>CM072511.1:6506381-6751381 GCA_036898135.1 Oncomelania hupensis | reverse complement strand
GGTGATAGGGCTGCTTTACGTGCTGTTCGCAGCGGTCAACAAGATCGGAGCCGTGTTCCTCACCATCCCCTATTCCGTGCTGGGGGGATGCCAGATCATCGTCTCTGGCATCTTCATCGGCGTCGTCCTTAGCAACCTGCAGGTGAGATCGGGAGTTGGGGTGTGTGAGGAAAAGGTGAGAGGGCGACAAGTCTGCGCCCTTTCTGTTCTAACACAAATTATCAAATGCCTTGTAATATTCATTATATATTGTAAGGACCAGCCGACCGCAAGGCAACACACCAGTATCCATCAAATTGTCGTTGAGTGCAGAAAACTATGGTCATCCATGCATGCATAAAATGTAAGTGTCCAATCTGCCTTTGATGAAAGGTATTGCTAAACAGGTGTTCGTCACCTTTTGGACGTAGGGAAAAGAGGTAGGCTATGAAGAATCTTCTTTTTTCAGGGTAAGCTTTCAATGAAGGTTGTGTGTCCATCTTTAACTTGTAATAATGGTACAGGATGCAGTCAATATAAAAATTTCAAAAATAAAAATTCGATTTTCTTCCGTCTTCTAATAGCGATCTCCCTGCCTTTACACCACCTGTTTGAGTGATGTATGTGTATTTGGTGTGTGTGAGGGTAAATGAGACAGGTGAGCGTGTATGTTGGTATAGATCGCCGCTCTTTGAGCCTTGGGGAAAGGCGCGTACATAGCATCCTGTATTATTATTATTATTATTATTATAATTCAGCGTCAATGAAACGATAGGCTATTTTAACTGATTCGTAATTATGTCCACAGCAGGGTAAACAGTTTTAAAAAGCAGGAAAAAGGGTCCATTTGCAATGTTTGAATTTAGTGTAATTGTCATCCATCTGTGCAGCACGTGGACATGAACTCCACAAGGAATATGGCCATTATTGGTATCTCCATGCTGCTGGGTCTCATGATGCCGTACTATATGGAAAAGAATCCGGACGGCATAAACACTGGTAAGGTGTTTCCACCTATCTTTCTCCATCCCCCTCCTTCCACCTCCCACATTCTCTCTTCCCGTCCCCTCCCAACCCCCGTTTCAACACTCTTATCTAACGTAGCGTATGTAACTGAATGAAGGCGCGGTGGCCTAGTGGTTAGGGCGTTGACTTGCGGATCTGAAGGTTCCGAGTTCGATCCCAGGTCGGGGCATTGTGTTGTGTCCTTGGGAAAGACACTTTACTCCCATTTCCTACTCCTTCGGATGAGAGTATAAACCGAGGTCTAGTCTGTGTCGCATGCATTCCATCCTAACGGACTTTAAAGATCCTGACGCTCATGTCCTAGACGGGTGAGTGCCGTGACAAGAACACACCCAGCATGTACCTTGGGTTAAGCGCTTCACTTGGGGCTGCTGTGCTTTCAAAACTGAAAGTGCCCGAATTTCACCTTAGTGATAATAAAGTTGTTAAAAAAATAATACATAAATAAATAATCCATAGCTTACGGAATTATAATCTTCAATAGTGATATTGGATGCAATCAATCTACATTTTTTAACACTAAAATTCAATTTCCTTTCCTTCTTCTACTAGCGATGTCCCTGCCTTTACACCACATGTTTGAGCGATAGATGTGTGTTGTGTGTGTAAGAGTGGGTGTATGTTGGTACAGATCGCCGCGCTTTTAGCCTGATTGGTTATTTTAGGGGTGTATATAGAGTATTAAGTATTAGGATATGTTACGTTGACATGATGTCCAAATGTCATATTGTTGAAGTTCAGTATTTTAATTTGTACGTCTCTTCACTCTAGGTAATATTAGACAACAAATGAAAAATAAAATACAATACAATAAAATACAATACAATGAAAACAATCTACCAAGTGGTGATTTCAAAATAACACGAAACCAAAATTAACAATGTCTGAATGATATAAAATGTCTTCCTTTGATTCGCCATATTTCTTGGTGTACAAAATATTCTTCAGAAGTTATTTGACCAAGTTCCGGAAAAGTTTCATAAGAAACCTATTTTGTTCGAATACCCAATTATTATGTCAAAATTAGATGAACAGGGTTGGCATGTGTTGACTGATTGATTTGTTGGTTGGTTTGATTGGATGGTTGATTGTTTGGTCGATTTGTTGTTTAATTGATTTGTAAAATGAGAGGGAATTTCATTTGTTGGTTTCTCGTCATTTAGTTTTTCCGGCTTTCCATTTTTAAATAGGTATCAGTGTATATTGTTTGTGCGTGTGCGTTTTTATTTATTTCATTTTACGTCTTTACACAATTTGTGATTTTAGACGGTCTTTCACAATTTGTGATTTTAGACGGTCTTTCACTCACTCATCCGTTCCCTTACAGACAAAACATGCCCACAGAGACACTCACATAAACATACAACCACGCAAGGACAAGTATATATTTGCATAGTGATAATAATAATAATAATAATAATTTAATAATAAAAAATAATAATAATAATAATAATAATAATGATATATATACATAAATGCACACACATACATACACATACATATATATACATATATATATATATATATATATATATATATATATATATATATATATATATATATATATATATATACATATATACATATATATATATATATATATATATATATATATATATATATATATATATATATACATATATATATATATATATATATATATATATATATATATATATATATATATATATATATATATATATATATATATATATATATATATATATATATATATATATATATATATATATGTGTGTGTGTGGGGGGGGGGGGTGTGCCTGCTCTTCTAATTTTGACATAATAATTGGGTATTCGAACAAAATACATTTCTTCTAAATTTTTCCGGAACCTGGACAAATAACTTCGGAAGAATATTTTGTACACCAAGAATTTATTGTAAATGTAATTATTATCTTTGATACCTTTCTTTGACAATTAAGTGCTGCACATTTGCTTTTTAAAGGTTATATGCATTATTCATTAACCTCTCAATTTTATTGTTGAAGTTAAAACTTTAATCGGATAAAGGTTTTAGGCATAGGGAGTCCTCTAACAACAGACTAAGTGCCTTCGTCGATTTGATATTGATGACTCTGGGGCGATTTTACTGAGTATATATGTGTGTATACGTGCATCGGTGCAGGTAGCGCGGATGCTGACCGTATCATCGGCATCATGATCAGCAACCCTGTCTTTGTCGGAGGTGTTGTCGCCTGCTTTCTGGACAACACTGTGCCAGGTAGGCGACGGCATCAACAACGACGACGGCCGATATGATTGTGGTGGTAGGGATGGCATGGTGGGGATGGTGATGGTGATGGTGATGATGGTGATGGCGGTGATAGTGATGATGATGATGATGGATGATGATGATTGATGATTGATTGATGATTGATGATGATGATGATGATGATGATGATGATGATGATGATGATGATGATGATGATGATGATGATGATGATGATGATGATGATGATGATGATGATGATGATGATGATGATGATGATTGCACACGATAACGACGACTTCAACAATAACAGCAGTAAAGGATTTATTAATTTCAGTGTGTCCTTCGTTTGTTTTTTCAGGAACTTTAACGGAAAGAGGGTTGGGAGCACACTCAAAGAAGAAGAAGAAGAAAGAAGACGACGACAAGGTCAATGAAAGTGATGGAAATACAGATGTGGCTGGGACGAACAGCGTAGAATTGGAGAACGGCTATGAAGTGTACGAAATCCCATGGATCCCAGAAAGAATCCAGAAATCAAGATTGGCAAAGTTTATTCGCATTTTTCCTGGAAAGGCGCCCGCCACGTCTATGGCAGACGCCCCTCTGATGTCGATGTGATCCCGCCTTCATTAATTAATGAAAAGATTGATTAATTGGTTGATTGATTGGTTGGTTGGTTGATTTATTGATTGACTGATTTGTTGATTAATTGATTTGTAAAATGAGATGGATTGTTAGTTGTTGGTTGGTTTCTCATCTTTTAGTTTTTCCTGCTTCCCATTTTTACATACGCATCAGTGTATTGTGTGTGCGTGTGTGTGTGTGTGTGTGTGTGTGTGTGTGTGTGTGATTGTTGTTGTTGTTGTTGTTGACAAAGTGCCTAATCACGGTTAGTTGGGATATTTGACCAAATTACCGTTTGCACTTTGATATCAGTTTAAAGTAACCTTATCCCTATGGTGGGTCACGGGTTACCGACATGGGATACGGTGTGACATTGTCAAAGTTCCTAGTATCTTATTTGGGCTGGGAGCGACTGGGAGCATTCTGATTGGTCGACGCATTACAAAATTCGACGCATGCGCACAGTGCTAGCATAATTTTAGTAAGGATTAGGGTTAGGGTTAGGGTTAGGGTTAGGTTACAGTTAGGGTTAGGGGTTAGGGTTACGACGCCTAAGAACATCATCAAAAAGCCGGCCTGACTTATAATAATAATACAGGATGCTATGTACGCGCCTTTCCCCAAGGCTCAAAGCGCGGCGATCTATACCAACATACACGCTCGCCTGTCTCATTTACCCTCACACACACCAAATACACATACATCACTCAAACAGGTGGTGTAAAGGCAGGGAGATCGCTATTAGAAGACGGAAGAAAATCGAATTTTTATTTTTGAAATTTTTATATTGAATGCATCCTGTACCATTATTGAAGGGAGGGAGGAAACCGGAGTTCCCGGAGAAAACCCTCGGTGACCTCATTGACCTGGCGCATGCGCAAAGGCGCCCGACTAAAGTAAGACACCCTGAACTTTGAGGACGTGACAACGGTATCGCTGGAGTCGGTCGGTGAGGCCCGTTCTGTTATACCCATGGACAATCGCGAGGGTTGGATAATGCAATATTGGCAATAATTGTGCCTCTCCCGCTAATGATCAAGCCACGGATCCTCACCAGCTTCAATGGAGAGCTTAATCTTTATATCTAGTGGGTAAGTCGTCAGCCTCTTACCTCCACTAACGCGTCTTGACGTTTGATTAGACGCACTGTCAATCGGTTGTAACTCTTCTGTGCTCGCGATCGTAGAGATCACCCTCAGGTGATGGCGTCTTGGATGCTAGAAGAAGGTTGCGGGGAGACGGAGAGTTTGGGAAGGGCAAGGGACTAAACGTTTTGATTTGGACGCTCTGCAACCTGCAACTTAGGAGAAACTCAACTGATCGAGCGTTTACTGCTATCGGTATGAAGAGTAGAGACGACGTTCAAGGTTGGGGTCTCAAAAATTGTTTTGAGAGAATGAAGAAACGGTCAAGGCATGGCGCCATGGTTATGGTGGACTTACCATTTCTCTCTCGTCTCCGCCTTCTATGGGTGTATGTGGGTGTTTTTATGTATATAATTGTACGAACAAAGTTGTAGACTATTCTCGGGGACTTTAATCTACCAACGTAACGTAACGTAGACTATTTCACATCGGGATCTTCTCAAGTCTATTTGTGCGGTATATGATTTTATTTTATTAATCAGTTTTAGTGATGCTGTGTAGAGCCTATTCGCTCCTTAAATGATCATTGCATGGTTCTTTTAAAAGCGTTACATGAATTGTTCATCAATCTCCTTCATGCTTTAATGTTTATACTTGTAGCACATGAAGTGTGCAGTATTATACCCTAGCTTTGTGTTGTTGTCGATTGTTGCAGACCTACACCGAATTGATTTTAAACGTCAAGCATTAGCAATTCTGGATAATTATATCTAAAACTTATACCGCCTATAGGTTAATTGTGAATAGACTGCTGGCTAAAATAAATAAGGGAGACAACAAGATTTAGGTTTGTGATTACCTCCCTTGATAATGCCTACACCTACAAATCATGACTGATATAGGTCTTTAACATTCAGTGTGCAATTCCTATGATTTACCTATCGACTACACGAGCCTCAACAAACATGTATGTAGGCTGCACTGACACTTGAGTCGCACAGCATAGCTGAAACACGTCTGGTACCTTTAACTAATTAAAGACAAAATGTAAGACACGGCGAGTCTCCGCTAAGTATCGTGATACCGAGTGATATGCATAGTGCCTTGGTTCTGGTCTTCTCTACTTAGATGCAACATTGCAAAAACATCTTGTCCTTAACGCCACAAGGTAAATAAGATGTTGAACATCGTCTCTCCTTGAAGTGAGTTACTTAATTGTTTAGAAATGATCGGGTTGTGATTCTACTGCGGAAGTAAAATATTGCGATATAGGCCTAGCAATTATTATAAAGTGTTCGTTATATTATTATTATTCTCAGCCGTTGTGTTTTGGTGCGAGCGTCTCTCTCTCTCTCTCTCTCTCTCTCCTCTCTCTCTCTCTCTCTCTCTCTCTCTCTCTCTCTCTCTCTCTCTCTCACTCTCTCTCTCTCTCTCTAACAACATTAATTGTTGTTACAAGACCCAAGGGCAAGATGTAGCCTAAAAAAAGCACACTCCGTGCTTACTCTTTAATTTTAAAATTCTTGTTAAATAAAATGTTTATTTTATCTTATATTCTCCTCCCCCCCCCCCCTCCCCTCTCTCTCTCTCATCTCTCTCCTTCTCTCTCTCTCTCTCTCTCTCTCTCTCTCTCACAGTACATACACACGCACATCCGTATGTTTTCTTTTTTTCCCCCATTGTTTACATAGATTTCGCGTAACAGAGATTAGAGATAAACAAAGCAAATCATTGCACTTGACTGGACGGAGAATTTAGATCTGAAAGTTCACGATCACTTCACATAGACATATTCACAATCATGAACTCCGAATTTGGCATGTCGTAATCGCGAGTTTTCGTATTGACATGTGTAACAAGAGGCCCAGTTTACCCAGCACATTTTGAGCTGTTGCCTAGTTTAGTCAGTATAAACTTAGAAGGTTACTGTTAGTCTGAAGCAGACGACAGAAGTGGCTCTATGGTACACTATAGCGTGACGATAGCCCAGTAGGCAGTGACATCATCGCAGCTTACGTTATAGAGCTTCGATTTTACATCCAATCAGATTTTCCATCCAGATAAAACACAGCGAGGTTAGGTAGAACTATTTCTGCCTGGACAGTCAGAGGAGGCAGACTAGAGAGGGAGTCTACATTCAAACGCCGAGCAGTACACAGTTACGCTCTGACATAAATCTCTCTCCTGAGCAGACTTAGGAAGCAGGGCTTGTTGAAATTCGAATTCAATGAAGTTAGCCACGGCCTGACATTGTCAAGAAGGTAAATGAACCTATTTCTGTTTCATCGTGATGTATTTATATTATTGTTGAATTATGTGTGTGACATTTGCAATGCTTAGAATTGTTAGTCCAACGTACATGGCCTGACCACGTGGCGAACACGACCGGGTTCGACGCCATGTTGTATTACGTATGGAACACTGTTGTTTAACCTATATGTATGCTTGCAGACCAGTGGCTGTACCAGAGAATGTGTATAATATTAATTATTTCTCTATGTGTATAGTTAGCCATGTTTTATATTTATATATGTATAGGAAAGTAGAGTGGAGATTCCAGTGGACCACGGACTTAGCCGAATGTTCGTCCCTTATATGTATATTATATATATATATATACGTATATATATATATATATATATAGAGAGAGAGAGAGAGAGAGAGAGAGAGAGAGAGAGAGAGAGAGAGAGAGAGAGATGTGGAGCTAATCACTGAGGGCTACTTCGGCCTTCAGTGAGACGCTCTGCACACACCTATTATACAGGGTTGTGCAGAATTTCTCTAAAATATGTTACAGATGAGCAGGCATTGTATCGTGAGCCCAACTCGGCGAAAGACAAGAACAAGTCATCGCTGAAAGTTGGTCTGCAGAGGCCTCTAAAGCACTGAGCTAAGAGAGCCCACCAATCTAGCCACAAGGAGAAGAAGACTCCACCACAACACAGCATATCAAGGAAGCAACCACAACACAGCACTTCAACCACGCAGTTAAGTGCCCCTCGAAACAGTGCACTAAAACTGGTATCACAGGACCACAGTAGTCCACTCTTCAAGAACTCTGACCATTAGGGCAGAAAGTATCCAGTGCCCGATGAAGATAAAGTAGCTGCCTAGACCTATCAAGAGCGAACCATTCGCAGTGACATTTGAACTTTTAAAGTTAGTTTCGTACATCAAAGATCTTGTATAGAGGAGAGGAAATAAATGTGTGATTTTTACTGTTATCAAGAGGCTGGACTACATACGTTTCATAGCCGTGTGAAAGCTAGTGTGACAGTGATCTTTTACCATTTTTCTATCTATCTCTGTACCCCAGCCTAACCACAGACCAAGCTAAACAAATAAATGTATTAAGTTAAGTCACAGGGAGATTACTAGCGTTCCCCATAGACTAAAGACGAGTGGGTAATAGCATTCTATTGTGCAGAGCCCAGCAACAATAAACGTCACAACATGTACACAAATAAATACCTCCCGACAGAATGTTTTGTGCAAAAACTCGGCGCGTGCAAAATGATTTCACTGTAATTTCTTCAGACGGACAAATCGTTTGGATATTAATAACTCATATGACGAACTATCCTATCCTATCCTATCCTATCCTATCCTGTCCCGTAACCCGAAGGACTTCGTTGATGGTGATGTGTTGGGTATAGGAAATGCCCAGAAGTCTTCTGTAGCACCTCATCTCCATGCTTTGTATTCTTCGTTGTAGATCTGCTGTGAGGGTCCATGCTCCGCAATGACGAACACTTGGAAATAATTATAATTGCGTAGAACGATGCGCAAATCGACGTACCCAAATCCCATAATTGAAAGGGAAGGTTCGTGGAAGTTCAAAAACTTTTTTTTTTTTCGAGATTCTCATATCCAAAACCTATAGTTCCTGAGCCTTGTGTGTGTGTGTGTGTGTGGGTGGGTACCCACAAAAGCGCACAAATGGGTAGCAGACCTTGTCTTTCTTAGTAACAAATGGGTTCATTTGCTTGGAACCCACTTTTTTCCAGAACCCCACTTTTTTCTAAGTGCGCGGGAGTGCTCTTTTAGTGCAAGGGAATGCAGTTGTAGTGCATGAGAGTGTTTTAAGTACAGAGGAGTGCACTATCCGGGACGGAGAAAATACAGTCCATTTTCGGAGAAATTTTGAAGAAAAATCGACCTATTTCGTCGCCTCTAGGAGACGAACTAGGTCAACTTTTGAGACGGAAAGAGCCAATTTTGACTTAGATTCTTACATTTCTAGAAGAAATTTGCGTTCTTTCCGTCAAAAAATCACTTTCCGATTCCTACATTCTTAAATAAACCCATTTATGATGAATTGCAAGTATGTAGGTGTGTGTGTGTGTGTGCGTGTGTGTGTGTGTGTGTGTGTGTGTGTGTGTGTGTGTGTGTGTGTGTGGATGGGTGTGTGTGTGGGGGGGGGTGTGCGGGGGTGGGTGTGTGGGGGTGGAGGTGTCCCCAAAAGGTTCAGCAACAGGGCCGGACCTGGGAAAAGTCGAAGGGGGGGTTACAGATTCAGCGAAGGCGCGAAGCGCCGAGACTTCTAGGGGTGTCCGGGGGCATGCTCCCCCGGGAAAATTTTTTTTCCAAGGATGCAAAATGGTGCAATCTGGTGCAATCTGAACCTTGAAAAAGCCATTTGTGATGGTCTGGGACTTTGAGCTTTTTGAACAATTGAACTGACAAACTCTGGGGTACAAAAATTATTTTCTGCCCCTCCCTTAAAAAAACAACAACAACACACACTCACACACAAACATTTATTTATCAGCAGAGATGTTTTGTATACTATTATTATTCACTACTTTTTGTCGATCGTTAACGGTATAAAGCTTTACCTTGTAGTTTATGAACATCACCGCCCTGCTTTCACTTTCAGTCTTGCTGCACTATAGGTTCCTCGGCATTAGTACCATTTGTGAATTGTATCTTCTGGCAAAACAGTTCACTGCCTCTTTGAAGTCAATATCAACATCCCTGTGCACTTTCAGTAAAGCAAGTCCATTGAGTCTCTGTTGCCCCATTGTAGAGCGCAGGTAGTTTTTCAGGTTGCTCAACTGACTGTTTGAACGCTCACACTCGGCAGTAGTGACAGGCAGGGTGCAAAGGTTCCTTAGCATGATGAACAGGTTGGGATAAAAATCCCTGTCACAATGTTTCAGTGCTTCTGATGGGATGATAGCTGTCGCATTCTCGCAGCAGCACTGCGCCATTTGCAAACCCACCGTTGGTATTCTGCATCAAGGGTAGCGTTGTCTGGTAGGTCAGACTCCCACAACATTGCCAGTGTCTTCACCCCTTCTGGAACCTGCATGAAACCATCCTGGTTGTCTATTAAAGTGCTTGGCACCAGACAGAGACCATCAACTGCTAGACCAGCATTTTTGAACCTCGAGTCCAATTCGGTTGACAGGTATTCCAAGAAAGGAATGGCAATGCTAATCTTGAAATATTCTTCTGGAGTGGCCGCAGGTTGGTTGTCACGGAGAATCTGTCGAGATGCTTGACGAGGAACAATAACATCAGTTGTCAAAGCATTTGCCAATTTGCTGACCTCACCAAACCAGGCAACGAATCATAGTTCATAATTATGAACTTAGCATCTTAATTAATATTTCTAAAAAGTCGTTTTTGGGGGATTAGGGCAGTATCAAGGTGAAGGTGCTGTAAGAGGCTTGCGGCCAGAACAGGAAAATATGGCTGCATTTACTCATTTAGGCTTAGGGGTTGGGTTACTTGGTCGTTTCAACGGGAAAACGCTTTGGACGTTTTAACGGATCCCTTGAAATGGATTTCCGTTGAATTGTCTATAAATAACTCTTTGTGCCTTGGACCAAAAGTGACTAAAAACTGCAATGTTTTAAAAACAATTAAAAAATTGAAACTCTTTGAATTAAAAAAAATCATTTTTTTTTTAGTTTGGAGGGGGGGTTCCGGAACCCAGGTAACCCCCCCCCCCCCCTGGATCCGGCCCTGAGCAACCTAGGCCCTGGATCTGAGAACCTCTAAAAAAAACAAGTTTGTGAACCTCATTGTCCACATTAACGTCTGTCTGTCTCAAGCTCAGACGCCTGCAGCTCAACTCTGTCCCTGTCTCCATGCTTTCTAATACTGTACGCTCCACGATATATCCACCCTTCCCCGTGTGCAGGACCTTGCACTTGTTCGCGTTGAAGCAAATTAAGCTGCCATTTATCTTACCTATCTGTCAGGAAGCTGTTTCCATGACCATTAAATCAATTCATGAAATGTAACCAAATTTATTGTGTATTGGTTTTATTACAGCTTCGTAATGCGCAAAGGTCACGAGCACCGCTATTCGACTCATAGGTTTGTAAGCCGCATTCGGTCCCGAGCGCACTGACAATGAAAATATAATTAGAAACCTCAACGACAAGATACTGGACAACACCAACCAATAGAAATAGCGAATAAGCTATAGAATACAATTAATTCACACAACACCTTCTTTGAGTTTTTAACTTAGTTTATGACGGATTCTTTCATTCTCAATATTGAATACAAAGCACTTTAAACCAATATTATTACATCAAAATTTTAAGTCTGCATAAACTAATATTTTATTCTATCAATTACTAATAATCATAATTCTTTCAAAAAAAATTATAAAATCCAAACTTCCAACAAAATTAATATTGCCAACCTTCACACACAAAATAAAGTATCCAAATAATAAATTCCCACATACGTTTCGAAGCAGACGTTTTGAAGCATTAATATTATAATTCACAATTATTACTCTAGCTATACCAAAAACGAAACTTTATTACAATTAAATTTAGAAAACACCTATTACAAAAAATAATATTCATGCCCTATTTTTGCCCTAACTTCAGCCAAAACGATTTAGAAAAATATCACAATGATAAAAATACGTTTATAAATGTAATTCATCTGCTTCGGCCTAGTCCTCTTTCAATCTCACTCGTATTCAAATCCCTAACGTTTATGAGCTGGTTCCGCAAATATCGGCAGTTCCACGTAATAAACGTTATCGTTCACTTGAGACCGTATACCTATTTATAGACAAAGCTACAGGTGGCAGGTTATTACTACGCAATACCCGGTATCTTTTCCACCCTCTTCATCCCCCTTATCCAATACTATCCTATACAATCCTATCTTATCCTATCCCGCAACTCAAAGGTCGTTGGGGCACCACATATGATCGTTTAACCAGCGTATTCCATCTGTTTTTGTTCTCAGCAACCCTCATGGCTTCGCTCTGTGTCATACCAGTCCATTCTCGAATGTTGTCCTCCCACCTCTTTTTCGGTCTTCATATTCTTCTGCCTCCTTGCCTTGCAGGATGGTATTTGCAAGGCCTGATGCTCTGGTGACGTGGCCATACCATCGGAGTTTCCGTTTCTTCACCACTGTGAGGTCATCATGTTGTCCAATGGCTTGTGTGATGATGTTCTGTCGGACTTCGTTGTTGGTGATGTGCTCAGAAGTCTTCTGTAGCACCTCATCTCCATGCTTTGTATTCTTCGTTGTAGATCTGTTGTGAGGTTCCATGTTTCGCAAGCGTATATCACCAAAGGATCACTAAGCTTAATGGCACAGGCACAGAATTAGAATAGTATATAACAAGCTGCCTGTGACACAATCCAACCGGGAAAAGCCCAAATTCGGGAATGAGGAGGGGGTGGGGAGAGGAGGTATGTAGGTCGATTCGCGCATCATTTTGCGCATTTGTAATGCCAGTCTATCTAGAATTCTAGATCATCCTAGCTGAAAGCACTGTCCGCCTGTGTGCTTGCATGACTGTATACTTGTGTATCTTCAGCGTAAATCTGACACAGACTATCGACGACAAACGGCATTAACGAATGCAAATTACCTAACTCTGTGCGGATATACCTGCTATTCATTTACAAAACCTGAAGATCCGAAATCCTACAGACTTAAAGCAAAGACTTGTATCAAGGAATGTTCAGGAATGAATACCATCTCCAAATGTCTGCGCGTTATTTAGACTTCACGTTGACTCACATCGGTAATTCCCCTTCATCGTCACCATTTCGCAGAACAGGACGTAGCAAGTAAGTTTCTAAAAGTGTTTTTTTAAGTTTGTAAATGTCTCCAAGTGTTATATTCTTCATACTTTTTACAATTGAAGCCATTTTCATTTTGATTTTATTAAATGATATTTAAGTAGGCTTTGTGAACATTTCTACTCGATGAGATACATGGCAGATGACATGTTACTTGTTAGTAACGATCGCAATTACTTAGGCCTAGGTCTTACTCTTAGTATCACTATCATATCCTATCCTATATAATATAATTATGCTATATTTTATTTCTTCATTTTGCTTAATTTTAAAACTTTTATTGCTTCTTAAAATTTTCCTTTCCCTTGAGTGCCTGCTCAACGATGTGTTTTAAATGTAATTTTTCGGCATATTTTATTGTTCTTGATCTTTTGTGTGACCAGTATGTTTACTGTGTGGGTGTGTTAGTGTGTGTGGGTAGGTTTTTTTAATTTTTTTATTTTATTAATCTTTTTAAACTTTTTTTTTATCATGTGGGCCTTGTGGCAATTTCACTGCCTAAATGGCCATGATACATTTTGTAGAACCCTGGCTGTATATATGGAAATAAATACAAATTCTTTCCGTAAATCGACGGTCGCTGGGGCACCACATATTGATCATTTAACTAGCCTACTGCATCTTCCTCTGTCCTCAGCAACCATCATATGTATACTGTGTGGGTGTGTGTGGGTAGGATTTTTTTTTTTTAATTTTATTAATCTTTTTTTACTTTTTTTTTTCATGTGGGCCTTGAGGCCATTTCACTGCCTATAAATGGTCATGATACATTTTGTAAGACCCTGGCAGTATAAATATGGGCCCCACGCAAACCCCGTTCAGTACGGCAGAGTAATCAACCTGATGATTGAGGCCGTCTAATGGATGAAGATGAAGATGTCCTATCCTGTAACTCGAAGGCCGTTGGGGCACCACATATTGATCATTTAACCAGCCTACTCCATCTTCCTCTGTCCTCAGCAACCATCATGGCTTCGCTCAGTGTCAAGCCAGTCCATTCTCGAATGTTGTCCTCCCACCTCGTTTTCGGTCTCCATCTTCTTCTAAACTTTTAAAAATAATATTTGATTACTTTTCAATCTTTTAATAGTGTTTTGACATTACGCCACATGTTTGAGTGATAAATGTGTGTTTGTTGTGTATGTAGAAGCGTCTGTAACATGTGAGGAATGTATGTTATTTACAGACCGCCGCACTTTTGAGTCTGATTTAAGAATAACGCAGGGTTAGCATCCAGTATTTGTTATATTTTTTCTTAATATTATTATTTTTGTTGTTGCTGTTGTTGTTCCAACACCCCTTGGGGTCATGAGCAATCTTACCACTGTAGATTGTTCTAACCTAAAAAGGGAAAAGTGAAAGCCCCAGTTGAAAACCTGTCTTTCCTTTATAGGCATGACAGATTCACTGCGGCAACAGTACCCCCGTTGGAGTGCCGGGGGCTTTCAGTATAAATAGTATCCCCACTTTCTGGAAATTTAGTGCTTTAAATTCCCACTGTCGCTGTCTTCCTCATTTGCTCTTTCCCATTCCTGCTCTATCCTATCAATCTGCTATACTATCTTCTTCTTCGCTAGATCAATGACCTACCTTTTTTCTTGAAAACTCTTCCTGGACAAGACTCCTTGTTTGTGTATGAGGTCTGTTGGATCAGCTTGGGAGTGTTGGACGCTTTCTGCCGGGTGGTCACTAGGGCTTCCTATGATGTTATTATTTAGCAATATAGGCATTTTATATGTATGTGTTTTGTTGATGATTTATAATGATGTTTGTATTATATTTTGTTTTTGTAACCGGGGGTTCGAGTAGTTGGGGTAAAGCCTCAGCCGGTGGAGGGCATTCAATTTTCCAACTAGGGTTGTTTCAGCAGATCTTTTATGCGGATCAGGGGTTGTCCAGTCCTGATTTGGCTCGGAAGAGTCCGCTGGACCTAAAGCAACAATCAATCAATCAATCAATCAATGTTGTTCCAACGGAGCCAGATGTCAGCAAAAAGTTCTATTGTTGTTGGCTGCATGATTGATTTGATGAATACCCCCAAATCTATAACATTATCCTATGAAAGGCGACATGATCGACCTCTACAAGTACATTCATGGCATCTACTCAGCTGATATAGCTTTTAGTTTGTTAACAGCAGAGAAACGCGGGGCCATTCCCTGAAGCCAATAGGCTGAACATCCGCAGCAATATTTTCACCCAGTTCACTGCCCTGCCTTCTTTTAGCTGTCTCTCCACCAATGTTTTGTACACCCTCAAGTAAAAGCTCTCTGACTGCGAATATCGGACTTCTGTTCACCACCCTACTGGCAGTCCATCCCCGAACGGTGACCACTTCCAATTACCTGGCCATTCTCTTTCCCATCTCTCAGTCTCTGGTTTATGGGAAAACCACACCTTCTGGCTGTTCCGGGAGTTTATGGTAACCGGCCTCATAGCTACCGTTGGTACCCGTCAGCCCTCAGGCATGAATATACGCAAATAAGATTGTCTCCCCTTTTTTGTTTTCCCCCCATCCCACATTCCCTCTTTTCCCTTTCTACTGATCTCTCCACCCTCACCCTTCCATCTCCCTCATTTGTGTGTGTATGTACTTGTGTGTACATGTGTGTCTGTATTCTCATTTTTGCTCTGATTTTTCATTTCACTTTTTAATTTTTCTTCTACTGTTGAGATGTACTCACCTGTTTCCCTTCCTATTGTCCCTGCCCCAGGTCATTGGTCTGTAGACATGTTAGCCCACTAAAGGCGTTTTACCACATGACAACCTATTTCAAGGTACCGATTTTATTCTTATCCCAGAGAGTTGTCAATACCTGGAATAGTCTGCCAAATACTAAAATAGCGTCGTCACCGCCCCGTCTGTTAATAGCTTCAAGGGAAGACTCGACTCCTTCTGGAAAGATAGTTTCACTCTGTACAATCCAGAATGCCACTGTTAGTAACCAAGAATATTTTTATCCTGCCTATGAACTTTAAATGCCATGCATGCAAATTGCAATTGTTAGGGTTTTTTTTGTAGTATCTAGACATATACAGTAGACTTTTAGGCGTATTACATCGATATCATCAAGTATCAAGTAAGTATGAAGCATGTGTTAACTACAGCATCCTGATATTACACTTAAGAAGACAACTTAAGTTGCCAACGGTTATTTAGTTACTTCCTTCATTCTATAGACCCTAGCCCCAACACATATTTGTTCTGCTTTTGGCTATGCTTGTGGATTTTGTTGTGATTGTGATGGCTTGTTTGCAGAAGGTTAACTTTTATTTATTGTCTGATTTTGCATGTGGGTTTTTCTTATTGTATAATTTCTAATGCAATATTGTAAGTTGTTTCATGTTTGTTTCTTTCGTTTCATGTAATGTGCTATGCTCTTGTCTATAAAACGACAAGTAATAGCGCTATATAAATGTCCATTATTATTATTATTATTATTATTATTATTATTATTATTATTATTATTATTAGAAATGAAATTGTGGCCACCAAAGAACAGTGTTTTGTCCTATCACTGCTTCTGGCGTTTGGTTTCGTTTGATTTGTAATTAATTAATGTTTGTTCTTTGTTGGAAGAAATGGCGAAGTGGGAGAAAGTGTGGAAGGGGAAGAGTGAAAGGGAGGTGAATGTGGCCAACAACAACACTAAAGACACAGACTACATGGTGGGATACTGCGAGGTGCGTATCAACAAAAATGGTAAAATGTATCTGTATCTGTGTGTGTATTTATTATATGAGCCGATGAAATGGTTAAACTTGTATAACGATGAAGAGGCTATACACTGATGAAAAGCTATATACTGATGAAGGGGCTATACACTGATGAAGGGGCTGTACACTGATGAAGGGGCTATACACTAATGTAACGGATATACACTGATGAAGTGGCTGTTCACTGATAAAGTGGCTTTACACCAGAAAGTGATTTTTTTTTTTTTATTTGGGAGGGAGGGGAGGTGCTTTGCTTTAAAATGCTAAGAGCTTTAGTGAGGAAGGGCGCTTTACAAATGATAATAATAATAATTATAATAATAATATTTATCTGTGCAGATGTGTGAGCTGCATTTTGACACTGAACACTTGCTGTGGCAACATATGTCTGGCAAGAACCACTTAAAGGTCAGAGACCGCCTTCTTCATTTATTTATTTTCTTTCTTTTTTTCCTTTTTTTGTTTTTTGTTTTTTGTTGTTGTTGTGATTTTTTGAACTTTATTGTTAGTTTTTATCGAGAAATTATGGACCGTCTCCCCTGGGGAAGGTGTAGTTGCAGCCTGTGGTGTGCCCAAATTCAACCTAAACCTTATATTATTTTATTTGATATTTTTACATTTTGCTGGGGGAGCAAAGCAGAGTACCCGGAGAAAACCCCAGAGAGGTTGCCTGAGTTGAAAGAAGTAATATTTGGAGAAACATAACACCCAGAGGCAGAATCAACCCCACACATTGTTAGGCGCCATTGGTTTCTAGCCTGTGGACAAGGCAAGTTAGTTCAGCCTTGACCACGTGGCCACAACGCTCACTTAAGGCAGGGTCATATTTTATGTTGCGCGACAATTTTGTAAGCACCATTGGCTTATTTATTTTCACTTATTTATTTTTATTTATTTGTTTATTTTTTTACAGAAAGTTTCATAGTTCATTTTATGCGACATTTGTTCTATTTGTATAAGCATCTTTGGTGCAAGGTTCAGTACAAAAATAAACACTGCATCTCAATTGATTGGAGTCCAGGAAACCACGTTTATCATTCAGTAGTTTGAACTTTAACAATAGCTCATTGACATTTGCTTGGTGGTCATTTGGGGATTCGTATTTTTTATATTTTTTTAGGATAAAATAACATGATGCTGAACAATTGTTTGGTCGACATTATATCACGAGTTCTAAATGAGGTTACGATCACACACAGTATTAGAATATCAAAGGGATTTTGGTTTTCAAAGGTTAAAGCAAGTTTGATGTTATTTGTACAAACTTTTACACTAGATAGTGTGATCATAGAAGAGTTTGTGAATCCACATTTTATTGAGGCGAGAGCTCTCCAACAAGGTTGTACGCAGCTTATAAAAACATTCGGTCCATTTATAACTCGAGAGTTTCATACCCTCTACAGTCATTGCAGGTCAACTGCTGCAACTGGGAAAGATCCAGTCACATAGAAATAGTGGCAGCAAAGCCCTGTAACACATTGTCACGGCCAGTAACTCCATGTTTTTCGCGCCTGTGCAGGTATTCTAATGGAGATAAGTAACCCATTCCTAATGAAGACGTAAGTCATAAATGGTTAGACCAGAAGATTATATTCAATGTTTACAAGTATTATTATGAGTTTTTTTTTTTTAGTGTAAATATATAAGCAAATAGTCAATTTCAATGTTATTCAGGCTCTTGCCACCAGGAGCTTTCAGAAAAACGTTTTTTTTTTTTTTTTGTGCCACCAGAAAAGATCATACATCCAACTCCAAGAAAAAAGTGTTAAAATGCACAAAGTGGAAACTGCGTTCACACTATTCCATACAACAGTGCCATTAATTTAGGACAAAACAAAACAATGTCACTAAGTGCGTACATTTTAAAGGCAATTTTAAAATCGTCTTTTTAGTGAGAATGAGATATTTTATAATTTTTTTTGGTATTTTACGCAATTTTTGAACTGGAGCTAAGACACAATTTAACTCTTTCCCTGCCAATCGACGATATATCGTCGATCTGAGCCGCCATGTTTGTGCCAATCGACGATATATCGTCGATTTCAGTATTCCGTTTCATTCCGGTTTTTTGCGCAGTCCAATCCAAGTTTTATTTTAACCAAAGAGAGATAACTCTTTCTACTTTCGTTCTCGATCGACAGGCGCGTTTTTTCTTCAAATTGATTCGTTTTTAGAGTGTTTATTGTGCATTTTACTAAGCATAGTGATGGGCACAATCGACAGTGTGTCAAACTCTGTGCTAATAATCAATATAATTTCAAACTGTAAAGTGTATTTTGATCCTAAATAAATTTTCTTTCTGGTGTGTGAAGCTGATTCAGTGATTGGAATTATTCCTCCAGATTTGTTTTATCACTGTGGTATGTAGAAATATTTTTATTTTATTTTATCATTTCAAAAAGATCAACATGCTTTCAAAACACATATTTCAATAACATAATCAAATTAACATTTTTGTGGGTTTTTTTCTTATTCTTCACTCTTTTACCTTTAATTTGATATGAAATATGTCTATTTGACAACTATTATTGAAAGAACAGTAGCTTAAATGCCTAAGGTACTGAACTTTCTTTCCGGTGCCAGAGAAATGTCTGGCACAAACGTGGAAACATGCCTGGCAGGGAAAGAGTTAATATGCATGCCTATGGACTGGCATTAGGCATACCACCTCTGGCTGTGGAGATGGGCTCATTTATAATGGACATCACCAGCAGCAGGTTGAGTGTTGGGTGTGATTTTTAATTTTTAAACATTATTTTACTAGTATTAGCACCTTAAATAAGAAATTAAAAAGCAAAACAGGCTCGGGTTTAGAAGCTGTGAATTTGTGAAGACATTTGTTTTGTTTTGTTTCAGTCATTGAAAGCTCTACAAGCTGGAAGTGAGTATTTTGTAATGCCATAGAAAATTATCATTCTGTTTATAGCACTTGGGTGTGTGTGTGTGTTTCTTCTTTTTATTTATTTATTTCATTATTTTAAAAAATAATTTCTTTAGCATTTTGTTAATCACAATAAGCATTTTAAAACTTACAATAATCAAATGGGCAAGACCAAGCATTAATGTATGAATGAAGAAATACAATTAAACATGAGGTGCCAAACATTTAGACATCATGGTGTGATTTTTTTTAATGTTTTTAAAATAAAGTAGAATACAGACCAATGAAAAATTATTACCAGAAAGATGAAGAGGAGGTGGGGCGGGGAGTGGGTGAGAGAGAGAGAGGAAGGGAAGTAGAAATGGGGAAGGGGAAGAGGGAAACGGAAGAGGGCAAGAGAGGGTGAGCGATCAAGCGAGACAACAATTTATGTTTATATTATACTGTCAGGTTTAGATACAGTCAATCGTTTCCGGTGTGTTTCTTTTTAATAAATAAATCCTTTAGGAAACAAAAACAGGGGAGTGTGTGTAGGGGAAAGAGGGGGGAGGGGGGACTGGGAAATGGAGACAAACATAACAATGGTAAGGAAACTTCGCTTTGACTTGGTCTGACACTTAGCGGTAGCATCGTGTGGCAATTGGTTTATCATCATCAAGCTGTTGCATGCTTTGGTGAGGTGTGGAGATAGAGAGATTCAATGAACATAATATACTAAATATTGGTGTTGATCTCTATCCTAACACTTAGAGTTGAGTGTGGTGTGGTGTGGTGTTCCTGTACACTTTCCATTGTTGAGGAGAGAGGTGTTCCAGATCTTGTTTTTTTGGGGAATTGGAGGTTAATTGACATATGGTTAGGTCAGTCCATTCAGTCTACTGGTTTAAACTGTCCTGCAGTAATTCTGATAAATGACTTAAATTGGTGTTGCTAGAATGTATGGTAGTTTCATCTGCAAAACGTTCACATGAATTCTTGAAATGAAGGTTAAGATCGTTTATATAATAGTGAAGAGCCTCCCCCATGGAGGTGTTGGGGGTTTCTGTATAAATAGTATCTCCACTTTGTGGAAATTTAGTTTTTAAATTATCACAGATTCTGTCATTCTCATTTGTTCTTTCTCGTTCCTAATCTGTTCTATCTACTATCTCCTTTGCTAGACCAGTCACCTACCATTTTTCTTGAAAACTCTTCCAAAACTCCTCATTTATGTATGTGGTCTGTTGGGTCAACTTGGGGCTATTGGATGCTTTCTGCTAAATGGTCACTAGGGCTTTCTATGGTATTATTTCTTAGCAATGTAGGCATTTTCGGGTATGTATATTGTTAATATTTTATAATGATGTCTATATTCTATTTTGTTTTTGTAAACAGGGGTTTGATAAATTAGAGTAAAGCCTCAGCATTTCCTGCATGGGATGCCTTTATTGTTAAGTGGCCAGTTGGCTGAGGGATTTCAGTGTTACTGTCAGAGTTGTTTTAGCAGATCTTTTATACGGATCAGGGGTAAGCCCTCTTTCAACCAAGTTGTGGTCCTGATTTGGCTCTTTGCAGTCCCGCTCGACCCTATAAACAGTGACTATCTAACTAACAAATAGTGGAGAGCAGAGGGCCTAATACCGACCCTTGTGGTAGCCGTACTGTACAACCTGCATCTCAATGTTGAGGTGTTTGTGTGCACAGTTTGATGCCTGTCTCTGAGAAAAGAGAACTTATAAGTTGAACGGAATCAATCCCCAGTCCATAGAGAGATTTTTTTTTAGAAGCAGCGTGTGGTCATTGACGTCAAAAGTTTTGGAAAAATCTACAAAAATGGCACCACAAAATTCCACATGATTGATTAATGCAGTGTAAAATAAGTGATGAGCCCTGAATCCAGATTGGTTAGGGTGAAGTAATTGATTATGGTTGAAATGTGCTAAAAGGTGGTAGTTTTTTTAAATAGCAGACAATATAGAGATTGGTCTGTAATTTGGTGGATATTTTCTATCATCCAATTTGAACAAAGGAATAACTTTAGCCGGGTTTAAGGCCATTGAGAGAGAGAGAGGGAGAGAGAAGGAGAGACAGCCAGAGAAAAAGAGTGCAGTGATGAAGGAGAAGAAATTCTGACGTCAAAACAATGTTTCCATCGCTATTATAATGTTATACCATGCTTACCTCGTCATCTCTGCCAAATATTTTCTGGTAATTGTTGTTGCATTTTATTATCCTTTTATAATAATAATAATAATAATAACAGTGGGTGCTATACTATATATACGCTTTTTTCCCCCAAATCAACAATCAGGCTCAAAGCATGGCATCTTTCATCCACTCTTACTCACACAGCAAACACACATCTGTCACTCAAACATGGGGTGTAAAGGCAGGGAAGTCGCTATTAGAAGACGGAAAGAAAATCTAATCTTTATTAGTGAAATTTTAAATTGACTGCATCCAATACCATTATTGAAGGGAGGGAGGAAACCGGAGTACTCAGAGAAAACCCTTGATGACCTGAATAGTCTCGTATGTAAGTCACATTAAGGGGTCCCTTGCGGGAATCAAGCCTGCGACCTTCAACATAAGAAAGCAGTAACTAACCCACTGCTCCACGAGGCCAAGTTTGGGGACTAAATGTTGTAGCCTCTTCAAAGCGTTGCCCGGTCTTAGAAACGAGGAAAACAAATATGGTAGCAGCTTGGCTTGCTGGGGATCGGAGTACACCCATGCTCACTGATTACAGATGAGATTAGATGTTGCCTTTTAGTATAAAGTAATGTGGTTTGTATAGCATAGGCCTTTGTAGACTTTCAAAGCTTTTTTTTTTTTTGCTGTCAAGGCACAGGTTGTAGATGTCTGCAGATTTCCGACCACTGCTTTTGTACATTATTTATTTGATGTGTGACTGGAGCCATGCACCACTTCAGCAGAGTGAACCACTGTATGTGTAACGATGATCGTCAATGATTAAACAGCTGTCATGCACTGTGCTGTCTATCAGCAGTGCTCCTCCTATACAGAATGGAGGGAAGTAGGCCACAAAGACAACCACCTTACTATGGAAGTGTTAGGCAGCGTGGTACTGTCAACTTTGGATGGGAAACCTTCAATGGTAACACTGGGTTCTAGTTCCTTTGAGTACGTGATTGTAATATGGTTTGAAGTGTTGACGTTTTCATAATGTTTCACAGGACCTATGCCAAAGAAAGTGCAAGAACGTAAAGAAGTGCAGGGTGTCGTTCCAGAAGAAGTTGATAAACAGTCCTATCTAGAATGGTCCCTCTCCACTTTGTCAAATGATGAACCTGTGGTCGGTAAGTTTTACTATTCTCAGCATATTATGTTCCAGGCGTTTTAGATGTATTTATTTTCCTTTGCGGAATAAAATCTGTTTGATAATGCGCAATATTTATTAGACACATTTTGTACAGCAAAACCAATATAAAATGTAGATTGTTCCATGAACATAGAGATTGTTCCATGAAAGTAGGGAGCAGACAGTATCAAGCTTACAGCTAACAATAAAGGAAAGTTCTAGTGGTGTATAGTAGTGTTGATATCATAGGCTTCTGCCCTCTTGAAAAATACACATTAGAGAGCACACTCACTTGCATTGTTTTCTTCGTGTACATGTTAAGTTTGTAAATACTTATGTGCTGCCACCATTGTAATTGCTCTGTGCGAGACAAATAGCTCGGTATTATATTATTTGTATTGTATATGATACTAGTCACCAGTTTGGTAAGATTTTCAGGCATCGGCTGTCTGATGAATTTTTGTCTGCCTAGAGGGGTAAGGGGCCCGGGGTGAGCTCTACCTTGGGGCTTTTGGTGTTGTTGGTGGGTTTTGTGTGTGGGCGTGTGTGAGTGCGTGTTCTGTAATCCTAGCTGTTGTGTTTTAATATGTTGGAGTCGTTTGGCCGGAGATCTTTCTCTGTGTTTGCCCCAACTGTTTGTAACTCTCTGCTCTCCGACCACTGCCACTCGCAGCCTCTTACCGTGTTCAGAAAGAACCTCAAAGCCTAACTCTTTACCAAATACTTTTAGACCCGGATCAATCAGTTTGTAAATGAGTGATTGAATGGCGTGTGTGTGTGTTCCATCACTGTCTTTTGTGTAATGTTCTTGATGTAAATGCTTTACTGCCTGTACACATCTTTTTTTGTTTATTTGGTTGCACTGTATGGTTTTTAAATAGTTTTAGTTAATGTCTGGTTTATAAAAGAAATTCTTATGTATGAACTCGATTCACTTTCTTGACGATATATATGCTTAGACTGTTTGGTTTTGTACAGTCCTTGGGTCTTACTGATGAAGGTTTTAGTCTAATAAACCGAAAATGTTAACGCCTACCACCCAGGTGTTGTTGTTGGTTTTATTACCATAAATTCTTATGTATGGTCATATTACATCTTCTCCATGTTTCATTAAGTGGTACTTTTTACTATACTTTGAGCTATTTTTATCATTACTTCATTATTTATTCTTAATGTTGATGTCCTTCTTTGTGTGTGTGTGTGCGTGTGTGTGTGTGTGTGTGTGTGTGCGTGTCTTTAAACATGCCTTGCTATAGTATGAGATGAGATGTTTGTTATTATTTCTTACAATGTTTACTGTGTTTTATCTCATAATGTTTTACCACATTGTTTAAAGATTTATCCTTGTGTGTGCGTGCGAGCACTTAGAGCTAGCTCTAAGCTTGGTTTTCCACTATACAAAATAAATTATTATTTTTATTATTATTGTTATTATTATTATGTGTGTGTGTGTGTGTGAAAGTCTCTCTGACTTCTTTGCTATTATCTCTTGCAGGTCTGAACTTTGTGGTGGAGTATTTTGATAGTATCTTCGGCGAGTTGTGCTACTGTGAGATGTGCAATAGCAAAGCAAGCACTACCAGCATGGCCCTCCACATTACTGGCTACAAACACAGACTTAACTTTCTGGTGAGGAGATTATTATTGTTGTTGTTATCATTATCATTATAGAAGTGGTAGTAATAGTAAGTAGAGGCGTAAAGCCTTTAAATGCCTTTTCGTGGTTTAATGTTTATTTACGTCAAAACATGGTTTGGTCAAAAGTGCAATTTTCCTATCACTAATCATCATAGCTTCTAAATAATTCTATACATTTTGTCAAGTAGATTTTGGAAGGAGTTTGTTGATGGTGCGTGTTTAAGATTAGAAGAAAGGTTATTCCAGTGATTAGCAACACGTTTACTGTAACAATACTGTCACAAGATAGTTTTACTACTTTTAATTAAAATTTTACCATCTGCACTTTGTATTTTACCGCAAGGCACTCTCTCAAACTCAAAGAATGTACTGCATTCCAAATCAACAAGTCCTTTAAATATTTTATAGGTTTCTATGAGGTCACCACAAGTTCGCTTTTTCTTAAAAGATTGCAAGTTTAGATGTTTCAAACACTCACCATATGTCATATCTCTACATTCACTTAATACTTTGATAGCTCTACATTGAACTTTTTTGATGACTACAGACTGGCGCTTAAGATGGGGGTACCATATTTATGTTACCATATTCTACATTTGGTCTGACTAATGCTTTGTAAAGCTTAGTAAAGATGTCCTGATCCAAATAAGTGAAAATCCTTTTAATCATTCAAATCCTCTTGCTGGCTTTGTTAATAGAACTTTGAATATGTATATCAAAATGTAAAGTACTGTGGACAGTAACACCAAGGTCTTTTTCTTCCACATTTGTCTTAATATCACTGACAACGCTGCCCATCATCATGGTGTATTTTCTACCAGGTTTATTGCCACCCACGTCCATTACCTTGCATTTTTCCACATTAAAATGCAGATTTCAGTCCAGCCTGTTCAGATCCTCTTGAATACTCTTACTGTTTTAGGCTATGTCATATATCTTGGTATCATCCAGGAACATTTTGCATGAAGACTGAACACAATTGGGCAAGTAATTTATGAACAGCGTAAAAAAGTATTGGTTCTAAAATGCTCCCCTGCGGAATACCACTCAACACCTTAGCATCAGTGGATAATGTTTTACCAACTCTTACCTGCCGAGTCATGCCTGTAAGAAAATCACTCATTCATTCCAAGATGTTACCTGTTACTCTGTAAGCCTTCTTTTTTTTTTTTTTTTGTAAAAGTCTGATGAAGAACACTGTCAAACTCTTTCCGAAAATCAAGGCTGAGAATTTAAACTGGGTCATTACCATTGAGTAAAACAGTTACATCTTCCATTACCTCCATGAGTTGGGACATCCATGATCTTCTACTGCGAAAACCTTGCTGGCATTTTGCATACACATTGTTCTCATTAAAATGCGACATAATTACATCTCTTACTAGCGACTCCATTACTTTGCATGCAATGCAGGTCAAGCGCACAGGGCGATAGTTGCCTGGTTCCGACTTATTTACTTTTTTTAAAGATTGCTGTCGCATCAGCTCTTTTCCAGTAGCTTTGTATATTACCTGTCTCCATAGGCTTGTTAAATAAGAATGGAATTGATAGCTCATGACACAATTCTGTTAGAACTGAGGAGGGATATTGTCAGGACCTTGAGCTTTGAATGCATCAAGGCCAGCAAATGTTTGTTCCACAGCATGGGGTGTTATGATGATATCAGACACAAACACTCCATCTGAATATTCACCCTCTTTCAAATCCGGGATATTCTCCTCAATAAAAATACATTAGCAAAGAGTTTATTGAGTATCTCAGCCTTATCTTCATCAGACACAGCAAATTCACCGTTATCTTTTTTTCAAGAGCATTAACAAGTAGCCATTATTTCCAGATTTACTACTACTCCTAATTTATTTTGTAAAGCTCAAATCCAAACTAACGGTTCCAAATGCTCACTGGCATTTACACACACATGTACCAAGAAGATAAGACTACAGTACTAATTTCATTGATGTACTGCCCTACATTCTTGTTTCACACATGAAAGCTCCCAGCACATGATGTAAAACAAAAGTTTATTCACAGTTTATTTATTTCTTTAATCGTCTTTATATAGAGCTTTTCCAGCTGAAGAGCTGCTCAAGGCGCTGGCCGATACAGGATCCAACTCCAGTCGCCCGACTAGTTGATTCAGCCCTGATGCTTGAATCCTGATAGGTGTAACTTGGATTTGTTTATCCACGCAACCTGTTCACTCAGCAACAAGGCAGGAGTCGTCGTATGAAGTTTTCCAACTTTATTCAGCGTACATCAACAACTGCATACAATCGCTCAATCGCTTTTTCCACTTTCTCCTTTTTCACAACACAGTGCATCAATTATATAGTTTTTCTCTACTCTAGAGAAAGTTAGAATATTCGAGCGTGACGCAATTATAACCAATCAGAATAAACTTCGTCATCACTGTCTTACGTCATACATTTTTCTTTACAGTCCAAGATTTTTCTCAGCTATTTGTAGATCTATCTAGACGCTTCCATCGATAGTAAACAAGCAACCATAGAAAATTCTCCAATATTATTGACCATCGAAAATTATCAGCATTATACCAAGCTTCTTCTAACAACAACGCAAAATCAAATCAAAGGTAAATACACTCTGTTATTGAATGCTTTGCAAAACAAAAGGATCGGATCTATCTTGCGCGTCTCACACGCACCACCGTGCGCATCGCAAACGTAACAGGCACATAGTTAATATCCAGCCAACTTAGCATAAGGAGGCAGCAGTTGGGTAGGGAGAATTGACCTAGTGCTTTCTGGGGGCATTTGTGTAGCTGGCACTAAGCCGTCTAGGACCACACCAGCTCAATGCCTATGTGAGCAGCACTCTTAGGTTCTTGCTGCTCTGTCCTCCATCAAACCTTACTAATCAACCGAAAGGCTGATTTCAGTTGCAATCATGGCTAGCCCTGCTAGTTCAGCCTTGCACTGCCCTGCAACCACCACTCCCCATTCCCGAAAAAAAGCTTGCAGCTCGGGTTAAATTACATGAGACGACATTCTCTGGTGATTTATGCCCAAATGACTCTAGGTAACTAAAAACAAAACAAAAAGACAAGTTACCTCCCATTTCCCAATAAGGCCTATTAAACATTTTAGCATTATTGTTCTCAATTTTGATCTTGAGCTCAGATGCACTTTAAAGATATTTTGACAGCACACAATGAGCCTTGTGCAACAATCAAGCAACAACATCGCGATACAAGTAATAGGAATATATTTTTCCCGATGTGGAATTTTCCGCTTTTCTGTTGCAGAAGTTTTGTGACCGGAGCCGCTACACAAAAGTGAAAAAGAGAGCTAAGCGGTCCATCACTGCCGATCAAGTGAAGGCGTTGTGCAGGGAGTCCGAGAAAGAGAAGGGGCGGGGCAGAATCCGCGTCTTGAAGGAGAAACCGACCACTCTGGAGAGGAAGTCTCTGCTTTTTTTCCACAAAAACAACTCTAGCCAGCAGATGAACGAAAGCAAAGGTATAGGAGAAAGCTCCAAGGAAACGGAAATGGTTATCAAAGTTGAAGGTTCAACAGAGGGAGCTGGCAGGGACACTGGTGTTAAACAAACTGTGGGAATTAGCAAAGATGCTGCTGATAAATTGCCGGAAGTTAGCAGCAGCACGGACATTGTCTCACTAGAAAAAAGCTCGCTGGACAGTAAAGCCTCAAGCGATCATTTGGCCAGGATAAAACTTTCACCCGACAGTCGGTGCATGGTCCAGGACCATGACGCCCCCGACAGCAGCTACAAAGATAAATTCAAGAAAGATGGTGGAAAAGGAGACGGCAGCAGGGCTGGGGACAGAGACAGGCGATCTCACTACAGGCATAGGTCGTCATCGCGCAGTGTATCACCAAGGAGGAGAAGAGATGACAGCAGACCTAGACACAGGCATGCACATCATGGCCCTCATCGTCGGCATGTTAGGGGGTCAGACAGGCGTGACAAGGGGTTGGACCGACATGACAAAGGGTCCGACAAACGAGATGCAAAATCAGACAGGCACGATAAAGGGTCAGATAAACATGATCCGGGCCCCTCAGTCAAGCTGGTTAAGGGATCTATAGGAAGATGGGACAAAAAAACATGGGATAAAAAGTCATCAGAAAAAAGCGACGAGGATAAACAGCAAAGGGAACCGGATCAGCAGCAGGCATGTCCAGTCATACCAGAAGCCTCCACTGGGACAGAGGCCACAATGGAGGTGTTCAGTTCTGAACCTAACAAGACGGCCACTGCAGTGGAAGTTACCAAAACTCAGCCTGAGGACATAGGTCAAGAAAGCCCAAAGACCATAGAATCTTCTGACCCTGGCCCAGCTACAAAAGTAGTTGCATCACATTCCATACCCCAGGAAACCCCGCTGACCCTGGCTGCCAAGTCCCTGGCGCTGGCACTCCAGAAGATTCAGGCAGCTGTTCCAAATCAGCCAATGCCTGCCACTCAAGCTGTCTCCGTACTTATCCCGAGTCAACCACTTTCTGCCAGCCAGTCCGTCTCAGCACATTGCAGTCAGCAGTTGCAGGCAGCTAGTCCAGGTCTGCCAGTTTCCACCAGTCAGCCAGCATCAAGTCCGTCAGCTTCTGTCATCTGTCAGTCCACCTCCGCAAAGGCCTGTCAGCCAGATCCAGTTGCTGAGATGCCTGGGCAACAGCAGCTTGCACAGACACAGCCACGGTCAGATGTCCGGGTGACGCAGTTTTCCATCCTGCAGCCAATGAGCACCGCACCGACTATAGTGGTGAAGAGAAGAATGTGAGTTGTTTCCCTTTAAATGTGCTCATGCTTGCTGTGTAGAGGTGAATTTATTTGTGTAGAGACCAGATGCTGTCTTTATTGTGTTATTAGTTTTTAATGTTTATTTATTTGATCGTTCTTATACAGCATTTAACCCCTTGGGGTCATGAGCAATCTTGCCACTGTAGACTGTTCTAACCTATAAAGGGAAAAGTGAAAGCAAGCCCCAGTTGAAAACCTGTCTTTCCTTTATAGGCATGACCGATTCACTGCGGCAACAGTACCCCCGTTGGAGTGCCGGGGGTTACAGTATAAATAGTATCCCCACTTTCTGGAAATTTAGTGCTTTAAATTCCCACTGTCGCTGTCTTCCTCATTTGCTCTTTCCCATTCCTGCTCTGTCCTATCACTCTGCTATACTATCTTCTTCTTCGCTAGATCAATGACCTACCTTTTCTCTTGAAAACTCTTCCTGGACAAGACTCCTTGTTTGTGTACGAGGTCTGTTGGATCAGCTTGGGAGTATTGGACGCTTTCTGCCGGGTGGTCACTAGGGCTTCCTATGATGTTATTATTTAGCACTATAGGCATTTTATATGTATGTGTTTTGTTGATAATTTATAATGATGTTTGTATTCTTTTTTTTTTTTGTAACTGGGGGTTCGATTAGTTGGGGTAAAGCCTCAGCCGTCCCCTGCGTGGGATGTCTTTATTGTAAAGTGACTGGCCGGTGGAGGGCATTCAGTTTTCCCACTAGGGTTGTTTCAGCAGATCTTTTATGCAGATCGGGGGTTGTCCAGTCCTGATTTGGCTCGGAAGAGTCCGCTGGACCTAAAGCAACAATCAATCAATCAATCAGTATACAGCATTTTCCCAGTTAATGCTTACTGTGTAGAGGGGAATTTATTTGTGTAGAGACCAGATGCTGTCTTTATTGTCTTATTAGTTTTTAGTGTTTATTTATTTGATCATTCTTATACAGCATTTTCCCAGTTCAGCTTAAGAACTGCTTAAGGCGTTGACAGAATGAGGAGACGGAGACAGAGGTATCAAGTACAGGTTCAGACACAAAATTATTATGACCATACACACTTTTTTGCAGACTGCGTATTCCGCATGTGGTTTTGAAAATGCTAGCACAATGCCATGTGCAATTTGTCTGCTTGTTTGGCAGGCTGAAGCAGGAGAAACTGGATGCACTGATGGCCCTTAAAGACAAACTTGTGGAAGAGTTTACGGCTAGAGGCATGGACACAGAGACTGTCAAACGGGCAGTGGTGGATCGTTTTGAAGCGTACAAGAACTACACCAAGCGCCGCGTGCCATTTGACCTTGCCATGCAGCGCATCTTGGACTACGAAGACCGCTGGATGCTGCTGCTGGAGTTTGAGCGCCGGACTCTGCCTTTTGAAGTTGCTGAAGAACGGACTGACCGCAGGTAATTCCTTTAATTTCTTCATTTTATGTCTCTCTGTATCATTAATTGGGTTCAGCAATTGTTAACTGATAGAGTTCAGACTGTGAGAATTGGAAATGCTAGGTCTGGAAAAACTTAGGTTTTAAGCGGTATCCCTAAGGGCAGTTTTCTTGGTCCCGTTTTATTTACAATCTTTATTAGTGATTTACCTCAATTAGTTCAAAGTGTATGTAACATTTTTGCAGATGATACTAACATTTTAAACCTCACCAGTAAGAAAGACATTTTGCAACAAGATTTGGACAGACTACAGACGTGGACTAAGCAGTATAACACATATTTTAATGTTGATAAATGTAAAGTGTTGTATTTAGGCAGGAACAACACTGGATATGACTACATGATGAACATGGATGTCCACAGACCAATACTGACGTGTACTGAGGAAAAAGATTTTGGAGTAACTTTTGATGGGATGCTTAGTTTTGATATACACATGAACAGTTGTGTTAACAAAGTGAACAAAATGATTGAATTAGTAAAAAGAACTGTTCATTTCCTTGCTTTGGATACATTTGGCCAATATGTAAGGCATTAATTCGATCTTGCTTAGAATATTGTGAATGTTGTGTGGTGTCCAATGCTCAAGTGATAGTTGAGAGATGAGCCACAAAGTTGCTGAATAGATGTCATTCTATGTCTTACCCAGAGAGATTGAAGTATCTCAAATTGCATTCTTATATGGATGTAGAGTTCGAGGTGATTTAATTCAAGCTTTTAAAATATATAATAAAACTGTCATGGCTTGCCGCCCAATCTCCAGTAGGCTCATTACCATCCGTCTAAGAGCAGCTGCTATCAACATCACCATGATCCAGGCCTACGCCCCAACATCAGACTATGGCGACAGCGAAGTCGAGGATTTTTATGAACATCTGCAGGCTGTCCTTGACCGTGCCGAAGAAGGACATAGTGCAAAGCAACTGGAATGGAAGATGTGTACCACGCGCAACTGGGTATACACGTTTGGACTCCACTGCAACAACGAGACAAATGACAGAGGTCTGAGACTCTTGGAGTTTGCCAAATACAACAATCTGATACTGGCAAACACGCTTGGTCCCCACAAAAAGTCCAGATGATGGACCTGGCACAGTTCCGGTGGGCAGCATCAGAACCAGATTGACTACATCATGGTCAAGAAACGCTTCATGTGCACAGCAAAGGAGAACTGGATAGAAGATCAATGCCAGGAAATAGAGAACAGTCTGAACAAGAACAACAGCAAGAAGGCCTACCAGACTGTGAAGCGGCTGACAAGTGTTAAACAGCCCAAGATCTCCACGATCCAAAGCCAGTCTGGCATATGCCTTATAGAAGAACAAAAAGTCTTGAATAGATGGACAGAGTGCTGCTCAGACCTTTACAACCACACAACAATCAATTCTCGCATGTCCCCAGAACAGAGAAGAAGAAGAAATCCTCCCAATTCTCCGAGAAGTTGAGGCAGCAGTGCAGTCGCTGAAGAAGGGGAAGTCAGCAGGATTGAACAACATACCCACAGAATTTGCTTCAAGCAGGAGGAAAAGCAATGATTGACACCCTCACCATTATCTGTAACAAGATCTGGAGCGGTCCACACCATAAACCCAGTCGCTTGTCACCACTATTCCTCCAAAGGGGAACCTTCAATAGTGTGAAAATTACAGCCTCATCAGCCATCCCAGCAAAGTCCTCCTGAAAATAATACTCCAAAAGTTGAAACCCCAAGCTGAACAAGTCATAGCTGAAGAAGAAGCAGGATTCAGTGTAGGGCACTGAGCAGTTTTTCAACCTCAGATAATTTACGAGAAATACCTACAGCACCAACATCTATATCATGTGTTTGTAGACTTCAAGAAAGCGTTTGACTGAGTCTGGCATGCAGCTCTGTGGGCAACCATGAGAGTGTACAACATCAGACCTAAGATTATTGAAGAAATCAAAAGCCTGTGTGACAAGGCTACCAGTGAAGTCCTCCACAACTGTGCCATCGAGAACTGGTTAAGAACAACAATCGGCATGCGTCAAGGATGCCTACTCTCTCCAACACTCTTCAACATCTTCCTGGATCTCATCATGCCAGATGCCCTTGCAGATCACAATGGCACATTCAGCATTGGGAGTAGAGCAATGTACAACCTCCGGATAGGCTGGAGAGGAACAAGAACTTGAACAGCTGGTACAGAGGCTTGACACCATCTCCAGAGCCTTCGGAATGGAAATAAGTGCAGAGAAGACCAAAATGGTGACCAACAACACCAATGGCATCAACATGCATATCAAAGTCCAAGGCAAATCCCTCAATAGGGTGCATAGCTTCAAATATTTAGAAGCCATTGTATCAGACAATGGGTCCAGACAGGAAGTCCTCTCCAGGATCTCACAAACAACTTCTGCCCTAACAAGGTTGAAGCCCATTTGGAAAGACAGAACCATCAGTCTACGTTTTAAGGTAACTTAAGGCTGCTGCGCTCCCTTGTAATCTGTATCTTCCTAGATGCTTGCAAAACATGGACCATCACAGCAGAACTACAACGAAGAATACAAAGCATGGAGATGAGGTGCTAGGAAGACTTCTGGGCATTTCCTGTACCCAGCACATCACCAACGACGAAGTCTGAAATACCATCACACAAGCCATTGGATAACATGATGACATGCTCACAGTGGTGAAGAAATGGAAACTCTAATAGTATGGTCACATCACCAGAGGATCAGGACTTGCAAAGACCATCCTGCAAGGCATGGTGCAAGGAGGCAGAAGAAGAGGAATACCAAAATAAATGTGGGAGGACCACATTCGAGAATAGACTGGATTGACGCTGAGCGAGGCCATCAGGGTTGTTGAGGACAGAAAAAGATGGAGTATGCTGGATAAACCTGGTGGCCTAATGACTTTCGAGTTACAGGATAAGATAGGATAGGATACCCAAGCAAAGTGTAGATGTGATAGGACATTCATAAAAGCTTCACGGCCTGTTTCATCATCAACCTACTACAGTGGAACCTCCGGTATACGACTGTCCAAAACCTGAGAAAAAACGGTCTTATATATAGAGGTGGTCTTATACCGGAAACAAGGGGTGGGATGGGGGGGGGGTCAGGGAGGGGGGGAGGGAGGTCAGGTTCAAAGGGGTATGACATTTTGACAAGCCAGTGTAGGCGAGTAATGTCCCTTATTTGCGAACCGGAAATAGCAGACCACAGCAGGCGTACACTAACATGAGAGAAAAAAACGAAAAGTACAGACAATAAATTAACTGATATCTCTTTTAAATTGCCTAAGACGGTCGTATAAAAGGCTTAAGACACGGTCGCTGGTCGCATAAACGAGGTTGTCGCATACCAGAGGTCATTTATTATTGGAAGTGAATCCGTCAGAAGTTTTCAGGTCACATAACGGAGGGAGTCGTATACCAGAGAGACGGATACCGGAGGTTCCACTGTACTCTACTACTACTAGTACTACTACTACTCTCTACTACTACCTCTTTCTTCTCTCTCATTTTCTCTCTCTCTCTCTCTCTCTCTCTCTCTCTCTCTCTCTCTCTCTCTCTCTCTCTCTCTCTCTCTCTCTCACTCTCTCAAGAATGTTGTATTTGCCATGTGAATGTTTTTTTTTTGGGGGGAAGTAAATGGACGATGTCCAAATGTCAAAATCTCTCTCTCTCTCTCTCTCTCTCTCTCTCTCTCTCTCTCTCTCTCTCTCTCTCTCTCTCTCTCTCTCTCTCTCTCTCTCTCTCTCTCTCTCTCTCTCTCTCTCTCTCTCTCTCTCTCTCTCTCTCTCTCTCTCTCTCTCTCTCTCTCTCTCTCTCTCTCTCTCTCTCTCTCTCTCTCTCTCTCTCTCTCTCTCTCTCTCTCTCTCTCTCTCTCTCTCTCTCTCTCTCTCTCTCTCTCTCTCTCTCTCTCTCTCTCTCTCTCTCTCTCTCTCTCTCTCTCTCTCTCTCTCTCTCTCTCTCTCTCTCTCTCTCTCTCTCTCTCTCTCTCTCTCTCTCTCTCTCTCTCTCTCTCTCTCTCTCTCTCTCTCTCTCTCTCTCTCTCTCTCTCTCTCTCTCTCTCTCTCTCTCTCTCTCTCTCTCTCTCTCTCTGAAAACGTTTGGCAATAATAATAATAACGATAGTATGTGTAAACATCACTATTATGGAAACTCCTTTAAATTAATGTACCAGTAATATTACTACAGACCTTTCAATAGTGTTCCAATTGCATTGTGATTCAGATTGTGGTTCAGTTCTACTTTATTTCGGTGACGTCAGCAGTTTATGCAGCTCATTGGTATGCAAAAGTTAAAGGTCACGAACTTGTTTATTACATCGGTTGTGTGACATCCAAAATGAAGTGAATTTGTGTAATGGACCTTACTCAACTATTTTAGAAGTGAAAATGGGGATCTACTCTCGTTGTGAGACTTAAAACGTGGTTTGAAGTGTAATACTGGGAGGAGGTTAAGTCTGCCTGTTTCAGCAATTGTGCACATGCAAGAACATTGCATTGCCTTTCTCTCATATGAAATGGAAATCATGACCATGAGATGATTGTCAGGTCGAAGGATCTCTAATAAATGTAATTTGTCATTCCCTATAGGATGGAGTTGCTGAAGCTTCTCAGGAGAAATGGGTGCCCTAGCCAGGAGGCTCTGTTCCGAGTGCTGGACATGGAGGTGGTCAAAGACTTCCGCATGGAGTTTGAGGCCCTAGGCCTAGACAGCAAGCTGGCCCATAAACAAGCTGAGAAGAGACTGTGGATGCTGGAGCACTTTTCCCACCGGGGTGTGAGTCCAGAGGAAGCCAGCAAATGTGTCCTGACTGTGGAGGCAAAGCTGAAGGAAGCTATTGGGCTAGTGCTGGGAGGCGAGGATCCACATGTGAGAAGCTGTTTTATATATTTGATTATTTATTTATTAATTTATTTATTTATTGATTGTTCTTAATTAAATAGCGCTTTTCCAGCTCCAAAGCTGGTGGATACAGGATCTAACTCAAGCCAAAGCTCTACCATTAGACCACCGTGCCTCTCTATTTATTTATTGATTGTTGTTAACAAAGCTGGTGGATACAGGATCTAACTCAAGCCTCTCTATTTATTTATTGATTGTTGTTAAATAGCGCTTTTCCAGCTCCAAAGCTGGTCCATACAGGATCTAACTCAAGCCAAATCTCTACCATTAGACCACCGTGCCTCTCTATTAATCTATTGATTGTTGTTAAATAGTGCTTTTCCAGCTCCAAAGCTGGTCAATACAGGATCTAACTCAAGCCGCCCACTTGCTGCCGTAGACGCACTGTCTGACGCACCAGACATCTGAGCACAATCCTGGGTGACAGGGGATGGGGACAAGGGACCTAGTGCTGGAGCTATTTATTTTGCTGGCACTCATCCGTCTAGGGTATGAGCGTCAGGATCTTAAAAGTCTGTGTGTAGGAATGCTCTCATTTGAAGGAGCGTGGTTATTGTGATTTCTTTGCTGTGTGGGCAGGCTGACAGCGAGCGTGGCCCACCAACTTGGGAAGCCATCGTGGAGCGAGCTGCCTTGTTCATCTTCAGCACCAGCCAGACTCTCTGTCTTACTGCCAAAGAGAGGCAACTTCAGCTGGATGCCTTGGTGGAGGAGCTGATGACATGCCGTGCCAGTGACATGACTCCAGAGGAAGCAATACGCAATGTCCTCATCGCGAGACTGCCATACTCTGATTTTGCTGGTGATTGTGACATGCAGGCTGACAATGAAGTTGCCGTTACTGATGCTGTTTGTGCTGCTTCTACTGAAGTGAAGACCACTTCTGATTCAGAGATCACTGCTGCTGTTACTAATACTGCTTCTTCTGCTGCTGCTTCTACTGAAGTGAAGACCATTTCTGATTCAGAGATCACTGCTGCTGTTATGCATACTGCTTCTACTGCTGCTGCTTCTACTGAAGTGAAGACCACTACTGCTTCTACTGCTGCAAAGCCAACTACGACTAAGGAAGTGAGGGTTACTGCTGCTGTTTCTGCACCTGCTGCCAGGATTGCTAATACCGAAGCGAAGACCACCATCACTGCTGCTGCAAAGACTGCTACTGCTGTTGCGACAAAGATCAGTTTTACTAATGTTGCAAAGACCACTGCTGCTATTTCAAAGATCTCTACCTCTGCTGCAAAGACCACCACTATGTCTACTGCTAAAAAGAGAACTATCGATTCAAATGCTACATCTACAAATACCACTACTGCTATTGCTGCTGTCACGAAGACTCATGCTGCTGTTGTAGCACCTTCTGATACTGCTAGCAGTATTTATAATCCTGCTACCTCTTCCATGTGTGAAGGTACCATGTCCGTTCTGAGTTCTTGTGTTTCATATTTGGGATGTTTTGATTTGAAGTATGCAAAAAAAACAGAAAGCTGAAATCAATCCTATCCTATCCTGTCCTGTAACCCGGAGGTCGTAGGGGCACCACAGATGGTCGTTTAACCAGCATGCTCCATCTTTCTCTGTCCTCAGCAGCCCTGATGGCTTCGCTCAGTGTCAAACCAGTCCATTCTCGAATGTTGTCCTCCCACTTTTTCGGTCTCCCTCTTCTTCTACCCCCTTGCACTTTGCCTTGCGGAATGGTCTTTGCAAGGCCTGATGATCTGGTGACGTGGCCATACCATTGGAGTTTCCGTTTCTTCACCACTGTGAACTGCAGGTTATCGTGTTGTCTAATGGCTTGTGTGATGGTGTTACGTTGAAACGCGAATGGTAGTACGTCGGAAACGTGTACGATAGATCTAATCGTTTCGTTTTGCAAAGTATTCAATAATGGAGTTTATTTACCTTTGATTTGAGTTTGCATTGTTGTTAGGAGTGGTTTTGTATAACGTTGATAATTTTCGTTGGTCGATATTGTCGGAGAATACTCTAGATTTCCTTGTTTACCATCGATCGAAGGTTCGGGACGATTGTCGAAGTAAGAGAAGGTTCGGGGTATGTGTGGAGAGATGAATGACGTAAGTCAGTGATGACGATCTTTTATTCGATTGGTGGCAGTGCGTCATTTCTACTGTATTCGAAATTCTTCCGGAAAAGAGAGAGGTTATTTAATCGTGTGCCGAGTTGCTGTTGAGAGATAGTAAAGTTGTTGTTGATAGTGAAGCTGGAAAGTAAATTTGAAAGTTGCTGTGAAAGTTGTTGAGTTGAGTTGAGAATTGTATGCAGTTGTTGATGTGTGCTGAATAAAAGTGGAAAACTTCATACGTCGACTTAGTGACTTGTATGCTGCTTGAGCGGGTTGCGTTAATAAACGAATCTGAGTTACACCTTATCAGGACTTCAGCATCGGGGCTGAATCAAATACTGATAAAGAAAAACACCATCATCGAATCGAGTGTAACATTTTGGGGGTCAAGCCGCGATTCACGCCATAGCCAAGGGTTCAACTGCTACAACAAGCGAGTCAACGTTACGAGAGGCAGTCATCGAGGGTAGCCGCCAACGAGTTGCGTCGAGAGGGGCCAACATACTGGGACTACATCACCGATAGATTCGGGTTGACTGCAAGGGCGTGTAGTCGCTGAAGAGTTGCTTCGTGAGCGAACAACAGATCGGGACTACATAGCTGCCGTAAGACTACGTCGAGGGACAGTCTCGGAGCTACATCGCCAGTATTAGAGAGAGCGACGAGCGGACGTCGCGTCTACTTCAGCACAGGAGCGTATACATCAACACCAGCGTGGTGCAGCGTCGCATACGACGAGGACAGCGGGGCCTGCGTCAGCGAAGGCGACTAGTGACAAGCATCAGCGCTACTGCAGAAAGCGTGCTGTTCTAGAACAGTCTAGAAAGGTACAGCACAGTCAAGAACTTTCCAGAAAAAGAACTCTACAGTCAAGAACTTTCTAGAAAAAGAACTTTCCAGAAAAGAACCTTCTAGAAAAGAACTTTCCAGAAGCATCAAGATGGCTGACTTCTGGCAGAAAGGGGTTGAACTAAATCTAAAAGGCAAACAGCTGACGGAGTACGTCAAATGCCAGGAGAGAATATTGCGTGAAGAAAGAGAAGAGCAGCGTCGCCGTGAAGAACGAGAATTAGAAGAGCAGCGTCGCCGTGAAGAACGAGAATTGGAAGAGAAGCGTCTAGAAAAAGAAATAGAATTAGAACAGAAGCGTCTAGAATTAGAGGAGCAGCGACGTCGAGAAGAAAGGGAAGAACAACGTCGCCGTGAAGAAAGAGAAGAGCAGCGTAAAGAAAGAGAAGATGAGCGCAGGCGTGAGGAAAGAGAAGCTGATCGGCAGTTCCAACTAGAGTTGGCGCGTATCCAGCAACAGCAGCATGCGCCACAAGTTATCAGTGACAACACGGCTCCAAAATTGCCAGCTTTCGTCGACGGGAAGGACCAGATTGACAGTTATCTGGCGAGATTCGAAAGGTTCGCTGAAAGCTCTAATTGGCAACCTCGAGACTGGGCGATTCGACTGAGTGCACTTCTGACGGGGCAAGCTCTCGAAGTTTACACCAGACTGTCGAACGATGACGCCAAAAACTACGACGTCTTGAAAGAGGCCCTGTTGCAGTGCTACAACTTTACAGAGAAGGGCTACCGTAAACGCTTCCGTGAATGCCGGCCTAAGTCAGACGAGACGCCAAAGCAGTTTGTGGAGCGCCTGTCGTCATATCTACACAAGTGGGTGGAGTTATCAGGCGAAATGAAGTCTTACGACAGTCTCCATGACCTGATTGTGAAAGAACAATTTCTCAATGCCTGTCACAAGGACCTAGCGACCCACTTAGAAGAACAAAAGCTGCAGACGCTTAAAGATGTGACTGAGGCTGCTGAAAGATATCTCATCGCTCATGGGAAAACCCTGGGGCCACCCAGCGCGACGAAACATTTTCAGAAGACTGGAAACCATGTGAACCAGATCCAGGGAAGCCAGACGAGCCAGAGACAGACAGACTCCACGCCTCCTCCCAGGGAAGGGCATTCAAGGGGCTGTTTCACCTGCAACGCTACAGACCACAGAGCTTCTAACTGTCCTCAAAACAAAGTAGCGGACAGCGGAGCAGTACGGACAACGCAGCGGCGGGCAACCGGCAGAGGCGGTTTTCCAATCAACGGCAAACCAGTAGATCTGACCATCAGGTGTGCGGCGGGAGCGTCATTCTTCCGAGTGAGACCGAACGCACAGCTACCCCTGCGGACGTGCAAGAGTGCATGACCGATGGCCAACTTCTTCTTGCCAACGGAAAATCCATCCCCGTCGTCGCCAGCGCAGCTGTGACCGTCCAGAACATGCCTGTTTCAAAGGGACGCGTCGGAAATCATGAAGTGACTGTCTTAAGAGACTCTGGCTGCAGTGGGGTCATCGTCAGAGAAGACTTAATCGCTAAAGAACAGTTCACTGGCGATTCAAAATGGACACTTATGGCCGACAGCAAATGTTTGAAAGCGCCAGTTGCGAAAATTCATGTCAACACCCCTTTCTACATAGGCGAAGTCGAAGTAGTTTGCCTGAAGAAGCCGCTGTATGATTTGATGATCGGGAACATCGACGGCGCGAGACGACCCGACGACCCCGATCCAGAATGGAGTCCTGCCTCAACCCAACACGTCGAAGTTGTGGAGGAGGATCCATTGCCATTTCCCGATGGAGACCTTACAGAGCTGCTACGGGACAATGTGGTTACTCCGGCTCAGCCCTGCCGACCAGAGATCGTCGGTGCTGTTACTACCAGGGCCCAGGCCAAGAGAGACAAGACGTCTACGCCACTGAAGGTCGCCGACAACTCTAAAGCCATCCACATTAAGCTGATGCTCCACCCAAGACCACGTGACACAGTGGCACGGTCTATTTTGAGGTGAAGGCCAAGATCCTGTATCGAATCTTCCAGCACCCGAGGGTCAACGGAGGGAAACCACTACTTCTTGTACCACCTAAGGCGCCAAGTGATGGAAGTACCTCATCTCCTATGTCACCGACATCAGAAAGGAAGTCACATCACTCTTCATTCAGCTTCATCAAGAGCCGTCCGAACACCATACTCTCGAACGTCCCATGCCTATCATGCCTCTGATCGACCGACCTTCAAGATGCCTTATTATCGAAATAACCTCCTTATCCTCCTTACTGACTTAGTAAGACTATTTGACTCGGTACTGACTTTAGTGACTAGCAGTACCCACTGAAGAGACACTGAAACTGTATAGACATGCAACACTAGAACCTGAAATTTCCTCTGACAAATCATAGACATTCTCTGACTGCATTAAAACCCTACCACCATTCCTTGTCTACCCCTACCAAGACAATGCAACCTCCATGTGCAACCCCCCTACAAATTCCACCTACAGAAAACTCCCAGCACGCACAGACATCAACTCCCTCTTTTCTCCTCCTACAGAACCATCCCACCATCCCTACAAAGAATCACCTCCAAAGAGACACCCTATACAGCTCCAGTACGTGTATAGAAAGCCAAGAGAGAAAAAAACCTGAAGAAGTGAAGACTGTGGAAAGCACTACTACGATCGTAGGGCTGTGAACAGGAAGTTCAAACCTGGCAACAAAGTGCTGGTGCTGCTACCTACTGATCATAATAAGTTGCTGATGCAGTGGAGAGGCCCGTACGAAGTGGGGACCGTGGTGGGGATCAACGACTATAAGGTGAAGGTCGGCCAGCATTCCAAAATATACCACGCCAACCTCCTTAAGCTGTACGTGGAGAGGCCGCCAGAGACTGTACATGCAGCAACAGCAGCTGTGACCGACGACAGCTTTGACAGCGAAGAACTGTTGGAACTGGGAGACTTCCACAGCAAAGAAGGCATCGATGATGTTAAGCTAGGACCGAGCTTGACGGAAGGTCAAACGTTGGAGCTCGAGGACCTTATGGGCGAGTTTCCCCCTAACTTCAATGATGTCCCAGGCTCTACGACTTTAGTCGAACATGAAGTCCACACCCAGACCTGGAAAGAGCATCTGCAGACCTTGAGGGAGCCGTTCCACCGTCCCGCAGAAGCCAACCTGACCGTGAGACCCAGCAAATGCATCCTGGGAGCTGACAACGTCGACTGCGTCGGACATCCGACGGAAGAAGGAGACAACGGAGGACGCACCGATTCCATGGAAACCCGCGTGATCATCGTCTTTGACCCTGGGCCGATGACGACCGCAACTGACGAGGGCGTCGTTTCCTTGCGGATGAAAGAACATTGACTGTGTATATAAACTGTGAACATTGACAGTACCCAGAAGGACTTGCAGATGAGAAACATTGACCCTGTGTGAATGAACTGTGAACATTGACAATATCCAGACAGATTTGGAGATGAAAACCATTGACTCTGTGTGAATGAACTGAGAACGTTGATAGTATTCAGACAGGCTGAAATAAGTCTTAATTCTGTACATTGTTTGTGAATTACGTTTCAACGTTGTTGAAAGAAATTGGGTAAATTTCTTCTTGAGTGGGGGGTTATGTTACGTTGAAACGCGAATGGTAGTACGTCGGAAACGTGTACGATAGATCTAATCGTTTCGTTTTGCAAAGTATTCAATAATGGAGTTTATTTACCTTTGATTTGAGTTTGCATTGTTGTTAGGAGTGGTTTTGTATAACATTGATAATTTTCGTTGGTCGATATTGTCGGAGAATACTCTAGATTTCCTTGTTTACCATCGATCGAAGGTTCGGGACGATTGTCGAAGTAAGAGAAGGTTCGGGGTATGTGTGGAGAGATGAATGACGTAAGTCAGTGATGACGATCTTTTATTCGATTGGTGGCAGTGCGTCATTTCTACTGTATTCGAAATTCTTCCGGAAAAGAGAGAGGTTATTTAATCGTGTGCCGAGTTGCTGTTGAGAGATAGTAAAGTTGTTGTTGATAGTGAAGCTGGAAAGTAAATTTGAAAGTTGCTGTGAAAGTTGTTGAGTTGAGTTGAGAATTGTATGCAGTTGTTGATGTGTGCTGAATAAAAGTGGAAAACTTCATACGTCGACTTAGTGACTTGTATGCTGCTTGAGCGGGTTGCGTGAATAAACGAATCTGAGTTACACCTTATCAGGACTTCAGCATCGGGGCTGAATCAAATACTGATAAAGAAAAACACCATCATCGAATCGAGTGTAACAGATGGTCTGTCGGACTTCGTTGTTGGTGATGTGTTGGGTATAGGAAATGTCCAGAAGTCTTCTGTAGCACCTCATCTCCATGCTTTGTATTCTTCGTTGTAGATCTGCTGTGAGAGTCCATGCTTCGCAAGCATATAGGAAGATGGAGATGACAAGGGACCGCAGCAGTCTTACTTGGAATGTAGACTGATGGTCCTGTCTTTCCAAATGGGCTTCAACCTTGTCAGGGCAGCAGTTGTTTGTGCGATCCTGGAGAGGACTTCCTGTCGGGACCCATTGTCTGACACAATGGCTCCCAAATATTTGAAGCTATGCACTGTGTTGAGGGATTGGCCTTGGACTTTGATGTCCGTGTTGATGTCATTGGTGTTGTGGGTCATCATTTTGGTCTTCTCTGCACTTACTTCCATTCCATAAGCTCTGGAGGTGGTGTCAAGAATCTGTACCAGCTGTTCAAGTTCTTGTTCCTCTCTAGCCAATCCATCAATGTCATCCGCAAAACGAAGATTGGAGATTGCTCTACCCCCTATGCTGACTGTGCCTTCGTGATCTGCAAGAGCATCTGACATGATGCGCTCTAGGAAGATGTTGAAGAGTGTTGGAGAGAGTAGGCATCCTTGACGCACACCGATTGTTGTTCTGAACCAGTTCCCGATGACGCTGTTATGGAGGACTGCACTGGTAGACTCGTCATACAGGCTTTTGATGACATAAATAATTTTAGGACTAATGTTGTACACTTTCATTGTTGCCCATAGAGCTGCATGCCAGACACGGTAAAACACCTTCTTGAAGTCTATGAACACATGATATAAATGTTGTTGGTGCTGTAGGTATTTCTCACAGATTATTCTGAGCTTGAAAATCTGTTCAATGGTACTTCGCCCTGCCCTGAATCCTGCTTGTTCTTCAGCTATGATTTGTTCAGCTTGGGGTTTCAACCTTTTGAGTATTATTTTCAGGAGGACTTTGCTGGGATGGCTGATGAGGCTGATTTTGCGGTAATTTTCACACTGCTGAAGGTTACCTTTTTTGGGAAGAGTGATGACAAGTGACTGGGTCCTTGGTGTAGGCCACTTTCCATTCTGCCAGATCTTGTTACAGATAATGGTGAGGGCATTAATCATCGCTTCTCCTCCTGCTTGTAGCAGTTCCGCGGGTATGTTGTCCACTCCCGCTGACTTCCCTTTCTTTAGCGATTGCACTGCTGCCTCAACTTCTTCCCAGAGAATTGGGAGGATTTCTTCTTCTTCTCTGTTCTCGGGACATGCTAGAACTGATGGGTCTTCATTTGGTGTATGGTTGTAAAGGTCAGAGCAGTACTCTGTCCATCTGTCCAAGACTTATTATTCTTCTGTAAGGCATATGCCAGACTTGCTTTGGATCGTGGAGACTTTGGGCTGTTTAACACTTGTCAGCCGCTTCACAGTCTGGTAGGCCTTCTTGCTGTTGTTCTTGTTCAGACTGTTCTCTATTTCCTGGCATTGATCTTCTATCCAGTTCTCCTTTGCTGTGCACATGCCTTTTCGGATGTCATTGTTGATTTTTTGGTAGACATCAGCTCCCTGTGAGGTGTTCTTTTTCTTTTTTATCTCTCTTCGTTTATCACACAGATCCCAAAGTTCAGGTGGGATCCACGGCTTTTTCTTTGCTCGGTGCTTGCCAAGGGTCTGATGTCAACACCATGACCACCACCTTCAACTCAGGTGTGACAGATGCCGCCACTGAGATCCTTGGCTTGGAGATCAAACGAGAACTAATTTTTGTCCATTGTTTGTATAAACATTTTTGTATGGTATGAACAATTCTTCTATTTTGACATTTAACCGCCGTAACTCAGCAGTAGAGCGATTGCCTGGCACATCAATAACCCAGGTTCGAGTCCTGTGGTGGGTAAGATAACTGTGGCCCTGTTTTCACTATTGATCATGGCAGTATGATTGCTCTGGTGGCTCAGTGTTGATTTTGTTCCCTACCCTTCTTCCCTTGGGTGGTTATTCTAGTCTGCCATATCCCCAGTGGTGGGAGTAGACGTCAAACTTTAATGTTCATTGTAAGTAGTTTTCTTTTACTTCCTCCGCTCTTCCTCTTGTGTGATTTGTGCTGAAGTGCTGTCTGTTTGTTTTGCAGCATCTGCTACCAACACATCTGCCACGACCTCTCCTGGAGGAGCTTCTAATAGTGCCAGCACCCAGAGGGAGGTTGCCAAGCAGCTGCTGGACCTCATCACCAAGCTCCGGGACACCAAGGAACTTGCTGTTGATTCTACGCTTAGCAACTCAGCCATCGCTTGTGGATTTTTGAACCTCATTGCCAAGCTTGGCCGCAGAGGCGGTGGCAGCGGCAGCACCATGAATTCACCGAGTGAAACAAAACATAGGCTTCTCTTGCTGGCACAATCTAGCAACCTCTCTCTCCTTTCCCAGGAAACAGAGTCCATTGCCACTACTACAGCCTCAGAAGATCCAAAGACCAATGATAAGCCCAGTTCATCCAGAGGCGATTCGTCGTCTTCTACTGACGTAAAGCTGTTGGATATTTGCGAGCTTTTGAAAGGAACCAACAAAGAGCAGGTTTCGTCCCTGATCAAGTCTGTGATGGGAGGAAAGTGGAACGATGATGATGACGCTACTCCCCCCAAGCTGAACTTCACTTCCAAGCCTGCCACGTCCAGAATTCCTGGCACCAGCCCCATTCTGTCTCCGGAGAGCAGTCCCCAGTATGGAGACTGCAGCAGCCCCGCCACTAGCGACGTCTCTACACCCAGAAGAGCTAGGAGTCGATCCACCAGCAGGCACAAAACCAAAAGAGACAACAACCCAAGGAAGACTGGCAGTAGGCGCAACAGTGCAAACAGGAGTGGGAGCAGACACAGAAGCACCAGCAGAACCAGAAGAAAGCGGAGAGACCTTACCACCAATGAAAGAAGCAGGAGTCGCAGTAGAGATAGGAGAGGCCCAGACAGAAGTACCAGCAGAACTTGTAGTAAAGACAATATGAGCGGAAAAGGAAGAAGCGGAAGAAGTCATAGTTGCAGTAGAAATGGAAAAGTCGCAGGAGATACTACATACAAGAAAGAGGGCCACAGCACAGACAGAAGAGAGGCAAGGAGTGGTAATAGAAAAGGAAGAAGCATCAGTAGAAGTACAAGTAGGGAGAAGAAAGATAGAGAGAGAAGTAGAAATTACGGTAGTAGAACCAGAAAAGATGGTCGCAGAGGCAGAAAGAGAAGCAGAAGATTATCATCTGGAGACAGCAACACCAGCAGCAATGCAGGCAAACGGCAAAAGCCAGCAAGGAGGAGCACCTCGTACGACAGCATAAGCTCTGACAGCATATCCAGCAAGAGTACCAAAACTGAACAACCACTCACTGTTCCCAGACAAAATGCCAGAACTAATCAGCCATCCATCGTTCCCAGACAAAATCCCAGAACTGAGCAGCCATCCATTATTCCCAGACACAATTCTAGAACTAAGCAGCCATCCATTATTCCTAGATGAAATCCAAAGTCCCCTTCCCCTTCCCCGATTCCCACATTCCAAGGGACCGGTGTTTTGAATTGGGTGCGTTTTTAAATACCATCCACGTGAACTTCATGTTATTTTAGTGAGGGGATTTACTGTAAAAACAATCCAAACTTTGAATGAATCAATCATGAAAGTAGAAACTTTACGTCTTCATCTTCTTCCTTAATCCCTTGTCTGGTAAGAGTTTTGGGTGGACATCAAAGATGCATCCATTGTCTTACAGGAAACCCGAAGCCGAGTTCACTCTTTGGAGCCTTCAGTAAAGTACTAAACTCCCACCCGTTTCAGTAGCTTTTTGTCTCGCATGAGCAGCAATGGGTCTATGTACTCACCCCCAAAACAAAATGTTCAGATTTTTGCAAATATGTGCAGGATGAGTCCTAAATAGTCCATAAATGACATCGAACAAAAAAAAAGTAAATCCTTCCGTCTTTCTGTCCACTGTCCTATCCTATTCCGTAACTCAAAGGTCGTTGGGGCACCACAGATGATCGTTTAACCAGCGTACTCCATCTTTCTCTGTAGCATGTCCACTGTCTGTGCAAAAACATTAAAGCAGCTATGTACTCAGAAAAAAAAGGTAAAGGTAAAGGTAGTCCCATAGCCTTGTGGCCGTAGGGGAGCGTGATGTTGGAGATCACATTTATCTTGGGCCAGCTTAATGAGGGTGAGTCCCATCTCCCTCGCTGCTTTACCTTCCCCACCCTTAAGAGAGTGGGTACTCAGTCACAGTTGAGTCAACTGGGGGCGTTATTTGTCACTTCACGTTTTGCGGTCACCCATCCAAGTGCTAACCGCACTGGACGGTGCTTAACTTGCGACACAGTAGTGAGTGCTCCAACCACTGCGCTATCCGTACTCAGAACCTATTTCAAATATCGCAACCAAACTTAATAAGATGGTATATACCCATGAGACCTCATAAATGAGCAGTGAATGAATAACTTCACTTCAAGGCCAAGGTCACAGGGTCATCAAATGTTAGTCAAAAAATGACAATTTTTCACAAATTTCACTTTTTTCCTAAGTTATTAATAATGAACTTATTATTCTTTTATGCATAAGATATCGTTAGTATAGGTACTTTGAAGTGACCTTGACCATAAACTATTAAGAGATATAAAGTCTAAACTTGTTGTGTTTAGAGATGATAGATAGGTCTTTCATATTTGTGCATATTTTGTTTTCATCTTGGAGATCACGGTCATTTTAGGCCTTGCAAAAATATATACAAAAATAGGTCATCATGCAGTGGAATGACTCTTTTTTTTAATCAATAGTATGCAACAATATTGGGTTATTTGATGAGACATACATGAGAGGTCATGTAAGGGTCAGTGTCATCCCAAGGTCAAGGTCACAGTTTTTTTGGCATAATACAACTTTTGCTGTTTAGTTTATTTGATAGTACATGGGTGTATTTGGTAGGCGGAGATCATGGTCATCTCAAAGTCGAGAGCATAGAAAGATCTAAGTTGGTATTTGCATTTTAATGTCACCGCTTCATTTGGATTTTTATTAGCACTCATTTTCATGTTAAATATTGTGAGTTCCACAAGCAGCATTTGAGTCATATGGGCTTTGCCCTTCTAGTTTGTTTTTTTCATGGCTGAGACACCATTTGTGTGAAATGAGCATGACTTTCAGACATGGAATGTTGTTGGCACCTTGCATGTCAACATTATCATCAGTTCCCTCCATCATAGTCTTGATTTCTGTTTGATGAAGGTGTTAAACATGTTCAACTCAAACTTATAACATGGAAAAAAAAATTGTATCCTTTAACACCAGAAAGGCTTATCCTAAAATGCACCGATTTGAATTTATAGATGTAGAAGAAATTGTCAAATGGCTTCAAAACGGGCATTTCTACATCACCCAATGGATCTTAACCTATCATAAGCTTTTGGGGCAGATCAACTGTAGGGTGAAGTTGAACATTTTCTGCAGCATCTGGCATGCCAGCTTTCAGACTCATAACTTTTTAAATAGATTTTAGAGAAGAAGTGTATTCCTGCAAGTGATCAGATTGCAAAAGTCGTTTCCAGCCATGCCAAACATAAGTTATAACAATAAAAATAATAATAATCTTCATAATGTAATTTCTGTGAATAACAAGTTATTATGTGATAACAGATGAGTGAAGAGATGACCGCTGATTGTTGAAGTAATGGCCAGAGATAGAACTGTAAACAAAGGGACCAAAGAAAGATGCAAAACTTGACAGGGAAACATTTGAAAACTTTGTGGACATGCATGTGTTTAATTAGGACCATTGATTGATCTGTATATAATATTGTGGGCTTTGTATGTTTTTGTTTTTTACTGTTGCAAAGGAATTATGTTTATTTTTAAACAAATTTCTGCAAATCAAATCATTGATTGAAAAGTGGTGATCAAATTTGTGGTATCATTTGTTGTAGAGCATACAGATTTTCACAACAGTGTGCATTGATTTTCAGACCTGTTTACCACTTCAGCTCAGACCTTTGTGTGTGTATGTGTGTGTGTATACTTGTTTACATGGTGTTATTTGGACAAACCAGTGAACATCTACATAACTTGTTTTGACAGACCTACTTGTTTTGGCATCAAACCAATGATCCGTTAGGGTTATGGCTGTGTTACAGTAAGGGCTAGGGCCAGGGTTAGGGTTAGAGTTAGCATTAGAAAACCTAAAAGTACTTAAAAAGGTGGACATAAAATGACCCATTGTGAGCACAACGTATGTGGTGTTTCAGGAAAGTCATAAAAACACTGAAAACAAGTATGTGTGAGCGTGTGCGTGCGTGTGTGTGTGTACTTGTTTATACGGTGTTATTTGGACAAACCAGTGAACATCTACATAACTTGTTTTGATGTCAAACCAAGGATCTGTTAGGGTTAGGGCTGTGTTATGGCTACGGCTAGGATTAGTGTTACAGCACTTAAAAGTACTTAAAAGGGGCGACTTAATATGACCCATTGTGAACACAACATATGTGGCATTTCAGGACAGTCATAATAACACCATGAAAACAAGTTTGTGTGTGTGTATGTGCGTGGGTGTGTGTGTGTGTGTTTTTTTTGTTTGTTTGTTTGAAGTCTATTGATTTAATACAATGATTTCAGATGTTAGCTCATACTCCATCACAAACACACACGCTCAAACACACACTGATCAAGAAACAGTCAAATCATGATTGTTAAGTCAATGATGATGATGACGTCCTCTTGTAAGGCGCGGCTTATACAATCTATGCTAGCAGCATGCTCAGGGAGCTCAGGAAAGGTGGAGGGGGGAGGGGGGAAGGGAAAAGGAAGTAAAAATCAAGTTCAACCTTAAAGTGATGTAAAAGTCAAGTTAATACTTAAAATAATGTAAAAGTCAAGTTAATACTTAAAATAATGTAAAAGTCAAGTTAGTACTTAAAATAATGCTGGCTTATTTTGACTCCCATGCATGCAGCAAAGTACTCTATACTCATCCCCAAGACACTAATTTTCTTGTATTACTGGTGAATTGTACTATCTATATATATATTTGTGTGTGTATAAGGGGGGAGGGGGGAGAGAGAATGTGACCTGTTTTATCTTCTGTCGCTTTATGGTAAGATAAATATGTAAAAATGTCAGGTCAAGTCAAAGCAACAAATATGTATTACCCACAATGCAGAATTCACACAGCACAGCCAATAAGAAAGAAAGAACAGAAGAAGAAAAAAACTGAACACTTTTGGGATTGTTTTATTGTTGATTATTGATTTGTTGTATAGTGCTCTTCTAGGTCAAAGAACTGCTCAAGGCACTTGCTGAAATGGAACATGACTCCAGGCGCTAACACTTTTTTGAATTTATATGTTATATGTGTATTATCGTTTTATTACAAAAATGAATTGACGAATAGACTCCCAGAATAAAAAATATATATATATACATGTATTTTAAAATTTGCTCAGTTGAATTGAGATTTTTTTCTAGATTTTTGTATAGCATAATAATTAATACGATAATGTTTTTCACTCTGTAATTTAAAAAAAAAATTTTAATATTGATCTCTTGGCATGGAATATTGGTGATCGTGTGTGTTCGTGTGCATGGTTCAATGCCTACGTGTTCGTCATATTTAAGATATTTATGTTTGCGAAATCTGCGAAATGATTGTAGTATTTTTTAGTGAAGTTTTTATTTCAGTCGACAAACATATCGGTTGCTTGCTGGATGTTATGTTATTTTGCTAATTGTCTGTTTGAGGTGGCCTTTAATCAATCCATAATCTGAGCTTTTTATCCCCAGAAACCAAATTGTGTTCTAGGACTATTCTACTACTGTTGGTAATTCCCACTGTCGCTGTCTTTCTCATTTGCTCTTTCTCATTCCTGCTCTGTTCTATCAATCTGCTATACTATCTTCTTCTTCGCTAGACCAGTCATCTACCTTTTTTCTTGAAAAACCTTCCGGGACAAGACTCCTTATTTGTGTATGAGATCTGTTGGATCAGCTTGGGAATATTGGACGCTTTCTGCCAGGTGGTCACTAGGGCTTCTTATGATGTTATTATTTAGCAATGTAGGCATTTTATATGTATGTGTTTTGTTGACAATTTATAATGATGTTTGTATCCTATTTTGTTTTTGTAAACGGGGGTTTGGTTGTATTCTATTTTGTTTTTGTAACCGGGGTGTTCGCGTAGTTGAGGTCAACCCTCAGCCGTCCCCCGCGTGGGATGTCTTTATTGTAAAGTGACTGGCCGGTGGAGGGCATTCAATTTTCCTACTAGGGTTGTTTCGGCAGATCTTTTATGCGGATCGGGGGTTGTCCGGTCCTGATTTGGCTCGGAAGAGTCCGCTGGACCTAAAGCAACAATAAATCAATCAATCAATCATTTGATAAGTTGGGGTGAAGCCTCAGCCGTCCCCTGCGTGGGATGTCTTTATTGTAAAGTGACTGGCTGGTGGAGGGCATTCAGTTTTCGCACTAGGGTTGTTTCAGCAGATCTTTTATGCGGATTGGGGGTTGTCCGGTCCTGATTTGGCTCGGAAGAGTCCGCTGGACCTAAAGCAACAATTATGTAATGTAATGTACTGTTGGTAATTCACTATTACATAGCAATGAGTTATGAAATATAGTGCAAGGGATGGGCTGGAGTGAAAGATAACTTCCTATTAAAAATTGCTTATGACTGTTTATAAGTAGTACTGTATTTGCATCAAACAAATTGTATTGTGATCTTTACAGTGAGCGAAAGTAATCCCCCGTTGAGGTGCCGGGGGTTTCAGAATAAATAGTATCCCCACTTTCTGGAAATTTAGTGCTTTAAATTCCCACTGTCGCTGTCTTTCTCATTTGCTCTTTCTCATTCCTGCTCTCTTCTATCAATCTGCTATGCTATCTTCTTCTTCGCTAGACCAGTCATCTACCTTTTTTCTTGAAAAACCTTCCGGGACAAGACTCCTTTTTTGTGTATGAGGTCTGTTGGATCAGCTTGGGAATATTGGACGCTTTCTGCCAGGTGGTCACTAGGGCTTCCTATGATGTTATTATTTAGCAATGTAGGCATTTTATATGTATGTGTTTTGTTGATAATTTATAATGATGTTTGTATTCTATTTTGTTTTTGTAAACGGGGGTTCGATAAATTAGAGTACAGCCTCAGCAGTCCCCTGCGTGGGATGTCTTTATTGTAAAGTGACTGGCTGGTGGAGAGCTTTCAGTTTTACCACTAGGGTTGTTTCAGCAGATCTTTTATGCTGATCAGGGGTTGTCCGGTCCTGATTTTGCTCGGAAGAGTCCGCTAGACGTAAAGCAATAATCATGTAATGTAATGTTGGGTTGTTGTATTTTGTTGGTTGTATTGTATTTTGTTGTGTTACTTGGTGTATTGTGTATGTTGATTTTTAATTTGCCCCACTCTACCCCTTTCTCTCGTGTGTTTAATTGCCTGTTTTCCTGTGTTGCGTGTGTGTGAAAGTCCCAATGAATCACCATGTATCAGGAAATATGTGCTCTGTATACATCGTTGTATTTTTATTGTTGTTATTATTTATTTTGACAGGTCATTCTGTTACGTTAAGTCATAGTGCAAATTTACGACTTGAATCACTCTATGTTTTATATATATGCCATTCCATTTACATAAATATCTACTATTATTGCTGGTGTGTGTTTTATTCCTGCTTCTAAAGAATGACTTCAGTAAGGTTTTAAAGAGCTCCCTAAGCACACATTTCAGTGTCACAGAGTTTTTTTTTCAAATTCACATCCAGTGTTGCCCCCCACCTAAAAAATAAATACAACAAACAAAAATATCACCCCCTTTCCAAAGTACAGGTTGGATTTAAATCCATACATTCATTTGATTATAGACCTGTTAATAGCATCAAGGTGATTCTAAAAGTAGCTCCATTGTGAATGTGTATAGTAGGCACAATTGTTTGCTTGTTTTACACAACAATAAAGAGACGCCTAAAATTCCAAGCTTAGCGATCAGTGTGAGCGACGATTTAGATCACCATTTATGTCAGAAAAAAATGCAATTTCTCAAGTAAACTCATTGTCAGAAAACCAAATAAACAAAATCGTTGATGTCCTAGCACAAAACCAAATAAACAACATCGTTGATGTCCTAGCACTTTAATACTAACGTGTGCTGGATTTTGTTTTGGGTTATCCTTCCTCCCCCCTCCCCCCTCCCCTCCACCCTTCCTTCCCCTACTCTTTCTCTTTCCTGTGGGGATACCAAGGGATCTTTTACCCACGTTGGGGTGCCGGGGGTTTCAGTATAAATAGTATCCTCACTTTCTGAAAATTTAGTGCTTTAAATTCCCACTGTCGCTGTCTTTCTCCTTTGTTCTGTCTCATTCCTACTCTGTTCTGTCAATCTACTATACTATTTTTTCTTCGCTAGACAAGTCACCTACCTTTTTTTTTTAAAACTCTTCCGGGACAAAACTCCTCATTTGTGTATGAGGTCTGTTGGATCAGCTTGGGAATATTGGACGCTTTCTGCCACATGGTCACTGGGGCTTCCTATGATGTTATTATTTGGCAATGTAGGCATTTTATATGTATGTGTTTTGTTGATATTTTATAATGATGGTTATATTCTATTTTGTTTTGGTAAATGGGGGTTCGATAAATTAGAGTATAGCCTCAGCATCCCCCGTGTGGGATGTCTTAATTGTAAAGTGACCGTCTGGTGGAGTGCCTTCAGTGTTACCACTATAGCTGCCGAAACAACCCTTTCGGCAGATCTTTTATGACTGTTGTTTCAGCAGATCTTTTTTGCAGATCAGGGGTGAGTTCTCTTTTAGCGAAGTTGTGGTCTTGATTTTGTGGTCCTGATTCGGCTATACTGGTCCTGATTTGGCTCGGAAGAGTCCGCTGGACCTAAAGCAATAATCATGTAATGTAATGTAGGGATCTTTTAGTATAAATAGTTCCACCACTATCTGCTTCAAATGTCCTCTTTTCTATAGGGGCGAGGCAGTACACAGCGGAATGGCCAGCCAAATATCTTAGTTTCAGTGTGCTGCATTATTTATTTTTTTTTTATTATATATATATTTTTTAAATTTTTTTTTTGAGTGCAAGACCAAACTTACAGCTTGCTCTAATAAGCGCTCACATCCATACACACGCACACAAACGCTTGCTAGAATAAATATCTTTACATTACATAATTGTTGCTTTAGGTCCAGCGGACTCTTCCGAGCCAGATCAGGACCGGACAACCCCCAATCCTCATAAAAGATCTGCTGAAACAACCCTAGTGGGAAAACTGAATGCCCTCCACCAGCCAGTCACTTTACAATAAAGACATCCCACGCAGGGGACGGCTGAGGCTTCACCCCAACTTATCGAACCCCCGTTTACAAAAACAAAATAGAATACAAACATCATTATAAATTATCAACAAAACACATACATATAAAATGCCTACATTGCTAAATAATAACATCATAGGAAGCCCTAGTGACCACCTGGCAGAAAGCGTCCAATATTCCCAAGCTGATCCAATAGACCTCATACACAAACAAGGAGTCTTGTCCCGGAAGAGTTTTCAAGAAAACAGTTAGGAAACTGGTCTAGTGAAGAAGATGATAGTATAGCAGATTGATAGAACAGAGCAGGAATGAGAAAGAGAGTACTGCTCTGACCTTTACAACCATACACCAAATGGAGACCCATCAGTTCTAGCATGTCCCGAGAGCAAAGAAGAAGAAGAAATCCTCCCAATTCTCCGGGAAGAAGTTGAGGCAGCAGTGCAATCGCTGAAGAAAGGGAAGTCAGCGGGAGTGGACAACATACCAGCGGAACTGCTACAAGCAGGAGGAGAAGCGATGACTGATGGCTCTCACCATTATCTGTAACAAGATCTGGCAGAGTGGGGAATGGCCTACACCATGGACCCAGTCGCTTGTCATCACTCTTCCCAAAAAAGGTAACCTTCAGGAGTGTGAAAATTACCGCACCATCAGCCTCATCAGCCATCCCAGCAAAGTCCTCCTGAAAATAATACTCAACAGGTTGAAACCACAAGCTGAACAAATCATAGCTGAAGAACAAGCAGGATTCATGGCAGGGCGAAGTACCACTGAACAGATTTTCAACCTCAGAATAATCTGTGAGAAATACCTACAGCACCAACAACATCTATATCATGTGTTCATAGACTTCAAGAAGGCATTTGACCGAGTCTGGCATGCAGCTCTATGGGCAACCATGAAAGTGTACAACATCAGCCCTAAAATTATAGAAGTCATCAAAAGCCTGTATGACAAGGCTACCAGTGCAGTCCTCCATAACAGCGTCATCGGGAACTGGTTCAGAATAACAATCGGTGTGCGTCAAGGATGCCTACTCTCTCCAACACTCTTCAACATCTTCCTAGAGCGCATCATGTCAGATGCTCTTGCAGATCACGAAGGCACAGTCAGCATAGGGGGCAGAGCAATCTCCAATCTTCGTTTTGCGGATGATATTGATGGATTGGCTGGAGAGGAACAAGAACTTGAACAGCTTGTACAGAGGCTTGACACCACCTCCAGAGCTTATGGAATGGAAATAAGTGCAGAGAAGACCAAAATGATGACCAACAACACCAATGGCATCAACACGGACATCAAAGTACAAGGCCAATCCCTCAACACAGTGCACAGCTTCAAATATTTAGGAGCCATTGTGTCAGACAATGGGTCTCGACAGGAAGTCCTCTCCAGGATCGCACAAACAACTGCTGCCCTGACAAGGTTGAAGCCCATTTGGAAAGACAGAACCATCAGTCTACATTCCAAAGTAAGACTGCTGCGCTCTCTGGTCATCTCCATCTTTCTATATGCTTGCGAAGCATGGACCCTCACAGCAGATCTCCAACGAAGAATACAAAGCATGGAGATGAGGTGCTACAGAAGACTTCTGTGCATTTCCTATACCCAACACATCACCAACGACGAAGTCCGACAGACCATCACACAAGCCATTGGACAACACGATGACCTGCTCACAGTGGTGAAGAAACGGAAACTCCGATGGTATGGCCACGTCACCAGATCATCAGGCCTTGCAAAGACCATTCTGCAAGGCACAGTGCAAGGAGGTAGAAGAAGGGGGAGACCGAAAAAGAGGTGGGAGGACAACATTCGAGAATGGACTGGTTTGACACTGAGCGAAGCCATGAGGGCTGCTGAGGACAGAGAAAGATGGAGTATGCTTGTTAAACGATCATCTGTGGTGCCCCTACGACCTTCGGGTTATGGGACAGGATAGGATAGGAAAAGTAAAAAGTACCATTTAGTGACACAGAGAAAAAAAGTAATATGACAGTAATAAAAACAATATTCAAAAGCCCTACATAAGAATTGCTTTTATAAACCAGAGTAACATTTAACTTAAACTACAAACCATACAGTGCCAACCCCAATAAACAAGTAAGAGACGTATACAGGCAGTAAAGCATTTAAACCAAGAAAATTACACAAAAGACACTAATGGAACACACGCACACACACACACAAACACCACACCAGCTCAATGCCTATGTGAGCAGCACTGTTTAGTGCCTCCACATTTTGCTGGCTGCGGGCTATTTATAGCTTGCCTGCACCCTCCTTTACAGTGAAAGGAAAGGAAAGGTAGCATCGGCGAAGCTATTAATAGCTAGCCTGGCTGACCTAACCTCAAAACTAAAAAGCTTTGGTTGAATCGGTGTGACACACACACACACACACACACACACACACACACACACCACTATTAAATCACACACACACACCCACATACGCTCCTTCTTTTCCTACCCTTCTCCTTCTCTGTGGCCTTCTCTTGGCCCCCTGCGTTTGCCGTGCAGGGCAACCCGTGTCGGGGGAGAATGGGATCCTGGAGGTTGAGGTCACTGAGGGACTGCGGTCCCTCACACTAACACACCTCTTTGGCCCGGACTTCTCCTAGACGGGAGGCTGGCGTGGCCCGCGTCAGTCAAGCGGCTGGTCGTGTATTGCCCTAGCTCTGCTAGAAGGCTGTGGCTCATGGGTGTCGCGTTATATATATAATTTATATTAATATATATATATATAGATGTTAAAAGATGAATGAACAGTTGAAAGAATTTTATATAAATAGAATCAATTTCCTCTTTGTATTATGCCTAAAAATCGATAAGAAACAAGAAAATAATGTTGAGAAATAGAAAATAAAGAATAAAAGAAATTACTGGCTATTCATTCGTCCTGTTTGCTTTTTTACAACTAAAAAAGAATACCACTGGTTGATGGTTGATGATATTTATTTCATATGATATGATACGAAAACCCGTGAAATCATGGTTCTAAAGAATTTCACTGTTGATTAAAGTTGTGACTTATCTGTCGTAGATTCCCTGATGAAGAAGAAGAATTGTCTCTTTTGTTTAACTCATTTTTGTGTCCTCACGTTTGACCAAAAGGATTATCGTCCAGCTGGCTTCACATGGACGTCAGGGATATGACGAGCTCCATGTCATCAGAAGAATAAGCGTTGAGGATGGAAGTAGGTTAAAACGATCATATCAGGAATCCGACAGTCGAAAATATTATGAAGAAGGAAGCAAAAACAAAAATCCTTTCCCTGCGCACAGACAAATTAACAGGGACTAAATACACAATCTGTATCCTGTTGAATGACCAGCGAGGAACGCCGTTGACGTTGTTTGAATAAGAACCCTGCATATTCACGGGTTATTGTATCTTATTCTCAAAACATAATAAAGTTCTTTCCTCGCTGTTCATCCACACTGTTCCAATGTTTAAGAATGCACCAACATTCTTTATGAACTAAGCTAAACATGTTAAATTAACTATCACCATATAAACTTCACGCGCTGAAGAATTTATATGAACCGAGAACAACATGTTAAAATAACTATTATCATACAATTTGCATACATTGAAGAATAATAACGAATCACCTTGATGAAGGACGATGAATGATTCGCATGGCGCAATGGACACAAGCACAAGACTACCCATTTCCCAGCTTCACACATCGAATCGTAACTTACCAGCTCAGGATTCGTTTGTGGTGTCTACGACACGTGTTGTTTAGGGTGAGACGAGCTTTTCGAACCAACTTTATGACCTCAGTAATCCGAAATAGTGGTCTGGCGTAAACATACGTTCCTTGCCCTCCAAGATGGTCGCTCGAATGGTTTTTCTTAACGATATTTCCCACATCCAGCCAATCGAAAGGATAGTACACAAATTGTCTATGGTAACAATAATCTAAAATTGAACTACACTAAATAAAAACAATGTCGCATACTGCGTCATTCCGAAAACAATATTATTATCGTCACTGTCTATGACGTACTGTCTATGACGCATTGTCTGGGATATAGCAGAATATCGAGGATGCGTAGAGTAGGCGCTTGTATCGCGACAATGGGTCAAACTTGAACAAAACCGTAGTGGCAGTGCGGGATTGTCTGGGTGTATATCCCCCCTGTAGCCCTGGTGCGTTCCCTTGCTGGATTTTCCGCTTGGACGCATCCCCTTGTTGGACTCCGTGGTGGGTGGGGAGCAGGGGGAAGGGGTGAATTAACAAATTAATAACATGGCATCAACAACAAAAAAACGACTTCACGGTGACGACTCTGACACGGATACGGACAGTGACTTGGACATGCGACAAAAAGCTTGTGCTTCTGGGGTGGAAGGGGTCTGGCCTCGTTTTTTGGTTGTGGAGGAGGCGGATCCGGCTATGCCACTAGGCAAGCTGTCTCCGTTCGCCATCCAGAAGGGTTTCCAGTCCGTCTGCACAACTGGTTTCAAGGATGTTAAAAAACTTAGATCTGGGGCCTACCTGGTGGAGTGCTCGACTAAACGGGCATCGGACTGTCTTCTAAAGAGGAATTTAACCGTCTTCGTTGATAGACAAATAAAAGTTTCTGTTCATGGACGGTTGAATTCCTCCAAGGGAGTCATCCGATGTCAGGACCTGTGTGATATGTCCGAGGTGGAAATACGCGATGAGCTCTCCAGCTAGGGGGTCACGGCGGTGCAGAGGGTAGGCGTCACCAAAGGACCCAAACGTATCCCTACCAACACACTTTTTGTGACCTTTGCCATGGCCAAGCTGCCGGAGTCACTCAAGGTGGGATACCTTAGGGTGAAGGTGACGCCCTTCACACCGTCACCGTTGCGATGCTACCGTGGCCAAAGGTTTGGCCACGGTAGCAAGACCTGCAAAAATACAGAAATTTGCCGTGAATGCGGAAAAGATAAACATGAAGGTGATTGCAAAAATCCTATTTGCTGCGTAAATTGCGCGGGGCAGCATATGCTTCCAGCTCCAAAGATTGCGCTCAGTGGCAGTTGGAGCTGGAAATTCAAAAGGTTCGGGCCACAGAGAGATGCTCCTTTGGAGACGCAAGGAAAAAAGTTATGGAAAGTAGGCCGGTTCTTAAAGAGAGGTCCTTTGCGTATGTGGCGGGTTCCACATCTCATGTGGAACCTAGCGCACACCCGTTGATGGACACTGCTGTGAATAAAATGACGCAGATCTTGGAAACGTTGTGCAGACGGATGGATGCTCTAGAAAAAATGCTCACATTGTTTGCTCAAAAGGGGGGTTCTCCAGCCCCACCGATTACACTGGAGAACGTGCCGACGGGCACGTCCCCAACCGTCACCCACAACACGCAGACGGCCGTGTCTAAAGCCGTCACGCCTGCTGCAAAGGAGGCTATGCCTCAGGCCGCCGCACCAGCAACGACAGGCTTTAGCGACCGGGTCGTTGCTGAGGCGGCTAAGATTCTAGTGGCTCAGCAGAGGAGCGTCAGAGGAGGAGATGGAAAGGTTGTAAAGGGTCAAAGGGAGAAGGACGATCTAAGACCCGGTGCTGGGGAGAAGGGGAGGAAGTTGGCTGGCAGTTTGGGTTCCGGGGCTTTGACAAAAAATCAAAGGCCCGGACCTCTTTCTTCTAAGCACCATCAACCTCTCGAAACGGAGAACCGTTTCGGGGAGTTGATGGATCATGAGGAGATGGACGAGGGTCCGAAAACTAAAGAGACGTAATTGTGCTCTCAGAGATGAAAATTTTAGCATTCTTTTACTTCATTTTTATGGCCATTTTACAATGGAATATCCGAGGAATAAGGGCAAATTATGAGGAGCTATGCTGCCTGCTGACGGAGCATCAACCTGAGGTGTTAGCCATTCAGGAAACTCTCTTATCAGAGAAACAGCTTATAGATATTACTGGTTATTCGTCTCTAGATTGTACATCTTCTGGATGCGTTTCACTCTTTATTCATAGAAACGTCCCATTTAACCCAATTTCACTTAATACAAGTTTACCGGCAGTTGCAGCCAGAGTATCTCTTTCTAAATCCCTCACAGTTTGTTCTCTATATTTGACCCCTTCAATAAATGTAAATAAAAATGACCTTGAGAATTTGATCCAACAGCTACCTACCCCTTTTTAGTTGTTGGGAGATTTTAATGGACGCTCTCCCCTGTGGGGTAGCGATCGTACCGATTCTCAGGGGAAAATATTTGAAGCCATTTTAGACTCGTTGAATCTAGTAACTTTGAACGAGGGTGCTCCAACCTTTTCCTGTTCAAGAACTGCTTCTTTGTCCCACATTGATATATCGATCTGTGATCCCTCCTTACTTTTGGATTTTAAATGGACAGTTTTAGAAGATCTCCATGGCAGCGACCATTTTCCGGTTTTATTAAAACATGATTCAGACAACCTTGAGCAAACTCATGGCAGGTGGAAGCTGAAACAAGCTAACTGGAGTCTGTTTTCTAACTTGTCTGAGGTTCAATTGCGTGCTAAGAAACGGGAATTTTCGAATGCAATAGATCCAATACAGCTCTATACTGACATAGTTATAAACAGTGCCAAGGAGGGTCCCAAGGAGTCCATCCCGCAAACTTCATCAAAACCGTATACAATCAAAAAAAAACTGGTTTGATGATGAATGTAAAAAACTTCAGCAAGCCCGTAAAAAAGCTTTAAGAATGATGTATCCGCACCCAAACTCTGAAAATCAATGCCGACAGCTCTTCAAACGTAAGAGAAGAGAATCGTGGAGAGGTTTCTGCTCCACGCTAAATTCGAAAGCGAAGCTGTCGAAGGTTTGGAAAGTGGTCCGCAAACTCAAAAATAAAAGTAACAAACAGGTGAGCCCATGCCTTACTGTGCAGGAAGACGTAATCGGAGATAAAAAAAAAAAATAAAATAAAAAAAAACAAACTAGTAGCTGATCTTTTGGCCTCTTCTTTTGCTGCAAATTCTTCTTCTGAAAATTATTCCGTCTCTTTTCAAACAATTAAAACACGTAAAGAAAAACAACGGTTAAATTTTACCTCTGATAATTCTGAAGATTACAACATTTCGTTCTCGTTAGTCGAGCTTGACGATGCAATTAACAAAAGTGCAGATTCAGCAGTTGGACCGGATGATGTACATTATCAATTTCTCAGACATTTAACACTGTACTCGTGGTCTCAACTGCTGGACATCTTCAATCAGATTTGGATCACTGGCACCTTTCCTCCCTCTTGAAGAAATGCCATTATTGTACCCATTCCTAAACCTGGCAAAGACCATACTAACCCAACAAACTACAGACCAATAGCTTAACGTCCTGCTTATGCAAGACGCTGGAAAGAATGGTTTATTCCCGTTTACTGTGGTATCTGGAAACAAATAATATATTATCCAACACTCGGTGTGGCTTTCGAAGTGGTCGAAGTACTGTCGATCACCTGGTAGGACTGGAAACTTTTATCCGCAACGCGTTCGTCCAGGGTGAACATGTTGTAGCCTTCATGTTTGATTTGGAAAAAGCGTACGATACCACATGGAAATACGGCATTCTTTCCGATTTGCAAGAAATGGGTTTGAAGGGACATTTACCTCTGTTTATATCCAATTTTCTAACGGACAGAATTTTTCAGGTTAAGGTTGGGGGATCTTTATCAGATACGAGGGAAAAGGAGATGGGAGTACCTCAGGGTAGCATCTTGTCTCCCTTGCTGTTTAATATTAAAATAAATAATATTGTTCGTTCTGTTAAACGGGGAATTGACAATTCTTGGTTTGTTGACGATTTTGCACTAGTAGCCAAAGGTAAAACCTTGGCATCTGCTGAACGTCAGCTACAGTTATGTGTCAATGCCGTTGAAGACTGGGTTTTACAAAATGGTTTTAAATTTTCTGAAGCAAAAACTGAATGTATTCACTTTTCCAAGCACCGGGGAATTATTCAAGATCCTAATATTACCCTCAATAAAACTCCAATAAAGGCGGTCCAACAAGTCAAATTTTTGGGTGTTATTTTTTTTTTTTATCAAAGGCTATCCTTCCTTCCTCATCTGAAAAATTTGAAAACTAAATGTCAACAGGCCTGCAACTTGCTGAAGGTTATTGACTGGGGAGCTGACAAGAAAACTTTATTGCTGTTATATCGTTCTTTAATTAGATCCAAGTAAGATTATGGTTGCATTGTTTATGGTTCTGCTAGAAAATCTTATCTTAAAATGTTAGATCCAGTTCTTGGGTGCTTTTCGCACCTTCCCTTGTGAAAGCCTTTATGTGGAAGCTAACGAACCCCCGCTGGAGCTGAGACGTACAAAATTGTCACTGAATTACTATTTAAAATTAAAAACTGATCCTATGAACCCCGCTTATGACTGTGTTTTCAACCCAGATTTTGTTCAGAAATTTGAAGCCAAACCTAACACAATACCTCAGAATGCAGGCTCATTTGGAAAAAGCAGGCATCGATGTTGCTTCCATCAATGATGATGAGCTTCGGACTGAAGCTCCTACATGGAAATTATGTACCCCAAACATTAATTGGCAATTGTCCGCTTTCCTCAAAAGCAATACATCTGAAACCATCTATAACCAACTTTATTTAGAACAGTGTGCTTTATACCCAGGATATGAAAAACTTTTTACAGACGGGTCAAAGAAAGGAGATTCAGTTGCTGCTGCGTCGGTCTCTGGGAGACACTTAGACCAGCCTTTGCAACAGCGTTTACCTTATTTTTGTTCTGTTTATACAGCTGAGCTCAAGGCAATTCATCTAGCTCTGAAACAAGTTTATCAATCCAAAAGAACCTCGTTTTTAATCATGTCCGATTCACTGTCAGCACTCCAGGCTCTTTCCACGAGAAAGATATCACACCCTTTCCTGGCAGAGATCCATGACCTCCATACACAACTTGTTTCTGAGGGTAAAAGGATAGTTTTTATGTGGGTCCCTGGTGACATGGGCATCCGCGGCAACATTGCAGTGGACAAAGCGACTAAAGATGCTCTGCATCTCGATTTCCCTCCATAGATTTTCCAGTTTGTGCCCTATTCTGACCTACGTTGTATGACTGGATCTTATTGTAAACGACTGTGGCAGACTGACTGGTCTAACCATATCAACAACAAATTATTTCAAATTCTTCCCGATTTGTCCGCTTCTTTGCCTAACTTAGCATCCACTCGCAAGGAAGAAAGAGTGTTATCTCGCCTTCATATTGGGCATACTTATGTCACCCACAGTTTCCTTTTAAAAGGAGAAGAACCACCATGGTGCTTTGCATGTGATCAATCCTTTTCCGTTCGCCATTTCATGTCTGAGTGTGCTGATCTGATAGAGGAAAGAGAAACATATTTTAGTTCAATACCTTTCAAAGAGATTTTTAAAGTATGTTATGGTCAACATCTGTTTCAATTTTTACATGATGTTGGTTTGTCTTATCGCATATAAATCATATCGACATGTTTTGTTTAGTTTGGATTTTATTGATTGGACTGAATTTAGTGATTTGATTGAAGAAAGAGAACATATTTTCAATACATCAGTTTTAAAAAAGACTTTTAAAGAGGTGTCATGTGAAAGTTTGTTTGAGTATCTAAGTGTAACAGGCTTGTTTTTTACGATTTGAAACATTTTATATTTTAAGATAACGTCTCTCTGGTCCTGATTTGTCTCGGAAGAGTCCGCTGGACCTAAAGAAATAATCTTGTATTGTATTGTATATTGGTACAACATTATGAGATAAAATACCTTAAACATCGTAAGAAATAATAGCAAACACCACAGCTAAGTATAAAAGGCATGTTTAAAGAAAGATATACATGCATGCGCGCGCACACACACCCACACCCCCCCCCCCCCACACACACACACACACACTGATTATTCTGGATCTAAATTTCGACAGATTCTTTGCTGTAACAATTTGTAAATAAAAAACGAAACCAGATTTGCAATAATGTTCAGATTGCTGAAATGGTGATAAATTCAGCTCAAGCCAGAGTATTACATAAAGCATACGCAGAGGTTGATGGAAGTGATGAGACTAAGGAGAGTGCAGAAATGCATTGACAAGTTGGTTGAATGGACGGAAACGTGCATACTTAAATTTAATAGTGAAAACCGTAAGGTGTTGAATCTGGGCAATAATAATCCTCGGCGTATTTTATGTGTGGTAGCTGTATCTACCAAAATGAAAACTGATATGGGAGTTAAGGTTAGGTAGGTAGATTAAAGTCCCGCGTCACATAAGCGAATAGGGGACTGGGAAGGGAAAAAAATCGGGGTCGGGGGAGTTAACTTTTTTTTTTGAGTACAATGTACGTCCCCGGACACATTAAGCGTATAGGGGACGACTTTCCGTCTGGGAGTCAAGAGAGATAAGCGAAGCTTTACGTCCTATTTCTAATGGTTAAGGACAGAACCTATAACCAGGAGGAGGTGAGAACACCCCGCCCCCCCTCCCCCCCTGATTTTCGCGGCGAGCTTGGAGTCGGACCAGGTCCGTCTCCATACATGTCTGGACGAGGAGGAGGCACCGGCGAAAAGTTCGACCTTGTGGGGGGAAGGGATGAAGTTAAATGTTACTTTAAAAGGAACAATGCGCGGGGGGGTGGGGGGGGGGGTGGAGGAGCGGGGGCGGGACTCCCGGTTAAAATGGGTTTGAATCTTTATTAAGTAAAAGTTAAAATGTTTATTTAAAAAAGTTTAAAAGCCTTTTCAGGACCTTAACAAAAAGGAATGATAAAAGTTTTAGAATGAAAACTTAAGTAGTATACAAAAAGGAAGAGAAAAATTTCCCTGCTAGATAAACACCAGGAAGAGCATGCAAAAGACAAAGAAAAGTGAGAAGTCACTTTGTACAATTTATCCGTCAAGAGGGGGGTGGGGGGGGGGGAGGAAAGCTCGGGCCCATAACAAGAAGGCCGGTCGAGGGGATAAGTATCCGCGCCCAGGTGATAGGCCGCCGGCAGCAGATAAATGGCAGCCTCAGAAAGGTTGGACTTAGTTCAACCTCGCGTAGAGTAAGGGTTCTCCAGCACCCAGAGAAGAGGCGGGATGAAGTAGCAGCGGTGGGTGACTCCTGGGGAGCCACGCTCAGCAATAGTTTGAAGCCCCGAGGGGAGACTCGATCACGGATGTCTTAAATTGGTTAGTAGGTTGGCCGGGCTAGGCTGGGGTAGTACGGGGGATGGGGGCCGGCCGGGAGCATGGCTCACTGCAGCCGGGGGGAAGCCTGGTCATCTCGCAGGGCCCGGGAGCAGGGCAAAGGGGAGTAGGTAGGATAGGAGGACATCCGGGAGCGAACTCAACCGCGGATGCCTCGGTCATATTAAGAGGTTAGCCGGGCCAGGGCCGGGAACAAAGGGGGGGGGGAGTGGGGGCCGACCAGGAGCAGGGCTCAACTGTAGTCGGGGGGAAGGCTCAGGTCATCTCGCGGTGCCCGGGAACAGGGCAGAGGGGAGTAGGTGGGTGATGAGGGACAAGCCGGGAAGAGTGTCCCAACGCTGTCACCTTACAAACTATATGTGAATGATGTGATTAGATATCACATTAACAGGAAGGAGAGGCGCCGGGAGAGGGGGGCCTTTGGGCCTTCGCACCCTCACCGGACAAGCCATCATCCTTAGAAGAAACTCTTCCATGGAGACGACAATATAGCGTCAGAGAGAGCTCGCTGAGCGGCTGTGCCCAGTTTTGGATGGACAGTCAGGAAGTTCGTAGGAAGCAAAGAATGGTCAGTGGCAAATTTGCGAAGATTGATGAAGTACGGAGAAAGGGTGGTACAGTCGTCAAAGAGATGAAGCCAATCCAGTATGTTGCCACATGGGCAGGTGGGGTTTGAAAATTTGGAGGCAACGCCGACGGTCATGATACGGCATAAAACGCGCTGGTTCCTGCGCGGAAGTGGGGGGGATGTGCCCACGCCCGACAGCAAGGAAGAGGAAGCCATGTTGGAGGCAGTACCGTTTCATTTGTTTGGTGCGGGCTGAGTTGGTGACGGCCCGGAGTTTGCTTTTAAGTTCCGTGAGTGTGAAGGGTAGGTGGATGGGCGGTCCTGAATGAGCTGCATCAGAGGCCGCACGGTCGGCTATGTCATTACCTTTAATGTTTGAGTGAGAGGGGATCCAGACTAAGTTTACTGGGCAGCCACGGCTGCCGAGCTGATGGATAAGTAATAGAATTTCTGACTGGAGGGTTTCTCTGTTATGTGTGCGATTGTTGAGTGCCTGTAGGGCCGACTTCGAATCCGTGTAGACAGCAGCACCTACTGGGAGGGAGGGCAGTTCCCCAACAAAAGAGAGGGCCATATGAATTGCATAAAGCTCAGCTGTGAAAATACTGACTCCCTGACGGAGGGTGAAAGGTTTAACAATGCCCTACACGGGGATGGTGAAAGCGCAGCCGGCGTGTCCGTCCTCGTGGACAGAGCCGTCGGTGAAGATTGGGAGAAATGTGTGGGAGAGAGAGAGAGTAGATCTTTTCTTTCGCCCTCTGTGCCATCAGCAGCTGGTGGTTTTCTTTGTTGCCTAGAGTACTTGTTTCTGTGTCTATGGTGGGGGGAATAAGTTCCCATGGTGGAAAGCCTGGGGTTGGTAGAGGGTCAACGTCATTAGGCTCAGTGGATATATTCTGCCAGAGTGGATGTGTGTAGGAGGCGAGTGAGAATGTTTTCTGTGAGAGACGGGTTGCTCGTTTAACACGTTCTCGTGTAGATGAGGATGTGCTGTGATGGTCGGTGCCGAGGACTTCCGTGACCTCGCTGTTGGAGGAAAAGGCGCGGACTTCGAAGCCTGCAGCCAGCTCGCGGCATTTTACTTGGTATACTAATTGGTTGACGGCATAATTAGGGAGGGAGAGCGCCGTCTTAAGGGCTCTAAGTTCAGTTGTTTCGAGTTTGGTCCAGTTGGTTGATGATGTTGTGAAGAAGACTTGATGTCCATATGTTAGTCTGGACCTAACCAGCTGGGGAGCTGGAAAGGGTTATCAGGTTTTTGGTTGTGAAAGTTGTTTGTCTGGGAGTTAACACTGTTGTTGTTGTTTGTAGATTATAGTCACACGACACTTTCGCATATAGGTGACTACTGGACCGATTTATACTGACACCAGCGGGCCAGTTGTTGGTAAAGGGGAAAATAATATGATCACACGTTGACCAATCCGGGATTCGAACCAGCGACCTTTCGGTTACTAGCAAGACGCTCTTACCAACTGAGCTACCCGGCCCCACTTGGGAGTTAACCGAAGACTTTTTTATTTTATACTTTTTTATTTTATAGTTGGCAAGAGTTATGTTTCTTGGCTATTACTCTCGCTCTATAATTTTAGTTTTGGAGACAACAAACTGGTTATTTTATTTGTTTGTGTGAAAATATTTGTTATTTTTAAGATTAGAAATGGTGCTGTATGTTAATTATAATAACAGTTGTTTTTACAATTGTTCTGTTAACATTTTGGGCACGCTTTAGAGACTTTCGTTTTTCTCTTCTTCTTCAAGTTCTTGCAATCTTGGAGATGCAGTTCCATGCCTGCTCAGAAAAAGGTAATTTTTGTGTTGTTTTTTATTGAGACATGATGTATAATTATTGCATTTTATATTTGAAGGTACCAGATATGTAAAAATAACAGTTTTGATTGTGTATTTGACTGTAATTTTGCATAATTTGATGTTGAAAATGATGATAACAGACCATGTGTTGTGCTCAGAATCTTTCGTCATTCGTAAGTTTTGGAATTGCGACTATCAGGAGGAATCATACCGGCACTGATTGGCTGCTATTTATAGCCCCAAGCTCATTTGCATGTCGAATCAAGGGCATTTAGGCCTACCTTGCTCAATCTTCCCCGAGTGACGAAAAAGTATAAATTTTGTCTTTCATTTTTCAGTTCAGTTCAGTTCAGTCAGTTCAGTTCAGTTCAAGGGACTATGTTAAGCTTCGCAGCTTTTTTATGTCCCTGTTTTTATAACATAAAATTTTCCGGTTAGTTTTGCAATTGTTCAAAGAATTAGAATTTAATGAAAATCATTCATCAAAATCAAATTTGGATTCCACAATCATGACAATGAAACTTACCTTTTCCAGAAGGATTTTAAAAGTATTTAAGTTGTTAGCTTTTTAGCTTTTTTAACATGCAATGGTAATTTGTTCCACAGTGGTGCAATTCTATGGCTAAAACAGTGCTTTCTTTTGTTAGTACGACAGTGCTGGATAAAAATTTTGTCTTCTGAGTTTCTACTCTAGTATTGCGTCCATCATAAAACTTAAAGAATGTATTAGCATTGACTTTGTCGATGTTATTTAATATTTTGTATGTTTGTATAAGATCACCTCTAACTCTTCTAAATTTCAAACTCGGAAGGCCCAGTTTCTTTAGTCTTTGTTTGTAAGGCAGATTTTTCAAGGATTTTACCAATTTTGTTGCTGCACTTTTTCAATCACTGACGATTGTCTTTTCAATAGCGGTGACCAAACAGCATTTGCATATTCCACCTGAGGTCAGACAAGTGTCTTATACAGACATGTTAGCGTATCTTTATCAAGGCAGGTGAAAGATCTTCGGATAATCCCCAGAATTTTATTTGCCATTGCAATTGCAGTATTAATATGTTTATCAAATTTTAACTCTTTATCAAAAGTGACCCCCCAGATCTTTCTCTTTGGTGCAGCTGTCAATTGACACTCTCTGTCCATCAGCGGTCATATAATATTCATGGCAAGAATTTTTCCTACCAAATTTTAGTACAGTGGAACCTCCGGTATACGACCGTCCAAAATCTGAGAAAAAACGGTCTTATAATAGAGGTGGTCTTATACCGGAAACAAAGGGGGAGGGGGGGGGGGGTATGTAGTCATAATTTTCACACTCACCAGCATGTATTCTCTGACAAAGAAAACGGTAAAACATGTTTCATTTTTAGCTTTGTCTTTTAGTCACAACTTCAAAAATAAAAAACAGTCGGGTCTTCAGACATTTTGAACAGGGAAAAACTTTGAAATTGAAGACTGTTTTCGATTAATCAGGTCCTTTCTAAATCTGTCAGTGCAGAAGCTCTCAGTTTTGATGGTTTCCTTTCGTCACTTTCTCCACTCTACCATCGTAGTTTCATAGATTCCTTATCCTTTATGATGAGCTGAATTTGGGTCTTCCCAACGTCTAAACTTCTTGCAATAGACAAACAACTCTCCCCATTTTCACTTCTTTCAATCACTTTCATTCTCTCTGCCAAACTCAAAACTTTCCTCTTGTGCGACGCCATTTTGACAAGTCAGTGTAGGCGAGTAATGTCCCTTACTTGCGAACCGGAAATAGCAGACAATAGTACACTAACATGAGAGAAAACACGAAGGTACAGACACTAAATTTACTGATATCTCTTTTAAATTGCCTATGACGGTCGTATAAAGGGCTTAAGACACGGTCGCTCAGGGCTCGAAATTAGCGGGGGCCCGGGGCCAAAAACCCGCAAAGTTGATTTCGGGCTCGGAAAGTTGAAAAACGAAGGGCCCGCTTGGCCCGCAAAATAATTCGTCTGCTACAGCTAGCTCTACTCGGCAGTTTCGTATTTGGGCCAAGGGAAGCAACCCACACCGGTGCCCTAAATTTGGACAGAAAAAAGAACCAGAAAAGAAGCGAAACCCCTTTAATTTTGCACTCAAAAGTTTAATATACACTTCAATATCTTTTTAATATAATAAACAAAAGGCTATGGCACAACATAAAGTGCAAAATGTCCATCCAAGCACGAAAGTATGGCTACATATCGTCGCCATACAGTTGCTAAAACAATCAGCGATGGCGTATTTTCCAATTTTTGGGAAGCGAAAGACGCCAGAAGAAAACGTTGACGAAAGGAAACAACAAGAAAAAGAGAGAAAAAAGAAGTATGAAGAGGAAAAAAGATCAAGGAACTACAATGAAGGGTGGAAAAAAAGATTTCCATGGCATGGCCTTGAAGTGAACGAGGAAGAGTACTGTTAAGTTTAGTTCCCTTTCATGGTTTTCTTTTGAACTTTTGTGCATTGAGGTCAGATTTTTTGTTAGGTTACTCATATTAAAAATTTAATGATGTGTATTGTGCAATACTCAGTCACAAAACTGAAACTTTTTTCTATTTTGTTTATTGGCCATTTCAGGCTCACTGCTCACTGGAATATGTGTGTCACTGAATGTGTGTGTGTGTTTTCCCCTTTTTTGTTGGTAATGTTTGAAAGTGAAAGAAAAGGCAAATAAAAATGACATCACTCAGCAAAATTGGAAATTCAATTGTTTTTATTTTAGATTATCAGTCAAATATTGTACTTTCTACTTATTATATTGTCAATAATTCTTTTGTTTTTTGTTTGCATTATTTTTCAAGTTGGGCCCCGAAAGTTGCTTGTGGGCCCTCAAATTTTTCAATCAAGGGGCCCGGTGGCCCCCAAAGAAAAAAGTTAATTTCTAGCCCTGGTCGCTGGTTGCATAAATGAGGTTGTCACATACCAGAGGTCATTTATTATTGGAAGTGAATCCGTCAGAAGTTTTCAGGTCACATAACAGAGGGAGTCGTATACCAGAGAGACGGATACCGGAGGTTCCACTGCATTTGGAAGTATTAAAATGAAGTTGCCACTTAACAGACCATTTACCAAGATTATTTATATCGGACTGTAGCTTAAGACTCTCACTGGACACGTTATATAGTTTTGTGTCATCAGCAAAAATTTTACAACTGCTGGACACCTCATCTGGCAAATCATTTATGAAAATAGTAAATAAAACAAGACCCAAAATGCTACCTTGAGGTATACCACTTAACACAGGAGCTTCTGAAGAGAAACTGTCACCAACTCTCACCCACTGGTTTCTCTCGGACAAAACGTTCCCAATCCATTGGCACACCTTTCCAGTGATACCACATGATTCGATTTTTGTTAAAAGTCTAGCATGTGGGACAGAGTCAAATGCCTTCTTAAAATCCAGATACAGCACATCAAACCCCTCACCATCATTCAACATTCCCGTAAAGTCTTCCATGACTTCTAATAGCTGAGTCACACATGACCTACCATTCCTGAAACCATGCTGACAATCTGTACATAGTGAGCATATTCATATGGTCCACCACAGCATCTCGCACTAAAGACTCCAGGATTTTGCAAATGATGCATGTGAGACTCACTGGCCTATAGTTACCCGCTTCTACCCGACTGCCCTTCTTAAAAAGAGCAGTGACATTGGCTTTTTTCCAGTCTGCCAGAACAGTGCCATCATCTAAGGATTTATTAAAAAGTAGGCACAAAGGAACTGACAACTCGTCACTTGCCTCTTTCAACACTCTGGGCGGGATACCATCTGGGCCAAATGCTTTACATGGGTCTATTTGCCGGTAAGATGGCGCCGATACAGGGCGACAAGATGTTGGTTGTGTGTTTTGGACTGATAGTGTTGTGTATGCTTCGAAAGGACTGCCCCCACGGGCTCGGCTCCTCGCGCCGGGGGTGAACCCCATGCCTCTCTCTGGCTGGGTGACAAAGTTGTCTACTCCTTTTTCTTCTCTTTTGTCTTGTTTCTGTTATTGGTCCTTTCACCTATATTCTCTTCACCCTTAAATTCTCCCAGTATACTCTGCAGTTTTGACTCCCTTACCGGACTTTCCCTGTCTTCTTTTTCCCCCATCATTCCTTCTTTTTCTACCATTCTTTTTCTCTGTGGCCTTCTCTTGGCCCCCTGCGTTTGCCGTGCAGGGTAACCCATGTCGGGGGAGAATGGGATCCTGGAGGTTGAGGTCACTGAGAGACTGCGGTCCCTCACACTAACACATCTCTTTGGCCCGGACTTCTCCTAGACGGGAGGCTGGCGTGGCCTGCGTCAGTCAAACGGCTGGTCGTGTATTGCTAGAAGGCTCATGGGTCAAACTTGAACAAAACCGTAGTGGCAGTGCGGGATTGTCTGGGTGTATATCCCCCCCTGTAGCCCTGGTGCGCTCCCTTGCTGGATTTTCCGCTTGGACGCATCCCCTTGTTGGACTCCGTGGTGGATGGGGAGCAGGGGGGATGAATTCCTACTTTAAAATCATGGCTTCTACTAATAAAAGACGACTGCGTGATGACGGACTGGACACGGACAGTGATATGGACATACGACAGAAAGCTTGTGCATCTGGGGTGGATGGGGCCTGGCCTCGTTTTTTGGTTGTGGAGGGGACGGATTCGGCTCTGCCACTAGGCAAGCTGTCCCCGTTTGCCATCCACAAAGGTTTTCAATCCATTTCCACGGTTGGTTTCAAAGATGTGAGAAAACTTAGATCTGGGGCCTATCTGGTGGAGTGCTCAACCAAACGGGCATCGGATTGTCTGCTAAAGAGGAATTTGACCGTCTTTGTTGACAGACAAATCAAAGTTTCTGTACATGGACGGTTGAATTGATGGACCATGAAGAGATGGACGAGGGTCCGAAAAGCTAAAGAGACTTAATTGTGCTATCGGAGTTGACAATTTTAGCATTTTTTTACTTAATTTGTATGGCCATTTTACAATGGAACATCCGAGGGATAAGGGCAAATTATGAGGAGCTATGCTGTCTGCTGACAGAGCATCGACCTGAAGTGTTGGCCCTTCAGGAAACTCTCTTATCAGAGAAACAGATTATAAATATTACTGGTTATTCGTCTGTTGATTGTATATCTTCTAGAGGCGTTTCACTCTTTATTGATACAAACTTCCCCTTTAACCCAATTTCATTTAATACAAGTTTACCCCAGTTGCAGCTAGAGAGTATCTTTCTTTAAATCCCTCACAGTTTGTTCTATATTTGACCCCATCCATAAATGTAAACAAAAATGACCTTGAGAATTTGATTCAACAGTTACCTACCCCTTTTTTGTTGTTGGGAGATTTTAATGGACGCTCTCCCCTGTGGGGTAGCGATCGTACCGATTCTCAGGGGAAAATAATTGAAGACATTTTAGACTCGTTAAATCCAGTAACTTTGAACAAGGGTGCTCCAACTTTTTCCTGTTCAAGAACCGCTTCTTTGTCCCACATTGATATATATCGATCTGTGATCCCTGCTTACTTTTATGGACAGTTTTAGATCTCCATGGCAGCGACCATTTTCCGGTTTTATTAAAACATGATTCAGACAACCTTGAGCAAACTCATGGCAGGTGGAAACTGAAACAAGCTAACTGGAGTCTGTTTTCTAACCTGTCTGAGGTTCATTTACGTGCTAAGAAACAGGAATTTTTGAATGCCATAGATCCAATACAGCTTTACACTGACATAGTTACTTATAAACAGTGCCAAGGAGTCCATCCCGCAAACTTCGTCAAACCCTCACACACTTATAAAACCCTGGTTTGACGATGAATGTAGAAAACTTCAGCAAGCTCGTAAAAAAGCTTTAAGAACTATGTTTTTACACCCAAGCACTGAAAATAAACAGAACCACCAATGTTTGCGAGCGCAATGCAGACAGCTCTTCAAACAAAAGAGAAGAGATTCGTGGAGAGGTTTCTGCTCCACGCTTAATTCGAAAGCGAAACTGTCGAAGGTGTGGAAAGTGGTCCGCAAACTCAAAAATAAAAGTAACAAACAGGTGAGCCCATGCCTTACTGTGCAGGGGGACGTAATCGGAGATAAAAAATTAGTAGCTGATCTTTTGGCTTCTTCTTTTGCTGCAAATTCTTCCTCTGAAAATTATTCTGTCCCTTTTCAAACAGTTAAAACCCGTAAAGAAAAACAACAGTTAAATTTTACCTCCGATAATTCTGAAGATTACAACATTTCGTTCTCATTAGTCGAGCTTGACGATGCACTTAACAAAAGTGCAGATTCAGCAGTTGGACCGGATGATGTGCATTATCAATTTCTCAGACACTTAACAAGGTACTCACGGTCTCAACTGCTGGACATCTTCAATCAGATCTGGATCACTGGCACCTTTCCTCCCTCTTGGAGAAAGGCCATTATTGTACTGTTACACTCGAGTTGTTTTTTTTTATCAGTTGATTCAGCCCCGATGCTTGGATCCCTGATAGGTGTGTAACTCAGATTCGTTTATCCACGCAGCCTGCTCACTCAGCAACAATGGAGGCACTGTGGTCTAATGGTAGTGCTTCGGCTTGCGGATCGGAAGGTCCCGGGTTCGAGCCCTGGCCGGGCCATTGTGTTGTGTCCCTGGGAAAGACACTTTACTCCTGTTTTCCTACTCCTTCGGATGAGAGTATAAACCGAGGTCTAGTCTGTATCGCATACATTCCATCATAACGGACTTTAAAGATCCTGACGCTCATGTCCTAGACGGGTGAGTGCCGGTGACAAGAAAACACCCAGCATGCACCTAGGTCCTTCTCCCCCATCCCTGGCTGCCCAGGATTGTGCTCAGTTGTCCGGGCGTCAGACCATGCGCCCAAAGGCTGCGGGTGGGCGTCTCGGGCGCCTTGAGTTAGATCCTGTATCGGCCAGCGCTTTGAGCAGCTCTTGAGCTGGAAAAGCGCTATATAAGAACGATTAAAAAAATAAATTAAAAATAAATAAATAAACAAGACACGGAGTCGACGTATGAAGTTTTCCACTTTTATTCAGCACACATCAACAACTGCATACAATCGCTCAATCGCCTTTCCACTCTCAACTTTTTACTTTCCAACTCACTATCAACAACCTCTCTTTTCACAACACAGTGTGTCCATTATATATATTTTTCTCTCAACTCGAGATGACCTCAGGACGTTCTAGAAATGACGCATTACAACCAATCGAACTAAAGATCGTCATCACTGACTTACGTCATACAACCCCTCTTTCTGTCAAAAGAATGTTCTCAAATATCTACGTCCATCAAGAAACTTCGATCGATAGTAAACAAGCAGATCTAGAGGATTCTCCAACAATATCGACTAACGAAAATTATCAACGTTATACAAAGCTTCTTCTAACAACAATGCAAACTCAAATCAAAGGTAAATACACTCTATTATTGCTTGCTTTGCCAAATAAAACGAACAGATTTATCGCGCGCGCTTCACACATAATATTGTGCACATTTCACACGCACCATCATGCGCGTTTCAACGTAACATAACCCCCCACTCGAGAAGAAATTTACTTAATTTCTTTCAACAACGTTGAAACGTAATGCACAAACAAAGTCTTAATTCTGGACTTTCTGAATACTGTCATTGAGCTCAGTTCATTCACACAGAGTCAATGTTCTTCCATCCGCAAGTCTATCTGGATATTGTCAATGTTCACAGTTCATTCACACAAGGTCAATGTTTCTCATCTGCAAGTCTGTTTAGATATTACCAATGTTTTCAGTTCATTCACACACAGTCAATGTTCTTTCATCCGCAAGGAAACGACGCCCTCGTCAGTTGCGGTTGTCATCGGCCCAGGGTCAAAGACGATGATCACGTGGGCTTTCCTGGAGTCAGTGCATCCTCCGATATCTCCTTCTTCCGTCTGATGTCCGACGAAGTCGACGTTGTCAGCTCCCCGGATGCACTTGCTGGGCCTCACGATCAGGTTGGCTTCTTGAAGACGGTGGAACAGCTCCCTTAAGGTCTGCAGATGCTCCTTCCAGGTCTGGGTGTGGACTAGCAGGTCGTCCCAGTAACACACGACGTTGTCCATCCCTTTGAGCATCTTCCTCATTCCTCTCTTCAGGGTAGCTCCGCTGTTGACCATGCCAAAGGGCATCCTTAGGCACTCGTACGTCCCATCAGGAGTTATGAAAGCAGTCTTTGGTATGTCCTGTTGACGCACGGGGACTTGCCAATAACCCTTGCTGAGGTCAATCTTTGAGAAGATTCTAACCCTTGCTGAGGTCAATCTTTGAGAAGATTCTACTCCCCGATAGTTGGCGGAAGAGGTCTGCTGCGGTAGGCATCGGCTCAGGGTCGAAGACGGTGATCTTATTAACCTTCCTGTAGTCGATGCATACTCTGTTGCTCCCGTCCTTCTTCTTCACGACCACGACAGGGGACGCGTAGGGGGAACTGGACTCCCTGATGATGCCCATCTTCAGCATCTCATCGATATCTTTCTTCAACGATTCACGGGCCTTGAAAGGGATCGGGAATGGTTTGGATCGAACAGGGATATTTGAAGTGAGGTGGACTTCATGTTCAACCAAAGTCGTAGAGCCTGGGACATCATTGAAGTTATGGGGAAACTCGCCCATAAGGTCCTTGAGCTCCAACTTCTGACCTTCCGTCAAGCCTGGCCCTAGCTTAACATCATCGATGCCTTCTGTGCTGTGGAAGTCTTCAAGTTCCAACAGTTCCTCGCTGTCAAAGCTGTTGTCGATCTCAGCTGCTGTAGCTGCATGTACAGTCTCTGATGGCCTTTCCACGTACAGCTTAAGGAGGTTGGCGTGGTATATCTTGGAATGCTGGCCGACCTTCACCTTGTAGTCGTTGATTCCCACCACGGTCTCCACTTCGTACGGGCCTTTCCACTGCATCAGCAACTTATTATGATCAGTAGGTAGCAGTACCAGCACTTTGTTGCCAGGTTTGAACTTCCTGTTCACGGCCCTACGATCGTAGTAGTGCTTTCCACAGTCTTGGGACTTCTTCAGGTTTTCTCTGGCTATCTCGAGAGTCTGCTCCAGCTTCTCACGTAGCTCAAACACGTACTGATAACTGTTCTTCACCTCTGGGGTGTCTACTTCTTTCGTCCACAGTTCTTTCAGGATGTGCATCGGCCCTCGGATGGTTCTTCCGTACAGCAGCTCGAACGGAGAGAAGCCGGTGGACTCCTGCGGTACTTCTCTGTAGGCGAAAAGTAGGGCGTTGATGTAGCGATGCCATTGTCTGGGCTGCTCGCTGCACAGTTTCTTCAGGGTGGACTTCAGCGTAGCATTGAACTTTTCGACGAGCCCGTTGCACATTGGATGGTAGGGTGTCGTAGTCAAATGCCGGATGCTCAGCAGTCTGTTGATCTCCTTCATGCAGTCAGAGACGAACTGCGTCCCGAGGTCTGTCAGAATTTCTTCAGGCACTTCAAGTGTACTGAACATGTCCACCAGTGCCTCTGCTACAGTTTCAGTGTCGATCTTCTTCAGTGGCACTGCTTCTGGGTACCGAGTCGCATAGTCCACTAAAGTCAGTACCCACCGATGACCTTCTTCACTCGGAGGTCTTATTTCGCCGATTAAGTCTAAGGCCACCCTCTTGAAAGGTCGGTCGATCAGAGGCATCCTCTGCATAGGCACTTTCGGGACCCTTCCTCGAGGTATGGTCTTCTGGCAAATGTCACATGATCGGCAGAAACGGCTGACGTCCGCATGAAGTCCTGGCCAGTAGAACGCCGCCTGGATTCTATCCGACGTCTTCTTGATACCCAGGTGACCTCCCATGATTGAGTCGTGAGCTACTTCCATCACTTGGCGCCTTAGGGGTAACGGTACCAATACTTGACGTAGTGGTTTCCCTCCGTTGACCCTCGGGTGCTGGAAGATTCGATACAGAATCTTGGCCTTCATCTCAAAATAGACCGTACCACTGCCTTTGGTCACGTGGTCTTGGCGGTTCCTGTACTTGTTTAAAGTACTATCAGCTTCCTGGAGCTGGATCAGCTTATCTCTGTCCACGATGGCAGCTTTAGAGTTGTCGGCGACTTTCAGTGGCGTAGACGTCTTGTCTCTCTTGGCCTGGGCCCTGGTAGTAACAGCACCGACGATCTCTGGTCGGCAGGGCTGAGACGGAGTAGCCACATTATCCCGTACAGGAGTGAGATTTAGCGGTCGCCCGGTCGCCCGAGGCGACTTAAAACTGGCTCGGGCGACCTCACTTTATAATTGAGCCAGCCCGCCTGGCGACCTAACAAAAAACCAAAAAAACTATTTGCAGACTTTTAGAAGCTCGGTCTGAAGCGAGAGCGTTTTTAGGTCACTGTTCGTCTGCTTAGAGTATGAAGCATACACGAGCGTTATTTCCCTTTGCCTACTTCCCTTTCGCGCCAAGCTGTCTGCTTTGTTTTTAAAAAAGACAAACTCGCAACAAATTATGTGTATTGTCAAAATGTGTGTTTTATATGTGAACGATTGTCGGGCTGCCTAGAAACCATGCGGGCTACCTCACTTTACTTACTAGCTAGCCCAGCGGGCTAGTTAGTCTCCTGGGTTAAATCTCACCCCTGCCATAGCAGCTCTGTAAGGTCTCCATCGGGAAATGGCAATGGATCCTACTCCACAACTTCGACGTGTTGAGTTGAGGCAGGATTCCACTCTGGATCGGGGTCGTCAGGTCGTCTCGCGCCGTCGATATTCCCGATCATCAAATCATACAGCGGCTTCTTCAGGCAAACCGCTTCGACTTCGCCTATGTAGAAAGGGGTGCTGACTTGAATTTTTGCAACTGGCGCTTTCACACATTTGCTGTCGGCCATGAGTGTCCATTTAAAATCGCCAGTGAACTGTTCTTTAGCGATTAGGTCTTCTTTGACGATGACCCCACTGCAGCCAGAGTCTCTTAAGACAGTCACTTCATGATTTCCGACGCGTCCCTTGGAAACAGGCATGTTCTGGATGGTCATCGCTGCGCTGGCGACGACGGGGATGGATTTCCCGTTGGCAAGGAGAAGTTGGCCATCGGTTATGCACTCTTGCACGTCCGCGGGAGTAGCTGCGCGCTCGGTCTCACTCGGAAGAATGACGCTCCCGCCGCACACCTGATGGTCAGATCTACTGTTTTGCCGTTGATTGGAGAACCGCCTCTGCCGGTTGCCCGCCGCTGAATTGTCCGTACTGCTCCGCTGTCCGCTACTTTTGTTTTGAGGACAGTTAGCCACTCTGTGGTCTGTAGCGTTGCAGGTGAAACAGCCTCTTGAATGCCCTTCCCTTGGAGGTGGCGTGGAATCCGTCTGTCTCTGGCTCGTCTGTCTTCCCTGGATCTGGTTCCCATGGTTTCCAGTCTTCTGAAAATGTTTCGTCGCCTTGGGTGGCCCCAGCATCTTCTCATAGGCGATGAGATATCTTTCAGCAGCCTCAGCAACGTCTTTTAGCGTCTCCAACTTTTGTATCTCCAAGTGGATCGCGAGGTCCTTAGGGCAGGCATTGAGTAATTGCTCCCTGACGATCAGATCATGGAGACTCTCATAAGTCTTCCCTTTGCCTGATAATTCCACCCACTTGTGTAGATATGACGACAGGCGCTCCACAAACTGCTTTGGCGTCTCGTCTGACTTAGGCCGGCATTCACGGAAGCGTGACAGACTTAAAAAACAAAAACAGTTTGATGTGTATAAAAAGCAACGTAATAAAGTTCTACTCTTGTAAGAAATGAGAAGAAAAAATTTTTCCAAACTTTATTATCAACTGAAAACACTAATATAACTTGTATTTGGCAAGCAATGAACGAATTTTGCAAAAAATCTCTAACAAGAAAAATAAATCAATATCTGTTCACTAATGATGAATTTAATAAATATTTCCTTTCATTGACTAACTCTATTATTACATCTAATAACGCAATCACAAACACAGATACAATGATATATGATAGGATCAACCAGTTTTGCAGAAACAAACTTCATGAATCTGCCTCATTTATTATACATCGGTTAATTGAACATGAAGTAACTTTTGTAATATTACAAATGAAAAAAAGTCTCTGGACATCTATAATTTAAATGCGTTCATTACAAAATTGTCTCTTCCATATATCATCAAACCTTTTAACCTACATCTATAATCTATGCATTAGTTTCCCTCAGTATTTAAAGAAGCTAAAGTAATACCTTTACCTAAAACAAATGATACTTCAGTACAACTTTCGACCAATTTCCATTCTGCCAGTTCTATCTAAACCTCTGGAAAGATATTCATATTAACCTTATGAAATATTTAGAAAATAATGCTCTTTTTCATCCTTTTCAGTCTGGCTTCAGACCTAAACACTCTTGTCAAACAGCGCTCTCCCGTCTTTGTGATGTTTGGCTTAATGCTATAAACAAGCAAGACATTGTAGGGGCAGTTTTTCTTGACCTTAAAAAGGCATTTGATTTAGTTAACCATGATATCCTAATTAATAAGCTAACCTATTTTCAAAACTCTGCATCTGTATTATTTTTTAAATCATATTTATCAAACAGGCACCAGTCAGTATGTACTAATGGTTCATTTTCGTCTCCTGGAGATATCACTTGTGGAGTTCCTCAAGGATCGATTCTTGGTCCTATTTTATTTTGTATATTTATCAATGATATGCCCCTTTTTCTCACACAAAATGTTAACCTTGAGCTATTTGCTGATGATTCATCCCTTCATACTCATAATAAAAATCTACAACAGGTAGAACTAAGTCTTCAAAAAAGCATAAATGAAATTGATAACTGGTGTGACAACAATAGAATGAAATTAAATCCTAATAAAAGCAAAAGTATGCTTCTCACTACAAGACAAAAACGTCAAAGTGGATCTTTTTGCCTTCATCTAAACTTAGGGTCATACAGTATTGATCAAGTTCGTGAACATAAAGTGCTAGGTGTAATCATTGATGATGATTTTACCTGGCTGTCACACATTAACCATATCTGTAAAAAAAAATTTAAATACCTATTCCTTCTAAATAAACTTAGACATTTTGTTACGGTTGGTGCATTGAAATCTTTTTTCGATGCCCACTGTATGTCTCATTTTAATTATGCATCAACTGCTTGGTGTAATGCAAGTGACGCGCAAATTAAACCGCTAAACAGTCTTCAGAAAAGAGCAATCAAGATACTCTATAAGTCTTATAAATACAGATACTCCAACTACTGAGAAATACAAAGAACTCCGAATACTCCCACAGTGTTCCCGATTACGCACAGTAGTGCGTCAATTACGCACAAAATATGAAAAATGATGCAGAAAAATTTGCATGTGTGCGTCCTGTTGACGCACACATTTTTTTCGAATCGTCGAAGTCAAAAATACGACCAACGAGTGGCGAACTAATTCACGGCATAATCAGAATCAGAACCCAACTGAGACTGCCATTGCAGACGATTAAAGATTGTGTCGGGAGTTGTCGTCCTTAAAAATCGCATGCGCGCGCATTGTAAACTTCCTCCAAGCAATACATTCACTGAACAGAAGAAATCTTCGTGAATCCATTCTTTGATTCTATCATACACGATCATGTCACTTCTGACTTGGTTGACTGGGCCCAAAACCCGTTCATCCACCGATTTGGGGACCCGCAAAATTTGCACAAGGACTCTTAAAATTTTATACCTGGGAGTCCCAAGGACTCTCATTTTTTGTGTGTGGGGGGAACACTGTCCCACTTCAAAAACAATTTGTATTTAATACAGCTATTCTTATGTTCAAAATCACACATGGAAAAACACCTGCATATCTTGATATATTTTTTACTAAGCCAGTTGTTGGGCAGAGACTTTATAATTATAAACTACCCCTCCCTCGCATTGATTTATACAAAAATAGCCTATCATTTAATGGAGCTGCTGTATGGAACTCTTGTCCTCTGGGGTGTAAACATTGCACCACAATATTTTCTTTCAAAAATAACCTATGCAAACATCTGCAAAATTAATTATAAAACTGATTTTTTTTATATGATAACACAGTTTTTCATGACATTGTAGTATGATAGCAATAGTAATGATGATGATAATAATATTAATAATAATAATAAATATTATTGTTATTATTATTGTTATTATCATTGTTATGATTATTGTTGTTTGTATTATTATTATGAGGGTGAGGGATAGGAAGGGGGTGGGGGTGGTTGCCTAACATTGTTTAAAGATAATGATGAAGATGTTGGTGTGATTGTGTGTGCATGTGTGTGTGATTTCTATGATTTCCAAGTTAATGTTAAAGGTTATTTACTATGTTAATTTGTTAAGGGACAGATTGGAAGATTTGACTTATTAGTCTAAAATTTTTATCCCTAATAAAAAAGTTTCAAAAGTTTCAAAGTCTCTCTCTCTCTCTCTCTCTCTCTCTCTCTCTCTCTCTCTCTCTCTCTCTCTCTCTCTCTCTCTCTCTCTCTCTCTCCAACTGGACCTCAGTAAAATTATACTCTTTTATGAAAGGTTAAACAGGGAGAGAGAGAGAAAAAAAAATAAAAATAAATGCATCTCAAAGAAAATACAAATTAAGAAGTACAAATTACAAGATTTTTAAAAAGTGCATTTGCACAAGGCAAAATCTATCAGCGAAGACTCAGCGGTGTAGGCCTAAGTGCCGGCCTAGATTCAACATGCAAATGGGGCTATAAATAGCAGCCAATCAAAACCGGTATGATTCCTCCGGATAGTCGCAAGTGGTTTTGGTTGCATTTACAGGTTTCGCCTAAGCAGCAGGTTTTGGGTTGTTTTGGGTTTGTTTGTTTTTTTCTTTTTCTAGAGAACTCTATATCTTTGTTATAAGTTTTATTAGGTGTTTTAGTTTGTAAATAGTTGTGAGGTTTAGTCTTAGTGTTGGGTTAATTTGGTTGAATTATTGTGGTATTTTTGAGGATACAGAAAGTAAAGGTAGGAATAGAAATAGAACAGAAACAGAAGTTATTTTAGTGGTTTATAGTTGGCTCTGTCTACAAAGTTGGTTCACTTTTTGTGACATGGGTGCCCAAAAATAAAAGTTGTCAAATACATACATTTTGTGGTTTATTTGAAAGATATGTATGTGTGTGATCATGCCATGCAGGTTAGAAGATAAGTTTTGACCTTATATGCATGTAGTCAGACCTTTAGTGTACACACTCAACGAAATGTCCAATGTAACACGGAAACCAAATAGTACTTAAAAACCAACAATATATATATATATAAAGTTGGCAAAGAATCTTTATTTATAAAGAGATTTGCTATCAAATAGATATAAGATTAAAAAGAAATGTTTACATTAGTAAAGAAGTTTATCTATTGATACATTATCAAGTCAATCAATTTTCTACAAATTTTAATCGTTAAAAGTTCTTTTATACTTAAAATGAAACAACCTGAAACAGCTACTGCACATACAAATTGTGTATAATATTATAACATAATCACAAAATAAAAGTGAGATCTTACAGGTCTCTATTAAAAAAAATCTGGTTTTTATTTTAAAAAATAATGTCCAATGTAACACGGAAACCAAATTAAGCTTGACGATAAATTATATTCGGCTAAATAATATTTATCAAACTTAGCGTATCCAAATCAAGTCAAATAATAAATTTAAATAAGTTTACTTGTCACTGCTGTTTCAAAGAGCATTTTTATTTATTCATTAACAAATTTTGAACGGATCTAATCATCCATCGGAACAAGAACGGCAAAAATAATAATGGTTTCTTGGCTTCTAATTACGTTAGACTAGCCGGAGATCTATTTTCATTAAAATAGGCACCACAGTCGAATTAAACTTATCCTAACAACTAAATAAACATAAAATATTATATAAACATGAAGAATCTTACTGTAAAGAGTCAGTTTTCTTGGTGACACTGCGTGCGTTGTCCAATGTAACAACTACGTGATACTCGGAAACCACACACAATGAAAAAGATTCTCCGCGTAAAATGAAACCACGCGAGAAGGGACGAGTGTATATATCAATCCGATAATGAGGCCTACTTTACGTCATTAAAATAGTCCTACTAGGTATGCTTTGAAATAAGCAAAATAAATTTGTGTGTTGTCCAGCGTCACATGAAAATCCGGAAACGATGTCAACCGATGCTTTTCAGACCATCAAAGCATTTACATAACGACTAAATTGTTATTTGTAAACATTGGAATTCATTCATAACATCCCAACAAGAAAGACAACTCTACAAAAAACATGTATTCTTGCGCTTAAGACGAAGATCAATTTTTGAAAACATTCTGCCTGTTTCGGAAACCATGCATTACGTTGGACAACCAAATTTACTCCGGCTATAATACACAAAATACAAAACAAATTTGTTTTGTAAGTACTGTGCATGTTTAAACTATTGCTAATGAGTTAGATTATAATAATTTTACGTGTTCTATGACATCTTTATTTATGTAAACACTTAGAAGAAAACCCGGTCATTCTCATGTCACAAAATTAGGTCAAATTTTAGGCCACTTTCAGACATTTACAAAGCAAATACAAAGGTTCTATAGATATTTTCGTCTTGAAATTATTAATACTATCTCTCCGATCATTTTTAAATAAGATAATAGCAAAAGGAAAGGCAAATAAGCAGCTTGTTGTGATAAATATTATCTAGAAAAGCAGCACCCCTCGCGGTGCTCAGCTTTGTAGACAGACCCAGTTATGTTAATAATAGTGTTTATTTTAATATAAGAAATCCCAGTGTACTACCCCCTAGCCCCTTCTCGACGACATAGAAATAAAAGAAATATTTTAATAAAATTTGTTGAAATTAATATTCTTTTCTTTCTTTATTTTAGTTTGTAAATGATTTATCTCTGTAAATGATTTATCTCTTCTTTTGTTTGGAGAGTTGTAAGTGTGTGGTCCTTCCTGTCTAAATACATTTAACATCTTTATAACCCATCACTCGGTTACATATCCTATCTGATCCTATCCTATCCTATCCAGTAACTCGGAGGTCGTAAGGGCACTACAGATGATCGTTTAACCAGCGCACTTCATCCTTCCCTGTACTCAGCAACCCCGAGGGCCTCGCCCAGTGCCAAACCAGTCCACCCTCAATTGTCGTCCTCCCACCTCTACTTCAGTTTCCCCCCTCTTCCACTCCCCTGCACAGTGCCTTGCAGGACAGTCTTTGCAAGACCTGATGATCTGGTGACGTGGTTATACCATCGGAGTTTCCGTTCCTTCGCCACCGCGAGTAGGCCACCACGTTGTCCAACGGCCCATGTGATGGTCTGTCAGACCCCGCCTTTGGTGATGTGCCGGGCGCAGGAAATGCCCAGAAGTCTTCTGTAGCACCCCATCCCCATGCCCTGCACCCTTCGCTGCAAATATGCCGCGAGGGTCCATGCCTCGCAAGCGCACAGGAAGACGGAGATGTCAAGGGAGCGCGGCAGTCCCACGTTTGAACATAGGCTGATGCCAGACAGCCCTCAACCTCGCCAGGGCAGCAGCTGCCTGTGCGATCTCGGAGAGCACCCCTCCGTCGGGACCCACCGGGATAGGCTGATGGCCCCGTCTCTCCAAACTGGCCTCAACCTCGCCAGGGCAGCTGCTGCCTGTGCGATCTCGGAGAGCACCCCTCCGTCGGGACCCACTGGGACACAATGGCTCCCAAACATTTGAAGCCACGCACTGTGCCGAGGGATTGGCCCTGGACCCTAATGTCCATGCTGACGCCATTGGTGCCGTTGGTCATCACTCTGGTCCTCTCTGCACCCACCTCCATTCCATAGGCTCTGGAGGTAGTTTCAAGCCTCTGCACCAGCTGCTCAAGTTCCTGTTCCTCTCAGCCAACCCATCGATGTCATCCGCAAAACGAAGGTTGGAGATTGCTCTTCACCCTACGCTGACTGCACCCCCTTGATCCGCAAGGGCTTCGACACGATGCGCTCCAGGAAGAGCGCCGAAGAGAGCAGGCATACCTGACGCACACCGACCGTTGTTCTGAACCCGTCTCCGATGGCGCTGTTGTAAAGAACTGCACTGGTAGCCTTGTCAAGGCTTTTGATGACTTCAATAATTTTAGGGCCGATGTTGCATACTCTCATGGCCGCCCACAGAGCCGCATTCCAGACTCGGTCAAATGCCTTTTTGAAGTCTACGAACACATGATATAGATGTTGTTGGTGCTGTAGGCATCTCTCGCAGATTATTCTGAAAATCTGTCCAGTGGCACCTCGCCCCGCACTGAATCCCGCCTGCCCACCAGCCATGACCTGGTCAGGCCGGGGTCTCAACCTGTTGAGCACCATTTTCAGGAGGACCCTGCTGGGTCGGCCGATGAGGTTGATGGTGCGGCAATTTTCACATTCCTAAAGGTTACCTTTTTTGTGAAGAGTGACGACATGCGACCAGGTCACAGCGCAGGCCACCCCTCACCCCGTCAGATCCCGCTACAGACAATAATGAGTGCATCAACCATCGCCTCTCCTCCTGCTTGAAGCAGTTGTGCGGGGGTATGTTGTCCACTCCTGCTGACTTCCCCTTCTTCAGCGATTGCACTGCTGTCTCAACTTCTTCTCGGAGAATTGGGAGAACCTCCTCCTCCCTGCTTTCAGGACATGCTAGAACCGATGGGTCCCCGCTTGGTGTGTGGTTGCAAAGGTCAGAGCAGCACTCTGTTCATCCATCCAAGACCCCCCGCTCTTCCGTAAGGCATAAGCCAGACCTGTCCTGGATCGCGGAGACCCCAGGCTGCCCAACACTTGTCTGCCACCTCACTCCGGTAGACCCTCCCGCTGCTGCTCCCGCCCAGACTGTTCTCCACCTCCCCACACCGATCCCCCATCCAGTTCTCCCTCGCTGTGCTCATGCCTTTTCGGATGTCATTGTTGATTGTTCGGTAGGCATCAGCTCCCTGTGAGGTGTTCTTTTTCTTTTTCATCTCTCTTCGTTTATCACACAGGTCCAAAAGTTCAGATGTGATCCACAGCTTCTGCTTTGGCCGGTGCTTTCCAAGGATCTCCATGGCGGCATATGTCGCAGCTGAGTTGAAGGTGGTGGTCATGGTGTTGACATCTATTTCACCAGTTCCCAAACTGAGCAGTGGTGCAAATTTCTCTCCAATTGTGGCCTGAAATATTTCTGCCACCTCCGGGTCTTGCAGTTTGTCCAGGTCTAACTTCAGTCTAGTGCCTTTGCTGTGTTTACTCTCTTCTAGTGGATCCGGAAAGACATCACGAGATTGTAGTCACTTCCGATGTCTGGTCCTGGAGAAGTGCGTGTCCTGCCAATGTTGATGATTGATCTGAAGTGTTTCTTGACCATGATGTAGTCGATCTGGTTGTGATGCTCCCCGCCGGGACTGTGCCATGTCCATCGTCTGGATTTTTTTGGGAGACCAAGCGTGTTTGCCAGTATCAGATTGTTGTATCTGGCAAACTCGAAGAGTCTCAAACCCCTGTCATTTGTTGCAGTGGGGTCCACATGTGTCTCCCCAGTTGTGGTGCGCATCTTGGCCAACCTTAGCATTCCAGTCGCCTTGCACTATGACTACGTCCTTCTCCGGCACTTGGTCAAGGACAGTCTGTACATTTTCATAGAAATCCTCCACTTTAATGTCGTCATAGTCTGATGTTGGGGCATAGGCCTGGATGATGGTGATGTTGAAGGAGGCTGCTCTCAGACGGATGGTAATGAGTCTCTACTGGAGACTGGGCGGCAACCCATGACGGTGGCTAGAATGTTCTTGTGGACCAAGAATCCAACTCAGTGTTCGTGCCTGTCACCTTTCACAGGCTTAATGAAATGCGCTGGAAGCAGATGACGCCAGTTTTGTGAGCACGGTAGCTCAGTGATGGTAAAAAAATGGAATCGTTGAATGGTAAGCAATATCGTTGAATGGTTAGCAATATCGTTGAATGGTAAGCAATATCGTTGAATGCAGACCTGCCTACTGCTACGATTTTGCCGTAGCAGCTACGAAAACTAAAGCTCTGCTACGATGCTACGGCAAACATAAAATTGCTACGGGAATTAAAAAAAATCCGACTTTTTTTGTTTTAAACTCTTTACCGGGCGTAGCGGCCGAAGGTCTAAACAGGCAAAACGCCCAAAAGCGTCCGTATCAACCACTGTTATATTCTCGCGTTGTTTGAAAGATTGCGAGACTTCCGGCAATTGACTTCCGGTTCATTCTGTTGTGAAAACAATCGACTGCATTACCACAAGTTTTCTCTTTGATGCATTTGTTTTTTCGATTTTTTTTCTCCAAATTTTTTTGAGTGCAAGTGTCTACAATGGATGGTTTGGATTCTTCGACTGATGAAGGAGAGTTTACAGGCTTCCATTTATTAGACATTGCAGTGAGAGAAATGGACTTGGAGGAAGAGATCGGTACTGACATTAGTGTCAGTAGCATGCATGCATCAGATCTTTCAGATGGGCAGGGAAGTGAAGATGAGGAGGAGGCTTGTTTGGACTTTTTAAAACATTTTTTTTTCAATTTTTGTAAACACATGGAGTAATAAAAACCCAAGACATGACAAGAGAAGAATAAAAAGGTATATAATCAAAAGAGAATTTATTTCTGTTCATTTTGCATTTTATTTCATTTAAATCTATGCACTAATACCTAAGATGTGGTTTTTCTACTAACGTACTCCGAAATATCTATACAATTATAAGATTTCTTGCCTGTTTAGAGCTAAAAAAAAAATAGACAAACGTGTGCCCAGTAAAGGGTTAATTTTTTTTTAATTTGGGGTTTGTCTCAGCCAATTGTGCGCGTAGAAAGTAGAACTTCCGCTATTTCTAAAGTCCATCGTACACGATGCAGCCAGGGCGTGACCAATCAGACGGCTCCGTTTCTATTTCCCTTTGTTAAAACGTGGTGTCCATCCTCACAATTCCACACTCAAGTGCTCACTGCGAAAGAGTTTTCTCATGTGTGAGGAAGAACAGAACTGACCAAAGAGCAAGCTTGGGAGAGGACACTATGGAGGCTCTGATGGTGGTGAAGAGTCAGCCAGATGGCATTTTAAACAGGCATCTGACCAAAGAAGACCTTGTTAAACTCAATAGCTGTTATGCTGACTCTCTGCGAAAGTAAACAGCAAACCCCGACACCAAGTATTGTATTTCTTATTATGTGTGCTGAGGCAGGTAGAGACTGATTTTGTGCTTTCTCAAAACGTTTTTAATGTTAAAATTTATATTTTAAGTACACAATTAACTTGTCGTGGCGTTCTACATCGACGGTTGTGCATGCTACTGAAAACCTGGCTTTGCTACTGAAATCTAAACCTTTTGCTACTGATTTAAAGAATTGTAGGTAGGCAGGTCTGTGAATGGTAAGCAAGAACGTTGAAAGGTAAGCAATATCGTTGAATGGTTAGCAATATCGTTGAATGGTAAACAATATCGTTGAATGGTTAGCAATATCGTTGAATGGTTAGCAATATCATTGAATGGTAAGCAATATCGTTGAATGGTTAGCAATATCGTTGAATGGTAAGCAGTTTCGTTGAATGGTTAGCAATATATCGTTGAATGGTAAGCAATATCGTTGAATGGTTAGCAATATCGTTGAAAGGTAAGCAAGAACGTTGCGGACAGTGGTTCCAAATTTTAAGATTGATGGCCTGAAGTGAGGGAAAATATGCAAGCTTCCCATAATGCTTTCCGATGTGAGAAACAGGTGTACTTACATCAAATCTCTACCGCTGAAATAAAGCTTGTGGCCTTTGTTGGTCGTTGTTTCACCTATGCCTTTCCAGCGCAGTTCGCAGATCCCTAAAACGTTCCATCGATAGTGGTCCAGCTCGTGGGCCAAGCTCGTGGGCCAGTTCTTCTAATTTTCCCTCCACATTTAGGGTCCTGACATTCCAGGTTCCTATGACGATGTTAGCCAATTCTAACATGATAATTTTATGTGTAATGATCTACAAGAATCATTGATATACATTTTGATACATGCTCTGAGTTTTTTTAATTATTAGTGCAAAACTGTAATGTTTTGTGGTGAATGTACAATATATTGTGGATATATTAAAAACCTTTTGGATTTTCGAGTACAGCATGGATACTCGTATGCTATTTTCTTACAAAAGGCTAATAAGTGTATTTTCTATTGTTTATTTATTGAAAGAACATGCCATGGTCTTTACAAAAATATATAGTTTTTCTATAAAAGATAATATAGAAAAACTATATATTTTAGCATTAGATTTTTGCATGTGCCCAAGCGCTGGGGTAGCCTTAATTTCTGTTTGGGCACCCAGATCTTAGTTGACGTGTAAAATCCTAAAAGTAAGTTAATTCATTGAAACTCCCTTCGAATAGTCAACATCGTAATTAAAGATCGTAGGAAAACTTCAGAATGACAGCAACATAAATATTCCATTTCACATCGCATTTTTATTTTCTCAATTCACTTTTGGTTGCGATGTGTTGGGAATAGTCTCCCTTTACGTTTATGAAAGATGAACTTTCTGATTGGCGAGTACTTTATTCAGTGACCAATCAGGGAGTTAGTTGCTATCTGGCGCATGCAAAACAAAATATTAAATTACTCTGAAACGGGCATGTCGAGTAAAGTGTTTGACATCTTCAAAAAACGTCCATCGACTTCATAAAAAGTTGACCAAGTACTGGGGGGGGGGGGGGAAAGACAAACTAAAATGTGAGTTTTTCTCAGATATTGAGCATTTAGCTTTTGTTATTGTGTGTATTGTTACTCTGATATTTTAAAACATTTTTTTATATTTGAAGTGTCAAAAATAATGAAGTTTTTTTGAGTACATGTTCAACCAAAAACACATTGACTTTAAAAAAAAAAAATCATTTTGTAACTGTTTGGTTCGCTTTGTCATACAGGCTTTTGATGACTTCAGTAATTTTAGGGCTGATGTTGTACACTCTCATGGTTGCCCACAGAGCTGCATGCCAGACTTGGTCAAACGCCTTTTTGAAGTCTACGAACACATGATATAGATGTTGTTGTTGTAGGTATTTCTCTCAGATTATTTTGAGGTTGAAAATCTGTTCAGAAGTACTTCGCTCTGCCCTGAATCCTGCTTGTTCTTCAGCTATGATTTGTTCAGCTTGTGGTTTCAACCTGTTGAGTATTATTTTCAGGATGATCTTGCTGTGATGGCTGATGATGCTGTAATTTTCACACTCCCGAAAGTTACCTTTTTTTGGAAGAGTGATGACAAGCAACTGGGTCCATGGTGTTGGCCACTCCCCACTCTGCCAGATCTTGTTACAGATAATGGTGAAGGCGTCGATCAATTCTTCTCCTCCTTCTTGGAGCAGTTCTGCGGATATGTTGTCCACTCCCGCTGACTTCCCTTTCTTCAGTGATTGCATTGCTGCCCCAACTTCTTCTCGGATAATTGGGAGGATTTCTTCTTCTTCTCTGTTCTCGGGACATGCTAGAACTGATGGGTCTTCATTTGATGTGTGGTTGTAAAGGTCAGAGCAGTATTCTGTCCATCTGTCCAAGTCTTCTTGTTAGTCTGTAAGGCCAGAGTTGCTTTGAATCGTGGAGACCTTGGGCTGTGTAACACTTGTCAGCCACTTCACAGTCTGGTAGGCCTTCTTGCTGTTGTTCTTGTTCAGACTGTTCTCTTGAGTTGACTGTTCTCTATTTCCCTGGCATTGCTCTTCTATCCAGTTCTCCTTTGCAGTGTGCATGCCTTTTCGGATGTAATCATTGTTGATTTTTCGGGAGGCATCAGCTTCCTGTGAGTTTTTTTTTTTCTTTTTCATCTCTCTTCGTTTATTACACAGATCCAAAAGTTCAGGCTTGATCCACGGCTTCTTCTTTGGCCGGTGCTTGCCAAGGAGCTCATTGGTGGCATCTGTCACAGCTGAGTTAAGCCGGAAAGACATCACGAGATAGTGGTCACTTCCGATGTGTCTGCTATTGGAGAAGTGCGTGTCCTGCCAATGTTTATGCTTGATCGAAGCTTCTTTTTTTTTTTTAAACCATGATCTGGTTGTGGTGCTCCCCGCCGGAACTGTGCCATGTCCATCATCTGGATTTGTTTGTGGAGATCCAGCGTGTTTGCCAGTATCAGATTGTTGGATCTGGCAAACTCCAAGAGTCTCAGACCCCTGTCATTTGTCTCGTTGTTGCAGTGGGGTCCACATGTGTCTCCCCAGTTGTGGTGCGCATCTTGGCCAACCTTGGCATTCCAGTCACCTTCCACTATGACTATGTCCTTCTTCAGCACTTAAGGACAGCCTGTACATTTTCATAGAAATTTGCTGTCATAGTTGGGGCATAGGCCTGGATGATGGTGATGTTGAAGGGGGCTGCTCTCAGACGGATGGTAATGAGATCTGAAGACAGGGCGGCAACCCATGACAGTGGCTAGAATGTTCTTGTGGACCAAGAATCTAATGCCGGGTTTGTGCCTGTCATCTCTACCGCTGAAATAAAGCTTGTAACCTTTGTCGGTCATTGTTTCACCTAGGCCTTTCCAGCGCAGTTCGCTGATACCTAAAACGTTCCATCGATAGTGGTCCAGCTCGTGGGCCAGTTCTTCTAATTTTCCATCCACAGTTAGGGTCCTGCCATTCCAGGGTCCAATGACGATGTTGTTTCCGTGCGGATCTTGCTAAATTGTCCATCAGTAGCCCACTTATCACCTCCATCGTGGTGGCCAACGGAAGGCACGGTCCTTGCTGACCCGGGCGACGACCGATCCGGTATGGAGTGAATGGTTCTTTTCATCATGCAGTGTGTCCTGGGCAAGAAAAACCTGGCAGGGCCCAATCCTCTTCATACTGTTGGCCACAGCCGATATCCATGAATACAGTGTGTCTCGCCTTGGCCCTGAGCACATGGTCGTTGAACCTTTAGCAGACCTGCCTACCCTTCCGTAATCTTCCGTAATTTTACGGAATTTACCCTCTAGTACGGGAGTACGAAATTTTATGCAAAATTACGGAGAAAACAATTGAAAAACTACGCAATTTTTAGAGCGGTGTAAACTTGTTAAATTGTCTGCTAGGCTTAAAAGCCGACAGAGTAACCGCCCTTGCATGAGAGCAAATGTTTCGAGAGTTGTGATTGGACGTCGTGAACCAATGAACATGCTCAAACGTTACGAGCTTAGATTGTCGCGCCGATCTTGAGTGAAAATGGCGAGTGGAGAAAGTTCTAATCGGGCTAAAGTTGCACTTTTACATGAGACAGACTACGAATCAGAAGAGTCTGAGAGTGTAGAGATTGCTCAAGTGCAGAAGAAGAAGAGAAAGCTGCAGTTGCAAGTATTTCGTTCGGATTACACGCGGACTTGTCTTGTGGCTTCAAAAAACATGGCCCAGAATTATACGTGTACTTTTCTGTGTGCGATTCTGACTTCTCAGTTGGGTATGGAGGAGCAAACGTCTGTAAGCGGCTGGTCCTCAAATCTCGCCATGAAGACACCAGATATGTCAGGCCAGAAGAGCTGGACCATCTCAAATGTGCCTACTCCAGGCAGCTGGCACAATATAAGGACCAGTTTAAAAAAAAACTGCAAAATTTGTACAGGGTACAGTCTTTTCAGTGTGGTCGATTTCAACTGTAATTAAATTAACCTCACAATGTGCTATTGTTATTGGTAAACATATTCACAGTTACAAGTCCTTATTTTGACAGCTGCTGAAACTAAAAAAAAAAAAAATTTTATAAGGCTAACTTTTAATTCATAATTTATGTGTAAGTGCCTATTCCTGTGAATTACTAAAATTACACATCTTTATCATGAAAATGAAATTTGAGTCAATCACCTGTAATGAAAATAAAACTGTGGAACAGTTATCCTTCATCACAACCGGGTCAGTGATGTGCAGGTTTATCTTTTGTTGCATGCCATGGTCTCATGATACTAAGAAATCATTTTTTAAAAATCTGTTTGATATTGTTTCCTTCTTTTTGCTATCCTTTTAAAAACTTTTTTTTTTTGGTGCTTTTTAAGTAGTAAACGTGCCGTGAACTTATTCATACCTTGGTTATTCAGAAACACCGCGTTTACTCATGTTTGTAGAATTACTGAAGGAAAATGCAAAATTACTGAAATTCACAGGGAAAACTACTGATCAGTAATGCGTAAGGTAGGCAGGTCTGCTTTAGTAACATGAGGTTCCTCCGTCCTGGCCGGTGACTTCTGTGTAGACTTTCTTTCGCCCAGTGATGCCGTGCTGACATCAGCCATCACCCATGTTAGTTGCCTCTTACGACACACCGGGAAACGTTGGGCAAATTTTCTTCAGTACCCGAACCCACAGGACCTTTCACTGCAGGAATAAAACCTTTTAACTTTTCCTCTGCGTGCTTCGTCTGTTATTTGAGCACTTGTAAAATCATGGCTGGATTGCCAATTTCCCACTTCTATCAGACGGATGCAGGAACAATATGTAAAATAACATGCGCAGTGTAATCCAAATGGTGACTATAGCTTAAACAGCTTGGTTTATATTTTATGAATACGAATTTATGTATTTTCCTCAGGATAATACACACTAATACTTTTGTCTGTGATGTACACCAGAGATATGAAAAACAAAGCATAAAATACAATGAAACGTAAAATGCTGACTGTATCACAACCACTTTCTCACAAACATTGACCTACCGCACCCACGTACACACACCTGGCCTTATTTTTCACCTTTTACAGACACATCCATTTCCCCCATCCACAAAAAAGTGTGGGCTTTTAATCTTGTGTGTATCTTGCCTGTTGTTTGCAGGTTAGATGAGAGGGCCAAATTTGACAACATGAAGAAAGCTCTTGTTGCTGACTTAAGCAGTGAAAACATTGAACCACCAGGGATTCTGCAAGATGTCCTTGACCAGCAACATGACCTTCTGGCAGAGTACATCCAACAAGGAGTCCCTTACATAACAGCGAGAGAAAGAATGCTGTTCTTCTTCACGGAGCAACGACAGCAGCTGTTACAACAGCAGCAGCAGCAACTGTTACAGCAGCAATTTCAGCAGCAGCAGCAACTCCCACAGCAGTTACTGGTTCCACAGCAGCAACAGCAGCAACTCGTTCAACAGCAGCTACTAATGCAGCAGCAGCAGCTAGTACCACTGCCATCACAGCAACCATCACTGAGCCCCTTGCACCGAAGTTTATCCCTTTCTTCAGACGAAGGAAGAGGGCGAGAAAGGGAGAAGCACAGATCGCAACATGAAGGGTCGTCCTCCAGCAGATCAAGGCAACAACACAGTCCTGAGACTCCTAGGAACAGAAGACAAGAAAGCCCCGATATAATTAGGCACAGGCAACCAATGAGTCCAGAAATATCTGGGAATAGACGACAAGACAGACCACAAACATCCAGACATGGCCAACAAGAAAGTCCTGAAGGATTTAGGAGTAGACGACAGGACAGCCCGGAGACCCTTACACATGCTAAGAGAACTGAGATTGGAAAAGTCGAAAGGAAACTTACCTCTAAAAAAAACCGAGAGCCCTCTCCAGAGTGGTATGAATCACTACTGGATCCACCACAGCTGCCCAGCCAGTCCAAGAGGGAAAGTTTAAGGACCCAGAGGGGAACGAAGAGACCCCTGTCCCCAATTTCTCTGGAGTCATTGTCATCCAGTTCAGAGTTCGACCTAAGACCTTTTTCCAGCAAGGCCAGACTACCCAAGACGCACCAAGCGCAGGACCATGGCATTCCCTTTTTGGAGACCATCACCTCATCAGAGAAAGAGCAGCTGATTGTGCACAGCATGGGAGGGAAGAGGGAGGTGAAGGTCGAGAGTCCATCCCCGCAGCGCAGCTTGAGAGAGGACAGCCCCACCTTGGGCACAGCCACCAAGCTCCACCAGTTCCTGTCCAGGCTCACCACCATCGCTCAGATTGTGTCCGGCAGGTCCCAGCCAGCCCCTAAAGAGGAGCAGGAGAAAGTAGAGGACCCTAAGGAGGTAGAGGCTGAGATCCAGCAGGTGCTGCAAGAGATGCTGGAGATGAAGATCCCGCTGGACGAGGCTAAAATGAGGATCGTCTCTCTGCAAAGTCGACAAAAGGTGGCGGAGGAGCGGGAGCAAGAAGTTGCCAGGGCCAGGAGTCCCCAGCCTGGCCCAAGCAGTGCCCGAAAACAGTCCCTGAAGAGACTGCACATGCTGCGCCAACAGCAGTCAAAGCAGGACAAACCATTTGGCAAGAAAGATGACCACCACGAAGAGATATTTGCTGAGCACCATGACAGGCCTGTGGAAAGAAACGGGCACAGAGATGTGTCTCCACCTAGAGATTTCCAGCACCAAGGGCAGCTCTCAGACCTGGATGACATTGACGAGATGGCCCAGGTGTACAGGAAGAGGTCTGCCAGGAGGTCCCCGTCTTCTGAATGGGGGTATGATAGAAAGAGGCGAGTCTCTCACAGTACAAGCTCTCTTTTATCACCATCTTCAACGGACAGATCAGTGGAAGAGTGTTTAGATGAAGTTGATAAGTTCCTGTACGGCGGTGGTGGGGTGTTGTTGGCGCAGCAGTTCGTGGAAAGCTTTCCGCAGAATTGGGAAAGCAGGAAGAGTTCTAGTCCACGGAGACTGTCGCCGAAAAGGATCGAATCGCCTAGGAGAAAGGAGTTGCCCAAGAGGGAGTCTCCTGGCAGCACAAATTTGGAGGATGGAAGAGTGTCCCCACAGCGGAAGACTGTAATTAACAAATGGGGGTATGCCCAGACCCCTATCTTTTCCGGACAGGTTAGCACAAAGCCTGAGGAAGTTCTGTCAGCCAGCAGGTTCCAGTTCCGCATTGACCATGCGTTCGACCCAGGCACTGAGTCGGCCAGCGTGGACCGCACAAGGCTCCAGCTCATTTGTAAAGTTCTGGAGTCTGACTCATCCTCTGACTTGGAGGCTGAGGAACTTGCCCCAAGGAAGGAGGTGGTGGCAGGGAAGAAGTCTATCGCTGTGGAGGCCGAGGAGAAAGTGGAGGACAGCAGGAAGCAGCTGTTGAAAGCCAGCATGCCACGCTTTGACGTCACGCCCCTTAAGCTGAAGATGATGCAGTACTCTGAGAGCACCTTCATGCCCTTCATAAAGCAGGCGGTCAACCACTTTGTCTTAAGCCAGACAGACGGGCGGGTCACCTTCCAGCTGATCAACGGTATGCTGTATCGCACCATCATCACCAACCACAGCAACACGGAGATCTACCTGGTGTTGCCGCAGGAGTTGCGAGATTCGGCCATGCTGGCCGCACACATCACCTTGGCCGGCCACCTCAACACGGTGGACACCGTGGAGAGGGTCAAGCGAGAGTTCTGGTGGCCTGTCATGGAAGGAGACATCGTCAAGTTTTGCCAGGCCTGCTGCACCTGCATGGTCACTCCAGCGCTGCCCCGCGTGCCTCTCTGCCCCCCTACTCAGCACGAGCCTTTCTCTCACGTGGCAATGGCGGTGGAAGGCCCAAGGCCCACGGTGTACCGCTACGCGCTGCTGGTAGTGGACTTCTCCACCGGCAGCACTGACATGATGCCGCTGCAGAAGTTGTCACCCGTCAACCTGGCCTCCTCTTTACTCATTATCTTCAGCCGAGTGGGTTTCCCCCAGACCGTCATGTTTGACCAAAAGGACCTCCTGACCATGGCCATGATGAAGGAGACGTTCGACATCGTGGCCACCCAGCGCCTGGCCTCCAAGGCAGTGCTGCTGCAGACGGACGACACAGTGAAACACTTCATCCACTCCTTGAAGCTGATGCTGCGCAAGATGATGAGCGAGAGCGAGGACTGGGACAAGCAGCTACAAACGTTCTCCTTTCTCACCCGGGAGGTAAGGTCGTTTAATTTGTGATATAATATGCTTTCTTTATTTTCTGTCCTAATAATAAGTAACAGGTGAATGATTCCACCAAGAGAATGCTAGTATAGTCGAAACAAGACAAACCATTACCATGCAAATGTTTTTCCAGCTAGGCTGTTTGTGTCTTGTTTTGTTCACATTAGTGTTTTATTAGTGTATTCATCATTTTGTTTCTCATTGTCTTATACGCTAACAGTTATTCCATTTCTTTCCCCTCCAACAAACTCTACGTTTGTCTCAAGTTTTCTCTCCTATTTTATTATTATTTTTTTAATTAACATTCTTTTTATTATTATTTTTATTTTTGACACTTTATTGTCCCTTTTTATCAGGAAATTCTGGTCCACCTACCCTGGGGAAGGTGTAGTCGCAACTTGTGGCGCGCCCAAACCCAACCTACCTAATATTGTGTTTTTTAAAAGTAACTAATATTCAGAGAAACAACGCCCAGAGGCAGGATCAATCCCACACCTGTCGGGCGCCATTGGTTTCTAGCCTGTGGACAAGGCAAGTTAGTCCTGCCATCGTTAACAAATATTGTTTCTCAATTGCCATTCATTTTTAATGTGAAAAGCAAGAAAGAAATATCTATATTACACATGGAGATTATCCTTGTGAAGTAAATGTAATGTAGCTAAAAACATTTCTAATTCTAGTATAGCTCACTTTCCAAGTAAAGAAGCACTCGGATCAACATTATTTAAAAGATTTAACAAATTAAATCGGTTGTTTTTATACACAGCCAGAGGTGCCAACCAGTATGGATTGACCATATTTAATTCCGGCGAAGTGAATTAAATACGGAAATATGGTAGCTGTTATAAGGAGGAGAAGTTGCCGATCGGTTAATTATCTTTGCCAGCGGTGCTTCTGTACCGGTTTCTGGTCTCATAATAGTAACGTCGCTGTGTTCAACAACCTGATTTTCATGGTGATTTTTAGAGTAAAAAGTGTGGTGTTCAACAAGCTGATTTTCATCGTGATTTTAGAGGACTGAAAATAGCCTGCTGTTTCAGAGGGAAGCCTGTCGTTACTTTATAGTGTCATAGGCTGGGTTTTGCAAGAAAAAAAAAATACTGACAAGTGTTAAAAAATACTGACAAACGGGTCCGGAAATGCTGACAAGAAGATTAGGGGGTTGGCACCTCTGCACAGCTGAACCTATTCAGGCTAGCCAAAAATGAACTTGGTGAATAAGTGTAAAATGACCACCTATATGGTTTCCATTATCTGCAGATCCCAAATGAAGACATAGGGAGCTCGCCATTTGAGAATGTCTACAACCGTTGCGCCATCCTTCGAGATTTGTGGACACAGGTGTGGACAGCAGAAAAGGCCACCAATGGACTGCTACCCAACTACCGCGGCGTCTTTGAACTGGGCAACAAGCTGACCAAGACAGTGAAGTTTGCTTTGGAGTATTCCACCCTAGTGCACCGCTACTTTGTGGCACCAGAAGGCTCGGAGAAGCACTATATGCCCGCTGAACTGGTAAGGATTTGAAAATATATATATGTTGCCATTATTTCGTTGATGCATGTAACACCCACGAAAAAGATTTTTTTTTGTGATTTGTGAAAATCTGTGCTAGATGAATCCTATTTTCAACTCAGGCAGCGTCTCTGGGGGTTTTCTCCAGGTTTGCTCCCCCAGCAAAATTTAAGAAACACAACTATTATTAGGTAGGTTGGATTTGGGCGGCCCAGAATGTCCCGATAAAAAGAGAGAATAAAATGTCAAAAATGACAGAAAAAAATATATACCATAGAAAAAAATTTATACCCATCAATGATCAGTGAATGAATTACTTCACTTCAAGGTGTACGATCACAGGGTCAGTAAAAGTAACAAAAATGACCACTTTTCACAAAATGTCTCTTTTTTCCTAGGTTATTAATATTGAACTTATTATTCTTTGATGCATGATAGATATCAATGCGACACATATACAAATTTGGTCAACCTCACTCCAATGTCAAGGTCCTGGAGCTGTCCAAAGTCAGCAGGCATGCCTACTTGTACGGAATTTCCATATTTTTTCCGGAAATTTGAAAAACTCGGCAAGCGCTACGGAAAATACGGATACTTGTTTCACTGTCCGGAAAAATTAAAAACAACATTGGGAAATAAAATCGAACTCGTTGGCCTGTGGTAATGCACCGCATGACATTTTTCCGAAGATAGCCGAACCCGGTTTAATGCCGCAATGCGCAGTCGCAGTAGAGACATGTGGCATCAAAGTTTCTGGTAGAGGCATTGAAGTTTGCCGAGACAGTTCTTGCGCAGTCGCAGTGACGATCGGTGCTCATGAGACAGAATTCAAAACATGGTGTCCAAGCAAAGTGATTGTGAATCTGAATCTTCAAAGAAATCGCGCAAGGCGCAGGCATATATTGTCTCGTATTCGGAAAAGTGTCATTTCGTTATTCGCGGCAGCACTGACTCAAAAGTATGATTTATGCCAACCAGTTTGGCATCTACGCCGGTGGTATGAACGACATCAAGTGGCACGTAGAAGCACAGGCTCTGAAGTCTTTTCTTTCATTGGTTTCTTTTCGTGGGTTTCCTACATACGTACGTAGTATAATTGAGGCCTATGAAAGACCAGACTGTGGTGGAAGGCTCACAGCATATCAAGAATTACTAGGCATTGAAGAAGAAAAAAAAGATTGTGGCAGCAAATCAATCAATGATTCTTCGCATAATATCAAAAAGGATGAGTGCAAAAACATTAGGTAGTAAAAGTAAATACGGAAAACGTAATAGTAATACTGAAATTTCAAAAAGCTACAATGGAAACTTCAAATTGAGGGTAGGCATGCCTGGTATAGGTAATTTGAAGTGATCTTGACTCTAAACTATGAGAGATCCAAATTTGTTTTATTTAGACATAATAGATTGATCTTTCATATATGTTCGCTTTTAGCATTGATCTTGAAGGTCAAGGTAATTTTAGACCTTGCAAAAACATTTTAAAAAAATAGGTCATCTTACAGTGAAATGGCTGTATATTTAACCCATAGTATGCAACAACATTGGGTTATTTGATCAGATAGGCTTGAGAATCACGCGAGTCATATGGTTTTGCCATTCTAGTTGTTGAACTAGTCTATATAACACTGTAACATTACACACTCGTTACATCTGACCAACTTTGTCACACTTTGTGGTGTTTTGCACTTAAACATTTTTATTTTGAGAAAGCCTAATGTTTTGAGCCTCCATGTATGGTGTTTACATTGTACATGTATTAAATGTACTCCAGTAGATTCAACATGTAATGGGATGAAGCGTGATGGGTATTTGATTGCACCACATTTTGTCCTTTCTATTCTCTTCTTTCTAGCATGTATCCCAGCATTATTCAGGCTGGGGAACAGTCCAAAGCAAAAATCTCTGAAATCCGGCCGGTGTCCAGGGGCCGCCGTAAGGCCCCTGGTGAGGTCCAGGGGCAAAGCCCCGGTGGGAGGATCTGGGTGGCAAAGCCCCCCAGAAGCTGAACGTTTCATAGCATGTAAAACCCAAAAAGAATGCTTTTTGTGAGAGATAAACGTGGATGTTTTTCATAATATTCATCATGTGTTCATAAGGACATTATCATTAGTAGTAGTATAAGTAGTAGTAGTACGACTAATAATCACATATACACAAAGAAGTAAATCACAATATGGTTAAAAAAAATGGTTTGAAAAAACTGAATAGAATAACTTCGTTTCATTTTATTAGCTGGTGGCCATTTCTCAATACCTGTGATAAGCCTTCTGAATTGTTTTATCTATTTACAGTAGCCCAAGTCTAACCAGACCAAACTAATTTTTTTTCCTTGGCAACAATTAACCTCCGTAATTGAAGTCTTTATAATTATAATAATTAATATAAATATTTTCTTTTTTAATTTTAAACATTACTTCCCTTTTTAAAGTTATTTTTATTTAATGATAGAAAAAAGCTAAAGGAATGATAATATAAAAATAGAAAGATAATAAGAAAGGATGATAATAATAATAATAATAATAATAATAATAATAATAATAATAATAATAATAATAATAATGGTAGTAATAATAAAAGCTTGTTCTCATTTAGAATACGATATGAGAGAGAGAGAGAATAAAGTTAATCAGTTATTGTCTTTTTTCTTTTCTTTTCTTTTCCTTTTTTAATTTTTTTAATTTTTTTTTTTTTTTTTTTTTTTTTTTTTGCTGTTTATAAAATTAATGATATAATTATATTTATTTTTGCCACTTGTAGGAAACAGGATAGACCTCTCAATCATTACGACATAAGCTGGAAAATTTTCACCAAAACATGCACAGCATTTCAGAAACAATCATCGGTTTCTGTAAATACATATAACACGAACATACTAATAAAATGGACGACTCTGGTTGTCTGCTGCTTTTACCGAGTCTTGATGTTTTTTCGCCTGCATGTGTTCTAACAGTGCTGTCAGACCACGATTCGCGTAGCTCAATTCTTTGTTGCAAAGAATACAGCTCGCAATGCCAGGTTAATCTACTTTTCTAAAACAATTACCAACACACTGTTCCGAGTCGCCGACATTCGCCATCTTTTCAAGCCATTCCCATTTCCCCTTCTTCAAAAGGGTCTCTGCGGTTAATAATACGTGAAACACACGACTTGATAGTATAGTGATAATAAACTAACAATGGCGGACAGTGACTAAGGACTGAACTTCACGTGAACCTCCAAACGTTCAATATCGCCTTCGCCCGCTGTAGTAAAATTATGCTAGTAAGCCTTATTGGGCAGTAAATTCGATGTAAAAATAGTTGGCGCAGGCGACACTTTTAGTGACGAGAAAAAAAAAAGCTGGACACGGACATGGATCGAGACTGGGACTTGGAGAGATTGCGTTTTGTGATATATTTTTTTCTCGGAGCGATTTTTTTTCTCGGACCTCTATTTAATTTTCTCGGGAGTGATGATACCTTTTCTCGGAAAATCGCTAATCCGAGGAGAGTTCCTCAGCCTGATTATTAGCTTTAAAGGTGTATTTTAAGAACACGCCATGATACCTCTTTTGGCAAGCAGAATGTTATCGTCCAATTGTATGTGTTCTTGTAGGTGCAGGTTCTGCAGCCTCACCCGGAGAACAAGCTGATGTTGTTCTGGTCGGGGCCTCACGATTTCATCAGCAGGGTTGCAGGGGAGAAGAACCAGTGCCTGATCTTCATGAAGGAGAACGCGATTGTAGTGAAAGTGCCTTTAGCCTTGGTGAAAAAGTACCTGCCTTCTGCTGTTGGTGGTGGCCTCCTCCCCTTCCCTGCTGCCACCACCACCTTCGGGCAAACCAAACCACAAACCGGTTTGCCAAAGCTTGTGGATGATGACAGTGGTGAGTTTGATGGCAACGTCTTGCCTTTCTTCTTCTTTCTCTTCTTTCTTGAATTAACACGCAAAACACAGATTTTTGACTCACATGCATAGCAGTGTAAGTCTGTGTACACATCCCCCTCCCTCACCCCTTCTCCATCCTCCCTATCCCCAATTTTAAAAAAAATTAAGATTTCTGAAAATCTGTGCAAGATGAGTCCTAAATAGTCCAAAAATGGCATTAAAAAAAAAAAGTTGTCCATCTGTCTGTTCGCTATTTGTCACTTTTTATTTATAAGTTATTAATATTGAACTTATGATTTTTTTTTAATGTATGATGGATAGACATACATACTATGCACTTTGGTCAACCTCACTCCCAAGGTCAAAGTCACTGGAGCTGCCCAAAGTCATTAGTATAGGTACTTTGAAATAACCTTGACACTAAACTATGAGAGATAACCTTGACACTAAACTTTGAGAGATAACCTTGACACTAAACTATGAGAGATATAAAAAGTCCAATCTTGTTGTACTTGGAGATGATAAATTGATCTTTCAAATATATTCCATTTTTGCATTGATCTTGAAGGTGAAGGTCATTTTAGGCCTTGCAAAAACACACAAAAAATAGGTCCTCATACAGTGGGCTCTATTTTGCAACAACATGGGGTTATTTGATCATACATGAGCTTAAGAGGTCACGTAAAAGTCAAGGTCACAGAATGTCAAGATCATCCAAGGTCATTGTTTTTGGCATAACACAACTTTTGCTGTAGTTTATTTGATAGTCCATGAGTGTATTTGAAGCTGAAGGTCAGGATCATCTCAAGGTCAAGAGCATATAAAAATATTTAGAGATTATAGATTGATCGTTCAAGTATGTTTGCGTTGATCTTGAAGGTCAGGGTCATTTTAAGGCTTGTAAATATACACAAAATAGGAATGGAATTGATGTACATTTAAACCGTAGTATGCAACAGCGTTGAGTTATTTGATCATACATGCTTGAGAGGTCATGAGAAGGTCACGGTCAAGGTCACTGAAGGTCAAGGCCATCCCTAGGTCACTTGTTTTGGCATGCTACTTGTCACCGCCACGACTCCGTCTAAGCAGACGCCACAAACAAACAACTTCCGCACGCAGACAGCCCAGACAGAATGACGATTTCCCGCAGACGCGAAGTGATGATAACACAACAATTATATATACAACTTTCAACCTATTTATTCATTCAAGCCACACACTCATACACATACAACATTTACACATGAAACGAAGAAAATGGTGATGAAACAATCAATGGTTCAATGAAACAATGAAATGGTACGTCAGGGTGATCGAGGGTTTCTAATCAACCAAGGTCCATGAATCGAACCGTGCACAGCCAATGTCCGTTGCACGTAAACAAACAAGAAGGGGGGTTCAAGCGTTAGGAGAGGGACAACAAGGAAAGAGCCAACCTGGCGGAATGAAGCCCCTGTCGCCTCCTTGCAGCGTCGGCGTACGATGTCCTGGTAACGGTATTCTTCCACTTCTTGTAGCTGGTCGGACCGGCGCTGTTGATGACCATACGTAGTAGCGTTACCGCCCCCACTCGCCGCTGACGATGGTGATGAAACAATGATAGTGACGCAGTAGTCGTGGCAGCCCTGCCACCGTCGACGTCACACAGCTGGACTCCTCCAGTCAGCTACACTGCGACGTCGAGGCCAGGTCCCGTCCACCCACGTCACAACCACCACAGGAAAGGTGGGGTTGAGGAATGATGATGATGAAGCCAATGGTAAGGACGCGTAGACAACGATGAACACGGGACGTTACGGATGGTGATGATGATGTTTAGTCCACCCGACCAAGTGCCGTCGTCGTTGACGCACGACGTTGGTTAACGTTGAACAACGCTGACCAGTTGACGAGCTGTCGAACTGACGAATTGTCGAACCTGCAACATGCTTGTCGTATCGTTAATATCCTGTCCACCTGATTCTGTCCCCCTCCCCCCCATCACACTTTCCCCCCCTTCTCAACTCGGCTAAACTCTGATGCTTGAGGAGACACAACTGCTGTCCGCCTCCCCTTCCTTGACTCTCTCTCTCTTATTTCCCTTTTAGCTACTGTTCTTGTCACTTGTAAACAAACGCATATCATAAAACTCAATGAAATTATGAATGCAATGTAATGAGCAATGCTGCAAATGAATACATGTAAACATCAACACATTATTCATATCAAGCATCCACAACAACAGCAACCACTTCCATCCTACCATCATCCTCCTCTCTCATTCTCTTCCCTCATTCTCCCCTTCCACCGTGCAAACCTTCTCATCCTTCCTTAACCTTGCACACAGCTTTCGTACCTAACCCCAAACAGCCGGCACTAGGTTACTGGGCACAGTGAGAAAAATACCACCACTCCACTTACCCACATGGTTCGAATGTAAACGTACCCCGTAGCCCTTCTCCACTGCTTCCTACGAAAGTACTCCAATAGGGTAATCCATGTAGTGCGTAGCTTCTCTTAGCAGACACTTCCTCGATGCTAAGCTACCACACTAACACCAAACTTTGCTATTCTTACTATACTCCACACTGAGTGTAACCCTGTAGAAAAAGCAACTTTCACAACTAGTATTATTCTGGACCAGTTAATATAATTCGTCATTAACCGTCCTACCCTATTCCAGAACACACAAACAAACCCAGAGAACAAGACAACCACGTCTACACAGTAGCTCTATCAAAACCTGTTCTGCAAAAGGTGAGTATATTTCCCAACTGGCTAACCGACCTATGCTGCTTAATCACGCTTTGCACGCTTCAACTCTAATAACCACGCACACCAAAACACGCAGTTACGACCTCTAACCCATTATACTCTTCACCCACAACCTGCCCGGTTTCTACCACAGACTGCCCTGTGACACAACTACTTTTGCTGTAGTTTATTTGATAGTACATGCATGTATTTGGAGCCAAAGGTCAGGGTCACCTCAAGGTCAAGAGCATGGAAAGATCAAAATCGGCATTATTTGCATTTTAATTTCATTCCAATTTGTGTTTTTTCCCTAGAAACTCTTGTTATTTTCATGTTAAATATTGCAAGTTCCATAATGAGTATGTGAATCATATGGGCTTTACCCTTCAAGTTTCTAATTCTTTAGTCTGTCTTTTGATAATTTTAACATTACCCTTGTATGATTACATAGCATTCATTAAGGAAAGAAATGGTTCTCTGTTAAATTATTTGAAGATATTGCATAACAGTCTTTAAAAGGCTACAATCCATGTTCAGGGTCAATCCATGTTCAGGGTCGTCTTTGTCGAATGTGGTTATGAACAGGAAACTATTCGTTTCTGATATGGTAGAAGGGAAATAACCGCGATCAATAGAACCAAAATGAAGTGTAAAGCCCGACTTTTGTTGTGACAGCCAGCTTAAGGTTTAAGTTCATTCAGCGGTAAGTGACAGTTTAAAGATCAGCATTCAAAACCAATACCGATATTTATTTAATCTCCTCAGCCCCCTGCCTCCCTCCTTCTCTCTCCCTCTCTCACCTTATCTCTCTCTTTCTCTCTTTCCTTCTCCCTCTCTCTCTTTCCCTCTCCCTCCCTCTCTTTCTAACACTTGTATTTGCGAGGCAAAGGCTTGATTACAAAAGTTTGCCCTGTCCTGATTGTCTTTGATTGGTTTGGTTACCATGGATTTGCCCTTCCATGAAGTAATAATAATAATAATAATTTATTTTGTATAGCGCAATTCAAACATAAAATGCTTCACAAAGCGCTTGATCACACGCAGCCACACACAGATACACACGCATAATAAATCTATTCTGCATTTAAAAACAAGACAACATGTAAACCTAGTAAAGGTAACAAACCAACAAATAAAAATATAAAATCAGTCAATCAATCAATAAACTTATATAAAATAAATGAATAATTTCACAGAAAAAAATTTAAGAGAGGGACGTTAATACCAAAAGAGGCAGATCAACAATGCCTCATCTAAGATTTAAAGTGTAAATGGTGGTGAAATACAGCAGTTTTAAAAGTAGAATAATCGTTGAATAACTAAACATCGTTACAACGTTGTTGTTGTTGTTGCATCAATTTTTATTCATCAGATTAACATAAGTTGTACTGATCGTTACAACCTATGACAGGCCAGATGAAGAGAATAAAAGCTTGTGTAATGGCATTAATCTGGTTTAAAAAGAAAACATATTTGTGATTCACATAATAATAGTAACAACACCAATAACAATAATAATAATAATAATAAATAATAATAATAATAATAATAATAATAATAATAATAGCAGTTTCTAATTTCATTTACAGTGAAAACAAGTTAAGAGGGATCAAATGTCATTTAAAAAAGCAAAACAATTTTAAGACAAGTACACGCATACGCACATGCATCCACGTACACACGCATTCACACACACACACACATTCACACCCATATTCACACACACACAAACACACCCTTACACACACACATTTCAGGTATCAGCGCAACAGGGTGTCAGCAAGGGAGGATGTTCTACAGGTGTAAGAGAAAGAGATAGGTTTTCATTTGGGCTTTGAAAGAGTCAAGAGATGGAGATTGGCGAAGGCTGCATGGGAGTTTGTTCCACAGGGTAGGAGCATAGACGGAAAAAGCTCTTTTGCCAAATGTTCCAAGAGAGTAGCGAGGAACTGTCAGAAGAGAAGTATATTTGGTAGTTGCGTGAAATGCAGTTTGTTTTGCCCAGGTAGAATAATGTAGGTAGAATAAAGCCCAGGTAGGCATGTCAATGACTATCATTCTTGCTAGAAAAATTGTTAGCCTTGTTTGGTTTTTAATGCTATTCATAAGTTTGTTGTATAGTTAACAGCATTATTTTTTAGTTTATTGTGTCTTGTAATTTTTTTTTGTTTCTATATAAAAAATTGGGTGTCTCTATTTGTTGATTTGGGCATTTACTCATCCAGCAATGGCTGTCTTTACCCCTTCCTGGCTGTAACAGAGTTTATGTGTCTGTATCTGAGTCTGTCCTTGTGTGCAGGGGATGAAAAACAGAGTCGAGACAGGAAACCAGAGAGCTCTTCAAAGAGGCAGAGGTCAAGGTCTCGTCAACGAAGCAGAAGTCGGAATCGCAGGGGGAGGAGGAGCTTGAGTTTCAGTTCATTCAGCGGTAAGTGACAGTATAAAGATCAGCATTCAAAACCAATACCGATATTTATTTAATCTTCTACTCCCTCAGCCCCCTGCCTCCCTCTTTATCTCCCCCTCTCTCACCTTATCTCTCTCTTTCTCTCTTTCCTTCTCCTAGGTAGTCAAAAGCCATTTTTAAAAAATGATTTCCTCATCACAAAACTGACATAGATTTAAAGAGCTTTTCATTCTGAACACAGTGGTATATTTTTTTCCCCCATAGGACAAATAGGTAAAAAGTTATTAATGTTTGAAAATGCCGAATGTTGGTGTTTTTTTGGCAACGTTTTGGAATTGAAGAAATTGACAACTTTGGAGTCTCAAAGTGAAGCCAATATTGATACCAGAAAGCTGATTTTTGACAGGTAACCCCTTCTTATGTTATACTCCAAGCCCAATTTTCTTCAGGCCTATCCCATGTAATGTTCAGCCGTTTTGGTGCTTCAAAGTTGGGAAATCATCAAATTCGCAGTGCGTTCCGGCAAATTATAGGCCTACTAGTGTGCTACTACGCTCAGCACTCGTGTCGCTGAATAGGCCTACGAGTTGGCCATGGCCGCAACAAAACCCGAACACCGTTTGGGTACACTTTTCTACGGCAAAGCGCTCCGCGATAGAGTAATGCACAAATTAATAAATACCCTAGTTTTATAAAGGAAAGTCTGCTCTTTATTTCTTGCTAATTTTTAAACTTCTAGTTAAAATCAAACTTACATCAAAACCGCTTTATCCACTTTGTTCGGCTCGTAACAAAACTTTTACACGTTCGTTGCCCACCATATTTATATGTAAATGAAGCTAAGTATCCGAACTTCTCATTGGTTCTTATTTTTAGGCCATCCAATGAAGTATCGCAAAGCGCTTAGACTTTGAAACGAGTCACCTCTCAGCAAACGACGGTGACAACTTTTTCGCAGCGGCATTCAGCGCTCGGATAGGGGCGTATTCAAAAGCTGTTTTCTCGGAATCTTTCGCATAAACATGCATTAAAAACAACACAGATGTAAAGATAAAGCTTTCAATTTTTATTTGAATACAGCCACTGTTCGTTTTGATGCAGTTTTACATTAATAATAAGTGTTGAAAGTTAAGTGAAAACTGAGTCAAAACTGCCGAGCGGACAAGAGCCAATGAAGGGCTTGGAGTACCTACTTCTCCCTCTCTCTCTTTCCCTCTCCCTCCCTCTCTTTCTAACACTTGTATTTGCGAGGCAAAGGCTTGATAACAAAAGTTTGCCCCGTCCTGATTGTCTTTGATTGGTTTGGTTACCGTGGACTTGCCCTTCCATGAAGTATATTTGGTAGTGGCATGAAATGCAGTTTGTTTAGCCCAGGTAGAATAATGTAGGTAGAATAAAGCCCAGGTAGAGGCATGTCAATGACTATCGTTCTTGCTGGAAAAATTGTTAGCCTTGGTTTTTCATGCTATTCATAAGTTTGTTATATAGTTAACAGCATTATTTTTTAGTTTATTGTGTCTTGTAATTTTTTTTGTTTCTATATAAAAAATTGGGTGTCTCTATGAGTTGATTTGGGCATTTACTCATCCAGCAATGCCAGTCTTTACCCCTTCCTGCTTGTAACAGAGTTTTTGTGTCTGTATCTGAGTCTGTCCTTGTGTGCAGGGGATGAAAAACAGAGTCGAGACAAGAAACCAGAGAGCTCTTCACAGAGGCAGAGGTCAAGGTCTCGTCAACGAAGCAGAAGTCGGAATCACAGGGGGGGGAGGAACTTGAGTCCAGTGGAAAAGAGGAGTCGAGATCCAAAGAGCAGAAGCCGTGGTCAAAGGAGCAGAAGCCGTGACCGTAGGAAAATCTGTGGCCAAGGAAGCCGGTCTCGGAGCAATTCTTGTAGCCGGTCAAGTAGAGAAAGAAAGCGCTCCACCTCACCAGAGCATCATGGTGGCCAGGTTGACCACCGCCACAGGCCAAGGCAGTCTTCCCAGGACATGTTTGAGAGGGTGAAGGAGGATAGGCACATGATTGAGAAACGAGTCTTTGCTAGGGAGGTTGCCTACCAACCTGCCTACAGAGCCAGAAGTCGCTCTTACTCAAAGGACAGGTCACCCAACAGAGGCAGAAGCAAGGCAGAAAAGTCAGGATCCAGACGCCCCAGATCAAAGGACAGGAGTCAAAGGCACTCCAAGTCAAAAGACAGGAGAATAAGGCACTCCAAGTCAAAAGGCATCAGTGACGCAGCCAGCCCCAAAGAAGTGGTGTCAGATTTCTCCAAATGCAGATTTGACGTTGTGTCCAGCAGCTTCTGGCAGCAGCAGCAGGAGTGTCGACAGTTTGATTTGTTTTTCACCAAGGCCAAGGCTGGAGCCAAGCCTGTGGACGCTGGCTTCGGGATGACCAAACACCACCAGCTGCTGGACCACTTCTTATACCAGGTATGCTACCCAGAGCCTGACTTGCAGGTGCGGCAGCTCATGGTGCCTGATGACTTTACGGACACGGTGAAGATGGTGGCTGCTGAGACGGTGATGTGCGGGGCCTGGTTACACCCGGACTGGTGCATGCGCTACATTCTGCATAGCATGACATGGCCTGCGCTGCAGAAGGACCTGGAGGGGAAAAAGATGGTGGAGTACCTGTCCTGGCTGATGGAGTGCCACACCGTCCCAGCCAAAGCGAGCATGTTCTCCCAGATTGCCATCAGGGCGTTGGGACCTTTGGAGACGGCCAGCCAGGCGGGTAGCAGGTTTGTGTTGATGGTAGTGGATGATGCCACCGGCTACCCCGAGGCCGTGGCCCTGCAGGCGGTGGGTGCTGCGTCTGTGGCGCAGGCCTTGCGTCCCATCTTCTCCAGGCTGCATTGCCCACTGGGGGTGCGCCTTAGTCGGGACAACTGCGTCACTAAAGCTATGATGAAGGAAGCTATGCAGCTGTTGGCCCAGGACTTCCCTATCTCCACCACCAGCCTTCGCTGCAGAACGGGCAAGACGTGCGACGCCATTTGTAGCAAAGTGCTAAAAGTGCTAGAGAAGCTCACCACAGAGCGGCCGGCAGACTGGGATACCTTCCTCCCCAGTGTCATGTTCATATGTCGGGACGCTCCATCCAGGGATCATGGCTTTTCCTGCTTTGAGTTGCACTATGGCCACCTGGCCTTGCTGAGAGAGCTGTGGGTGAGCAAGTGCAATGATGACGCAACGCGCGCCGCCTATCTGAACGTGTTCCACGCCAGAACATCTCTGCCGGACACCATCGCCACCATCAAGCAGATGTCCAAGAAAGCTGCCAGCTACTTTCAATACCAGCCCAAGAATCCCAGGATGGAGGAGGCCGCATCGAGAATAGGACGAAAGAAGGAAGTATTGGTCTTGAGGCCCACGGCCGACAACTTTCTGTTGATGCACTGGACAGGTAAGCACTAAATTATTATTGTTGTGGTTTTGACTAAAAATGCAACAGACCAGATAAGATTTGTCAGCAGAATATCATCTGATGCGATCAGCCTTTGTATTTCTGTCTGCCTGGCTCAGTGGTGAAAGCTACAGCAAAACGATTGAAGCTTTGAATTTTAAGCTATAACATTGCATGCAGTGGTTCAGAATGTTAAAGATTGATGGCCAGAAAAAAAAAGTGGAGAAGTAAGGACAATTATAATTTAATAATGGTTTAACTCTCTACCAATTTACACACCTCACAGGACATGGTTTAACTCTCTACCATTCATACTTTCCAATATTCTGACTACTACCTCTTAACACTTCACACTGTACAATACTTCACTTTGTACACTCCATTCTAGCCTACGCTCTTTAGTCTATCTGCCCTATGACTCAAATTCCAGGTGTTCTTTGATTTTATTTTTGATTTTAACACTTTATTGTCCCTTTTTATCGGGAAATTCTCCCCAGGGGAAGGCTTAGTTGCAACCTGTGGCGCCCAAACCCAAAGTACCTAATATTAGTTGTGTTTTTGAAATTTTGATGGGTGGGGGATGGGGTGAGGGGGGGAGGCAAACCAGAGTGCCTGGACAAAACCCCCCTGAGACATTGCCCAAGCTGAGAGTAAATAATATTCGAAGAAACATAATGGCCAGAGGCAGCATTGATCCCACACCTGTCGGACAGCATTGGTTTTTAGCCTGTGGACAAGGCAAGTTAGTCCTGCCTTAGACCACACGGCCACAACGCAGAGGTGCCAACTCGTATGATTTTTCCATATTAATTTCCAATAAAAGGAATAAAGTATGGAATTACACTTTACAGGATTTAGAAAAAAAAACAGTTAAGTTCTCACGCCAATGAGGAATACAAGGCATGGAGATGAGGTGCTACAGAAGACTTCTGGGCATTTCCTATACCCTGCACATCACCAACAACGAAGTCCGACAGACCACACACAGGCCGTTGGACAACACGATGACATGCTCACGGTGGTGAAGAGACAGATTCCGGTGGTATGGCCATTAGCCAGAGCATCAGGCCTTGCAAAGACCATCCTGCAAGGCACGGTGAGGGGAGGCAGAGGAAGAGGGAGACAGAAAGAGAGGTGGGGGGACAACATTCATCAGTGGACTGGCTTGACACTGAGCGAAGCCATGAGGGTTGCTGAGGACAGAGAAAGATGGAGTACGCTGGTTAAACGATCATCTGTGGTGCCTCTACGACCTTTGAGTTACAGGATAGAATAGGATAGGACAGCCGCCAGGTTGACGACGTCCATGATGACAGTGCATCTTGACTGCCTGCAGAGCAGATCGAACGGTTGCAGAAAGTGCAAAACAGCGTTTCGAGGCTCGTCTTGTGCAAATCAAAACGTATTTGTACCATAAGCAGTGTAGTTAGCTAAGTATCATCTACCCATCCAATCAAGCAAACTGGTCTTTGCATTATTACATCTTTTCCATCTCTACAATAGGAACTCAGCATCCCTAGTTTTCTATCTTATATCCGACACGTTAGCTAGTACTGTAGTAAATGTAGAATGTCTCGGGGATTAGCCTAAGTGAAAGATCAAACATGGCATTTTCATTCATCTGTTCATGTTTATCTTTATACACACAAAATCATAACCAATGCCGTTTGGTTACAAATGAATCAAATGTTGCAAATTCCTTTCTTTGTGTGTCTCGTTTTCTAGGTCCATACAAAGTGTTGCGCTCAAGTCAGACTGCTGGTCTTGCCTTGGACTTGGGCGACGGGAACATCCAGTGGTTCCACCCCAACCTCATCAAACCATTCAAAGACAACTCCAACAAGGACGAACAGGCTGGAGAAGACAACATCCAACCTGAAAGCACTGCCTCGGCAGTAACAGTAGAAGAGGAAGGGAAGAAAAAGAAGAAAACCAAGGGAAAGGCACGCAGGAAGAGAACAGCTGAAGGGAGACAACCCACAAAGGTGGTAGCAGACAAAGCAGCAGCTTTAGAGGAGGAAATTGGGCCCCACTGTGAGGTAGGAATAGCGTCATTAGGCTATTTTAGCAGTAAAATATGCATCTGTGAATCCTTTATGGATTAAGCATGTTTGTTCATATTACCATTCTAGATTAGCAGAAGAGAAGAAGGAGATGAGCTTTCAAACAGGAATACATGTATTGACTATCTGCCATTTCAGGGTCAAATGGAACAAAGGACCCTCTTCAGTGCTATTTAACGGTCGACTTCATTTGAAATTTTATATACTTCATTAGTTATGCTTTTTTTGTGTATGTCAGTGTACTCCTGTCTATATGCCTTAATGGTTTTGTACTCACATACATAGCAATATAAATCTATGTAATCACCTGCATAGCAATGTAAGTCTATGTGCTCACATGCATAGCAATGTAAATCTGTGTACGCCCCCTCCCCCCCCTCTCCCCACCCCAAAAAAAAGGAATACAATTATTTTGCAAATATGCCGATATGAGTCTTAAATAATCCAAAAATGACACTTTTTTCCTTAAGTTATTAATATTGAACCATTCTGTGATGCATGATATATATCAAGTTCGACCTGAACAAACTGCAAGACCCGGAGGTGGCAGAAATGTTTTAGGCCACGATTAGAGGGAAATTTGAACCACTGCTCATTTTGGGAGCTGGTGAAGTAGGTGTCAACACTATGACCACCACCTTCAACTTAGCTGTGATAGATGCTGCCACGGAGAGCCTTGGAAAGCACCGGCCAAAGAGGAAGCTGTGGATCACACCTGAACTTTAGGACTTGTGTGATAGACGAAGAGAGATGAAAAAGAAAAAGAACACCTCTCACGGAGCTGATGCCTACCGAAAAATCAACAATGACATCCGAAAAGGCATGCGCACAGCAAAGGAGAACTGGATAGAAGAGCAATGCCAGAAAATAGAGAACAGTCTGAACAAGAACAACAGCAAGAAGGCCTACCAGACTGTGAAGCGGCTGACAAGTGTTAAACAGCCCAAGGTTTCCCCGATCCAAAAAGTCTGGCATATGCCTTACAGAAGAACAAGAAGTCTTGGACAGATGGACAGAGTACTGCTCTGACCTTTACAACCACACACCAAACAGAGACCCATCAGTTCTAGCATGTCCAGAGAACAGAGAAGAAGAAATCCTCCCAATTCTCCGAGAAATTGAGGCAGCAGTGCAATCGCTGAAGAAGTGGAAGTCAGCTGGAGTGGACAACATACCAGCGGAACTGCTTCAAACAGGAGGAGAAGCAATCATTGACGCCCTCACCATTATCTGTAACAAGATCTGGCAGAGTGGGGAGTGGCCTACACTATGGACCCAGTCGCTTGCAATCACTTTTCCCAAAAAAGGTAACCTACAGGAATGTTAAAATTACCGCTTCATCAGCCTCATCAGCCATCCCACCAAGGTCCTCCTGAAAATAATACTCAACAGGTTGAAACCCCAAGCTGAATAAATCATAGCTGAAGAACAAGCAGGAATCAGGGCAGGGCAAAGTACCACTGAACAGATTTTCAACCTCAGAATAATCTGCGAGAAATACCTACATCACCAACATCTATATTATGTGTTCGTAGACTTCAAAAAGGCGTTTGACCGAGTGTGGCATGCAGCTCTGTGCGCAACCAGCCCTAAAATTATTGAACTCATCAAAAGCCTCTATGACAAGGCTACCAGTGCAGTCCTCCACAACAGCGCCATCGGAAACTGGTTCAGAACAACAATTGGTGTGCATCAGGAATGCCTATACTCTCTCCAACTCTTCAACATCTTTCTAGAGCGCATCATGTCAGATGCCCTTGCAGATCACAAAGGCACAGTCAGCATAGGGGGAATAGCAATCTCCAACCTTTGTTTTACGGATGACATTGATGGATTGGCTGGAGAGGAACAAGAACTTGAACAGCTGTTACAGAGGCTTGACACCACCTCCAGAGCCTATGGAATGGAAATAAGTGCAGAGAAGACCAAAATGATCAACAACACCAATAGCATCAACACAGACATCAAAGTCCAAGGCCAATCCCTCAACACAGTGCATAGCTTCAAATATTTAGGAGCCATTGTATCAGACAGTGGGTCCCGACAGGAAGTCCTCTCCAGAATCGCACAAACAACTGCTGCCCTGGCGAGGTTGAAGCCAATTTGGAATGACAGTCTGCATTCCAAGGTAAGACTGCTGCGCTCCCTTGTCATCTCCATCTTCCTATATGCTTGCGAAACTTGGATCCTCACAGCAGATCTACGACGAAGAATACAAAGCATGAAGATGAGGTGCTACAGAAGACTTCTGGGCATTTCCTATACCCAGCACATCACCAACGACGAAGTCCGACAGACCATCACACAAGCCATTGGACAACACGATGACTGCTCACAGTGGTGAAAAAACGGAAACTCCGATGGTATGGCCATGTCACCAGATCATCAGGTCTTGCAAAGACCATCCTGCAAGGCATAGTGCAAGAAGGTAGAAGAAGAGGGAGACCGAAAAAGAGATGGGAGAACAACATTCGAGAATGGACTGGTTTGACACTGAGCTTAACATTCAGGGTTGCTTAGGACAGGGAAAGAGGGAGTACTCTGGTTAAACGATCATCTGTGGTGCCCCTACAACTTTCGAGTTACGGGATAGGATAGGATATATATGAGACACATACTATGTACATTTGGTCAACCTCGCTCAAGGTCACTGGAGCTGTCCAAAGTCAGTTGGTATTGGTATTTTGAAGTGACCTTGAGTAACCCTAAACTATGAGATATAAAGTCCAAACTTGTACTTAGAGATGATAGATTGGTCTTTAATATGTGTTCCGTTTTTGCGTTGATCTTGAAGGTTGAGGTCATTTTAGGTCTTCCAAAAACAAGCAAAAATGGGTCATCGTACATTAGAATGGCTCTATTTAACCCATAGTATGCAACAACATTGGGTTATTTGATTAGACATGAGCATAAGATGTCACTGAAGGTTAAGGTCATCCCAGGGTCATTGTTTTGTTTTTTTGGCGTAAAACAACGTTTGCTGTATTTTATTTCATAGTACGTGAGTATTTGGAGCCAGAGGTCAAGGTCATCTGAAGGTCAAGAGCATAGGAAGATCAAAGTTTGGTATTACTTTGCATTTTAATGCCACCGTTTATTTTTTTTGTTTTTTCTGCCCACTAATTTTCGTGTCAAATAGTGCAAATTGCATAGGAGCATGAGAGTCATATGGGCTTTGCACTTCTAGTTTCTGGATTAATGTTGCCTTGGCTTTCCTTGCTTGTTACAGTAGGGTCCCAACTGACAGGCTAATCTTTCTATCCAAATGTGGCTCAATATTTCAGGCATGTGTACACCCCACAGTACAACACTGGCAACAGTGACAGAATTTATCTCCCTTCCCAAAGTCGCTCATTGGTGTCCGTGGAAACGGAAGGTACAATCGTCACTACTTCTTGCCCCACGGTGGATTCACTATTATTTCAGCCCGTCGCGTCTATCACGTGGGATATCGTTAGAAGAGCAGTTTTACTTTCTTGTTTTCTTTTTTTTTTGTGAAACAGGAACTGAATTGTGTGTGTTTTCAGGTGGGTAACCTGTGTTTAAAGTCTGAGGCTTTGCTATGGCGGCACATGGGCAGTGGCCCCCCACAAGCTTGGCTCCGCGTGCCGGGGGTGGACCCCAGCCTCTCTCTGCCCTCCCCTTTTTCTTCTCTTTTGTCTTGTTTCTGTCTTATTGGTCCTTTCACCTATATTCTTTTCAACCTTAAATTCTCCCAATTTACTGTGCAGTTTTAACTTCCTTTCTTCTGCCTTACCGGTATACCGGAATTTTCCTGTCTTCCTTTTCCCCACCATTCCTTCTTTTTCTCTGTGGCCTTCTCTTGGCCCCCTGCGTTTGCTGTGCAGGGCAACATGTGTCGGGGGAGAATGGGATCCTGGAGGTTGAGGTCACTGAGGGACTGCGGTCCCTCACACCAACACACCTCTTTGGCCCGGACTTCTCCTAGACGGGAGGCTGGCATGGCCCGCGTCAGTCAAGTGGCTGGTCGTGTATTGCCCTAGCTTGCTAGAAGGCTGCAGCTCATGGGTCAAACTTGAACAAGACTGTAGTGGCAGTGCGGGATTGTCTGGGTGTATATCCCCCCCCCCCCCCCCCTCACACCCCCCCTGTAACCCTGGTGCGTTTCCTTGCTGGATTTTCTGCTTGGACGCATCCCTTTGTTGGACTCCGTGGTGGGTGGGGAGCAGGGGGGGGGGGGGGGGGGGGGATGAATAAACAATTTTATAAAATGGCATCCACCAAAAAACAAAAAGGACCTTATGACGGACCCAACAATGATATTGGACATGACTGACAGCGACACTGAAACTAGACGCACAGCCAAGGAATCTGGCCTTTTCAAAACATGGCCACGCTTCTTGATCGTTAGGATGACAAACGAAAGCCAAAATATTTCCCCTTTTGTCTTGGAAAAGTGGTTTGGAGGAGTATCCAGACAGATCAAAGACATTAAGAGACTACGAGATGCAGACCTGACTACCTTCCGTTTTTGGCGGAAGATTCTTCCGAATTTTAATGCTTTTTTCCGCCCTTCCGCCTCTGACAACTTTTTTCCGCTGAAGAAATCGAAAATCTTCTGCATTCCAATCTAGTCTTGAATCAGTAAGAGAGATCGTATTTTTTGTACAGAAGGGAGATAACCACTGTGCTGCACTCTTCTGTACTGAAGAACACAAAAGAAGTCTTTTTTTCTCAAACATGGCGACGAAGCGCGTGGTTCCCGTTCATGAAACAGACGACGAAGAAACCATTCACTTTGACAAAGATGAGAGCGAGACCGTAAAAAAGAAGAAGAAATATGAAATTATGAGAATTCTTCAGTGATGACTGCCTGTGTGTACAAAGAATGAAACTTACTGTTGGGTAAAAAAATAAAAATAAAAAAAAACAGTTGTAATGTTATGTTCAAGGATCTTTGTACAAGTGCGAGAGGCATATTCAGCGACAAATTTTTCTTCTGCTTTTGTGCTGGATTCTTCCGCTTTTTCCGGAGTGTTCTTCTGTCAAGGCAAAAAGGAGGTAGGCAGGTCTGGAGATGGAAGTTTTTTAGTGGACTGTCCCACAGAAAGGACTTCTGAACAACTGAGATCTAGAGATGGCTCCAAGCTGGAGCTAGGTAGCCGAGTGTTTGATGTGAGTGTGAGTTGTCACCGCACACTAAACTCCTCCAAAGGAGTTGTGCGGTCATCTCAGTTTGATGGTCTGACTGAGACGGAAATAAAAGATGGCTTGGCTAAGCAGGGAGTTACTGAGGCACACAGGGTCATGCGAAAAGACAAGTACAGACACAGAGTACCCACAAATACTCTGTTTCTGACCTTTTGCACACCTGAAGCACCAAAAAGAGTGATCATTATGAAAGTATTCCTGTTTACGTGTTTGTAACTTCGCCACTGCATTGTTTTAAATGCCAAAGGTATGGACACGGTTGCATGGCACGCAAAAACACACCAACCTGTTTCAAGTGCGGGGGAAATTTTCATGGCGAACAATGCAGTAATGCTCCAAAGTGCTATAATTGCAATGGAGACCATCCTGCATCATCAAAGTCTTGCACTGCTTGGATCAGGGAGGCTGAGATCCAAAATATCAGATCACGAGACAGATGCTCCTTTCCAGATGCAAGAAAACGGTATGAGATTCTCAACCCGTCTGATACAAACAAACCGAGTTTTGCTGAAGTGGCCTCAACAAACACTTTGCCAAACATGCTCAAATCCATCTCATCCATGATCTCTATTGCTAACAAATCTGCTTTAGGATCATTTCTGAATTCTCTGAAAGAATTGACACAAATGCTAGAAAAAACATATGTTGGATAGTAAAACTAAAGAGAAAGTTAGTGTTGCCCCTAGTAAACAGCAGAGGTTGAGCCCAAGCGGGCCGACTTACACTAAGACAATGCCACCTCCTCAGGTGAACGCGCCGGCGGCCGCTTCAAAAGCTGTCACCACACCTCTACTCCCTGTTACGCCTCCGGGACAAGGGAGGACGTCTGGTTTACGACCTCCCTCCTCCTCAGCCCATCAAGGTCGAACCCCTTCGGCTAGGGCCGTGCAGCGGTCGACAAGCTCGAAGTCCTCTTCAAGGACTGACAATAGGCCAAGATCGTTGTCTTCCAAAAAAGACGTTCATCTATTATAATTAATGAGAAACTTAAGAGTGTAAAATTGCTTGAAATAAAACATACTATTTTTATTTATTTCTACCATGACCTTTTTAATACAATGGATCATTAGAGGCCTTAAAGCCAACTACGAACAGTTGCTCCTGCTTACTAAAAAACGACCAAGTGTAATTTGTCTACAAGGAAACTCTTCTGAGTCCTGATAAAATGCTTCAGTTATCTGGATACTCTTGCTTGCAATCTCGTGGGAACGCTTTATGTGTTCCTTCAGATATTTTATTTAGCCCAGTTACATTGACCACACCCCTGGAGGCGATTGCTGCTTGAGTATCTTTCTAAAAAACTGTAAGTCTGCTCCTTATGTTTATCCCCTTCCAAAACCATTTGCAAAGCTGATTTAATAAACTTGATAGACCAACTCCCATCTCCCTTCGTGATTGTTGGGGATTTGAACGGTCACGGATTGGAAGCCTCATTCGGATCTTTGTGGGAGTGATCATTTTCCAATTTTTCTAAAATTTCTAGAAGATCAATCTGAGGAGCCCCAGCAGCGCTGGAATTTCTAAAAAGCAGATAGGGACCAATTTGGACACTCTGCAGCTTGTCGAATTACCAATGACATTCTCAATTCTGAAGATCCAGCTTTGGAGTTTTCTAATATCCTTATAGAATGTGCTTCCGAAAATATACCCAAAACATCTATTAAAAGCAGTGCCCCGAAGACCCCTTGGTTTGATGAATAACGCAAGACTCTTCATCATCAAAGGAAGCAGGCCCAATGGAGTTTCTTTAATAATCCTACAGCTGAAAATAAACTTAATCACCAGAAGCTGCGAGCTAAAACTAGATATAGCTTTAAACAAAAAAGGCGTCTATCCTGGAAAACCTTCTGTTCCAAATGTTATACCAAAACCTCTCCCAAAACAATTTATTGCAATAAACTTTAAATCCTTACAGGATATAGGTGCAAATGTACAGAAAACTTTATAGGACGCTAAGAGTTAATCATGTCTGATTCACTGTCAGCACTTCAGGCTCTTTCCACAAGAAAAATATCGCACCCTTTTCTGGCAGAGATCCATGACCTCCACACACAACTTGTTTCTGAGGGTAAAAAGATAGTTTTTATGTGGGTACCTAGTCACATGGGCATCCGCGACAATATTGCAGTGGACAAAGCGGCTAAAGAAGCTCTGCATCTAGATTTCCCCTCAGAGAGTTTCCAGTTTGTTCCATACTCTGACCTGCGTTGTATGACTGGATCTTATTGTAAACTGCTGTGGCAGACTGAATGGTCTAATCAAATCAGTTAAAAATTGTTTCGAATTCTTCCAGATTTGTCTGCTTCTTTGCCTAACTTTGCATCCACCCGCAAAGAAGAAACTGTTTTGGCTCGCCTTCATATTGGACATACTTATGTCACCCATAGCTTCCTTTTAAAAGGCAAAGAACCACCATGGTGCTTTGCATGTAACAAATCCTTTTCGTCATTTTATGTCTGAATGTGCTGATCTGGTTGATGAAAGAGAAAGATGTTTTGGTTCAATACCTTTCAATGAGATTTTTAAAGTATGCAATAGTCAACACCTGTTTCAGTTTTTACATGATGTTGGTTTGTTTTATCACATTTAAGTCATATCATCTTGTTTTGTATTCTTGGTTGGATTTTATTAGACTGATTTTATTTACATCTTTTATCATATTTAAATGTTAACAGTTTATGCTGATTTTACTTAATTTTGTGTGGTCCTGATTTGGCTCTTGGCAGTCCGCTCGACCCTATAAGCACTGAATATATATCTATCTGTCCACATGACCAGTGAAGAGCATCTCAAGGTCAGTAATAGTAATGTTGTCTGCTTTTGACAGTTTGGGCTGTTCCCCCCTGTCCTGGGAGGCTTTGCTGTAGTGACTGCCATGCTTTCGCTGAGAAAGGAACTTGAATTTTGCCCACAAGGATAACAAATAACAACTCAAACTGTTTTCTTTTTTTTAAATTTAAATGTTAACAAGTTATTGTTCCCTCCACCCCCAATTTCCTCTATTTTATTCATTCACCAAAAATCAAAGATGAGTAAAACAAGTAAAAAAAACACAAACAATTTGTCATTAAGTTGTGGTTTCTTTTGTATGTTTAGGTCTTGATGTCTGGACAAATTCCAGTGTCTGGGGCAGCACACGAAAACGCTCCAGCACCCAGCACAAACGTCCACGAAGTTTCTGCAACAGGAGAAAGCACCTCCGGCCCATCAGACCGTGTAGGAAGTGCCGCACCAGACTGTGGTGATGACTCCTTACCAGAGTATGGTGGCACGAGTGACGTGGATCCACACATGCTGGTTTTGATCAAAGACAGTGACGAAGCGCAGGAATCCAAAGATTTTGGCACTGACTATGCGTCCTCGCTGGAATACGGTGCCATGCCCTCACCCACTCCAGCTGAATGCAAAGAAGCTGTTGCAGTTATTGGACAGAGTGAGATTAATGCCAGTGATGAGGCTATGACAGATAGCGCAGGTGTCATTTTAATGTCTGATGATACCCAAATTACCACTACCAGTGGGGCTGCAACTGATAGCACCGGTGTTGCTGTGGCGTCTGATGATACCCAAATTACCACTACCAGGGGGGCTGCAACTGATAGCACCGTTGTTGCTGCAGTATCTGATGATACCCAGATTACCACTACCAATGGGGCTGCAACTGATAGCACCAGTGTTGCTGTGGCATCTGACGATATTCAAATTACCACCACCAGTGAGACTGTGACTGATGACACATATGAGGCTGTAATTTCTACAACTAGAGAAGCTGTGCAACCCTCCTCTAGTGAAGTGATTGATCAAGCATCAACATCTGCTGAAGCAGGAGAGAGTGTGCATGCGGTGGCTAAAGACCAAAAATATGTTGCTGATGCTTTTGACACAGCTGTCCATGAAGAAGATGAAGACGAGATCCTTGGAAAGGTTGATGATGATTATTACACAGACTTTGACTCTGGCACTGACTATAACATCATTCTTGCCAGTGACTATGAAGATGACGATAGCAAGCCTACCGAGTCATGCATTGTGACTGGTGATGATGGAGGAAATACCGAAGAGAATCTTGCAATGAAAGAAGATGGTGAAAATGACGAGAGGATAACTGAATGCAAGCAAGAAGATGTGATAACTGAAAGCAAGCAAGAAAATATAACTGAAAGCAAGCAAGAAAATATAATAACTGAAAGCAAGAAAGAAGATACTATAACTGAAAGCAAGAAAGAAGATGTGATAACTGAAAGCAAGAAAGAAGATACTATAACTGAAAGCAAGCAAGAAGATATGATAACTGAAAGCAAGAAAGAAGATACTATAACTGAAAGCAAGCAAGAAGATATAACTGAAAGCAAGAAAGAAGATACTGTAACTGAAAGCAAGAAAGAAGATACGATAACTGAAAGCAAGCAAGAAGATACAATAACTGAAAGCAAGCAAGAAGATATAACTGAAAACAAGCATGAAGATATGATAACTGAAATAAAGCAAGAAGATATGATAACTGAAAGCAAGCAAGAAGATACCATGACTGAAAGCAAGCAAGAAGATTTAATAACTGAAAGCAAGCAAGAAGATGCAATAACTGACAGCAAGCAAGAAGATAAGATAACTGAAAGCAAGCAAGAAGATGCAATAACTGACAGCAAACAAGAAGATAAGATAACTGAAAGCAAGCAAGAAGATATGACTGAAAGCAAGCAAGTAGATGTGATAACAGAAAGCAAGCAAGAGGAGCGACCACCTAGCACAATGACTATTGACGATGATGAGACTACAGAAGATGCTACTGCTGGAGAAAAGAACGAAGAAAGTGTCTCAGCTGTAGCCAGCGAGTCCGGAATTGCTGAAAGACAGGAAGGTGAAAACGTATGTGTGAAAATGGATGACCATGACAACAATGCTAATCTGGAGGACCAAGAGGAAGATGCCAATTATGAAAAACTGGAGGAACAAAGTGGTATGAATGATGATCCTGACAAATCAGATCCTGAGCCTATGGAATGTGAGGGTGCAGGAGCTGCTGATGAGGGCAAGGAGACAGAAGAACCAGTGGAGCTCCCCTTGGGTCCTGAAGGTGATGCTGAAGAGGATCCTACAGTTACTCCTGAAACTGCCACTGGAGATTGTAACGTCACCCAAGGATCTATTGATGAACCACTATCTATGGACACGCTCACTGAACCACCTGCTTCTCAAGTTCCTGATGATGGGGCTGACACCACCTCTTTGCAGACGCCCGATACTCCCACCTCTAGCACTAAAGGCAGTCCTACCAAAAGGAGAAACAAGAAAGTCGCAGCTCCCGCTCCCACTGCCCCAAGCAGAGGTAAAGAAGAGAGTTACACCCTGCGCCGGTCAACCCGACAGGGGAAATAGTAGTATCTCGTTTACTGCCTTTAAATGTCAATTTCCCAGTGATGATTCGATCAATATTATATTGTCCTGTGCAGTGCGTGCGTGTGTGTGTGTGTGTGTGTACACTTACCAGCGATTATGAAGATGACTATATCAAACTAGCCGGATCATGCATTGCGACTGGTGATGATGGAGGAAATACCGAAGAGAATCTTGCAAGGAAAGAAGACGGTGAAATGATGATACAATAACTGAAAGCAAAAGAGAAAATATGATAACTGAAAGCAAGCAAGAAGATAATTATGATAACTGAAATCAAACAAGACGATACAATAAATGAAAGCAAGAAAGAAAATAAACTGAAAGCAAAAATAAGGAGACATCACTTAAAGCAAGCCTAACCCTAACCCTAACCCACCTAGTACAATGACTATTGACGATGATGAGAATACAGTAGATGATAACCTGTTAGTTGCAGAAGATGCTTCGGCTGAAGAAGAGAAAGCAGAAAGTGCTGTAGCCAGCGAGTCCAGAGTTGCTGAAAGACGACAAGGTGAAAACGTCTGCTCTAGAAGGTGTGGAAGCGGGGACACCAAATCTAGTTTTTAAGACATGGCTGTCTCACTGGGACATTTGGCAAACAAAAACGTCAATGGTTAGGATTGTTTGAAAGGAGAGGCTACAACTGCTAGAAACCAATAGTGTTATCCATGCTTACTACTCAGACAACCAAGATAGGTCTCCGCTCTGTAATTTTTACATACAGATTCAATTACACACACACTGAATGGATGTAAAGAGCTAAAGGGATTCTATATTGAAAGGTATGATAGGGTCGTTGGCTTAGTGTTTAAGGTGTAGGAAGCTATATTCACCGATTACTGTAGCGTGTTCTCTGACAAACATGTGCAGTTTCAGGACTTCACTAAAGACAGTCTAACCAGCAACAAACCTGACATTTATATTGTAGATCCTGTGAATAGCCTAACATTTATTGTGGAAGTGGCCACACTGTATGGTTCTTTTATCAACACCTGCTATAAACACACATTTCTGAAGTACATGCCTTTGTGTCATGCTCTAAACAATGTAGGAATCCCATCAAAAATCGTAGTTTTGTTGATTGGCTCTTTGGGGATAGTTGCCCCATGGGGGTGCCAAGGGTTTCTGTATAAATAGTATCCCCACTTTCTGGAAAGTTAATATTTTAAATTCCCATTGTCGCTGTCTTTCAACTTTGTTCTTTCTCATTCCTTTTCTGTTCTGTCAATCTACTATACTATCTTCTTTGCTAGATAAATCACCTCCCATTTTTCTTGAAAACTTTTCTGGGATAAAACTCATTTGTGTGTGAGGTCAGTGTTGGATCAGCTTGGGAATATTGGACGCTTTCTGCCAAAGGGTCACTGGGGCTTCCTATGATATTATTATTTAGCAATGTAGGCATTTTATATGTATGTGTTTGGTTGATATTTTATAATGATGTTTGTATTCTATTTTGTTTTTGTAAACAGGGGTTCGATAAATTAGAGTATAGCTTTAGCATCTTCTGCGTGGGATGCTTTTATTGTAAAGTGATCGACAGGTGGAGTGCTTTCAGTGTTACTACTAGGGTTGTTTCAGCAGGTCTTTTATACGGATCAGGGGTGAGTCTTCTTTCAACCAAGTTGTGGTCTTGATTTTGTGGTCCTGATTTGGTTCTTTGCAGTCCGCTGGACCCTGTAAGCAATGAATAACTAACTAACTTTGGGATTAGTGCATATGAAGTTTGTATCTGGACTGCAGCTCATTGAACTATCACGCAATAGAGTAAAAGTCTGGCTGGGTACCTATCAGCCAGTGTCATCATCGGCTCTAGAAGGGTGTGGGACAGATGTGTCTGTGCGCAAAAGACTGTACCACAGTTTAAGTGCAAGATAAGATACTATTAATAAGTAAAACAAGAACAAATACATACTCGTCACTTATTGTGCATTCACCTGTCCTTTACATGCACAGTATTATCAGACGTTTTGCCTCCAGAACAGAGGGAGGTTGTCAAAAGTTTCTCCAAAATTGACGTATTTGGTGTTTGTTTTTTCTTTTATTACCCACTGTGTTTTTATGTGTTTGTGAGTGCATGGATGTTTGTAAGCCAGTGTTTGTTTACTATGTACTAATTGGTATTTGTTAGTTTTACAGTCATCCCAGAAGCCTCCACTGGGACAGAGGCCACAATGGAGGTGTTCAGTTCTGAACCTAACAAGGCGGCCATTGCAGTGGAAGTTACCAAAACTCAGCCTGAGGACATAGGTCAAGAAAGCCCAAAGACCATAGAATCTTCTGACCCTGGCCCAGCTACAAAAGCAGTTGCATCACATTCCATACCCCAGGAAACCCCGCTGACCCTGGCTGCCAAGTCCCTGGCGCTGGCACTCCAGAAGATTCAGGCAGCTGTTCCAAATCAGCCAATGCCTGCCACTCAAGCTGTCTCCGTACTTATCCCGAGTCAACCACTTTCTGCCAGCCAGTCCATCTCAGCACATTGCAGTCAGCAGTTGCAGGCAGCTAGTCCAGGTCTGCCAGTTTCCACAAGTCAGCCAGCATCAAGTCCGTCAGCTTCTGTCATCAGTCAGTCCACCTCCGCAAAGGCCTGTCAGACAGATCCAGTTGCTGTGATGCCTGGGCAACAGCAGCTTGCACAGACACAGCCACGGTCAGATGTCCGGCTGACGCACTTTTCCATCATGCAGCCAATGAGCACCACAGCGACCATAGTGGTGAAGAGAAGAATGTGAGTTGTTTCCCTTTAAATGTGCTAATGCTTGCTCTGTAGAGGTGAATTTATTTGTGTAGAGACCAGATGCTGTCTTTATTGTGTTATTAGTTTTAATGTTTATTTATTTGATCATTCTTATACAGCATTTTCTGGCCATGCACACTTTTTTGCAGACTGCGTATTCCGCATGTGCTTTTGAAAATGCTAACACAATCCCTGTGTGCAATTTGTCTGCTTGTTTGGCAGGCTGAAGCAGGAGAAACTGGATGCACTGATGGCCCTTAAAGACAAACTTGTGGAAGAGTTTAAGGCTAGAGGCATGGACACAGAGACTGTCAAACGGGGAGTGGTGCATCGTTTCGAAGCGTACAAGAACTACATCATACGCGGGGTGCCATTTGACCTTGCCATGCAGCGCATCTTGGACTACGAAGACCGCTGGATGCTACTGCTGGAGTTTGAGCACCAAACTCTGCCCTTTGAAGTTGCTGAAGAACGGACTGACCGCAGGTAATTCCTTTGACCCTTTAACACGCGGAGCGACCTAGGGCGACCAAAATTTTTGCTATGTGAACGCGGCCGGTAATGACGTGGTCTGATCAGAGGCTGCCATGTGGAAATGAATTTTCAAAGTTTGATTAAAGTTTGAAGTTTGAGAGGCAGAGAATTAGGGCGTCAGATTCTTGCATATTTAAGAAAATGGCCCATATGAAGGATTTTAGGAGGCTGATTTGGTACAGGTTAATGATGGAGAGGGAAGTGATTTGGACTTTCACTTTGACGATCTGTTTCCGTCGGATTTGAATAACAGTAACGATGAAAAATCGGTGCTTTATTATTTGTGGCAGTGATCGTATTGCTGCATGTTGTGCAGTATGCAATGTTAACATTCAGATTTTTTTTTCCAGTTGCAACACATTAACATTTCATTTGAAGAAAAATATGTGGTTGATTTATTATAATGATGAGTGGAACATAATTTTGTGTGGTGCATTTTTAATTAATTTTTGTATGTGCATGGTGTAGCATTTTGACAGAGTTACTTGCCTTGACCTTGGAAATAGAAGCAAATAAGGTTAAGGCTCCTGTGGGGGTTAGAGGGTTAATTTCTTCATCAGGGCTTAAAATCCTCCTCGGATCCGAGGTTTTCCTCATGAAAGTGATCTTCTTCCTTGGGGGGGAAAAAAAAAATTTCCTCAGAAAAAATATACCCTTCTCAATAAAAATTCGCAAATGGTTTTGATTCTCAAATGGCTCAAGTCATCAGTTGGTTATTTTGTTTGGTTTGCTAGCTACATTCTTTGCTAATAGTCAAAATGGCGGCTGCAACGATTGTGAACCGAGGAGATTCTTTTGATGACAGATGGAACCGAATGGCTTTTGAAAAAAGTTAAAATTATGTGAAGACTTGAACTGAAATGCTTTGGACCTTATTGATTTAAGATCAAGATATAGATGGCTAAACAGTAACTTCACAAATTGTCTTGTTAAGTCAGTACCGAGTAGGCATATTTCCTTAGTTACAATGGAAGGAGAACAACTCCAATCAATCCCCCAATCAGTGACAAAAATGACTTGTATGATTCAAGAGAGATATAAGAGAGAAGATGAAGAAACTGGCGTTATTTTGCCAAGACTTATGATTGTGTGATGCTATCAAAATTTGATGCACTCATTGACTCAGAACGTTAGTAATGTTTAAAGAAAGTGATGTTTTGGCTGAAGGGTGTGTGATTGGTGGTGACATAACTTGCAAAAGTGACATGGACTGGCTAGTTCGTCTGAGCTTACTGGGAGTAACTTAGCTTACTGGGAGTAACTCAGCTTACTTGGAGTAATTTCAACTTCCAGTTCCAGGTTACTCGATTCCACAAGTGTTGAAAAGTCAGATGATTTCGCCTTTGCAAGGTAAAACTGATAGATGTTCGCTGATTGGTTGTTGTGCTTGGCTGCCAGCCAATCCAACACAGCGATGCTTTGCAAGCCACACGTGCTTTGTGTGGCTTAGTGGTACAGACAGACCGAGGATCAAGACAAGTTGGCGATTTTTATGACGCGCCAGGCTGGCGCACTCGCGTTGACCGTTACGCGCCATTCTAATAAAATATGTGCCAATGGCGCGGGCGCTCCAACAATCTGAAGTACTGTGATTGAATTAGTAAAAAGAGCTGTTAATTTCCTTGCTAATGATACATTTGGCAAATTATATAAGGCATTAATTCGATCTCGCTTAGAATATTGTGAATGTGGTGTCCATTGCTTAATAATCAGTTATGATAGTTCAGAGATGAGCCCCAACGTTGCTGAAAGAATGTCATTTTTTGTCTTACACAGAGAGATTGAAGTATCTCAAATTGCATTCTCATATGGACGTAGAGGTCGAGGTGATTTAATTCAAGCTCTTAAAATATATAATGAAACTGTCATGGGTTGCCGCCCAGTCTCCAGTTTGCTCATTAGAATCAGAATCAGAATCTTTATTGTCCCCATGAAAACACAAGGAAATGTATGTGCGGCGTACACTTCATCGGCACAAAAGCAATAAAACACAAAAATCTTCAGGGATTAAAAAAACACACCACAAACATCAGAAAAGCAGTTGTCCACAACATGAATGTAGCTTATCAAATAATAAAAGTCATGCATCCTACTTTCTAACCCCTAACACAATACACACACACACCACCCACTCACACACGCACACACCAGAAGTTAAAAAAGTTACCGGTACAGTATTTAATGCAGACTGTCACTGTCCTGTGGCAGGACCAGTAATGACGTCACTTCTAACCTAGTTACAGTGTTCTAAACTCACAACGGGACACATGAGTCGTACTAAGTCTGTGTTTATTAAGTTCAGTGCAGATCAACTGCAATTCCTGGATATTATTTTTACACGTACACAACAATCGGTGTGCGTCAAGGATGCCTACTCTCTCCAACACTCTTCAACATCTTCCTAGAGCGCATCATGTCAGATGCCCTTGCAAATCACGAAGGCACAGTCAGCATAGGGGGTAGAGCAATCTCCAATCTTCGTTTTGCGGATGACATTGATGGATTGGCTGGAGAGAAACAAGAACTTGAACAGCTTGTACAGAGGCTTGACACCACCTCCAGAGCTTATGGAATGGAAATAAGTGCAGAGCAGACCAAAATGATGACCAACAACACCAATGGCATCAACATGGACATCAAGTCCAAGGTCAGTCCCTCAACACAGTGCATAGCTTCAAATATTTAGGAGCCATTATATCAGACAATGGGTCCCGACAGGAAGTCCTCTCCAGGATCGCACAAACAACTGCTGCCCTGACAAGGTTGAAGCCTATTTGGAAAGACAGGATCATCAGTCTACATTCCAAAGTAAGACTGCTGCACTCCCTTGTCATCTCCATCTTCCTATATGCTTGCGAAGCATGGACCCTCACAGCAGATCTCCAACAAAGAATACAAAGCATGGAGATGAGGTGCCACAGAAGAGTTCGGGCATTTCCTATACCCAACACATCACCGACGAAGTCCGACGGACCATCAGACATAAGACATAAGACATAAGATTCTTTATTCGCTTCAAATGTAACACACAGAAGAATTTGCTTTGCGCGTCTGGGAATGGCATAAATCATTAAAAGTAACAATTAAAAACACAATTAAAAACACAATTGGTCCCGACATCTGTGAATATCTCGGGACCTAAAAACAATTTCTTCATTCACTCACATCCACAAAGCATCAGCGAACCGCACACAAATTTTGTCATGAAACGAAACAAAAAAGCAGACTACCAAAATAAGGAAAGAAAACAACAAAAAAGCATGCGCTCACACATACACGCACACACACGCACACACACACACACACACACACACACACACAGAGGGTGCATCCAGCTGCACAACCCCTCACGCATGCCACGTTCATAACTAAATAATATAGGCCTATTGTATGGTGTAGTTATGACATATAATTATAAAGGAGATACAGATCCAAGAAATAGAGTTAGTGATTTTAGCAGTCTAAGGGGAATCGGAATCACGCTGTGTCGCTGCCAGGTGTGACAAAATAAAGCTGTGAAAAGTGAAGTTACACACTGGATTACTTGGAATACTATTACTGGATGTACAAGTACCAGGAGGGATGAGAATGCTGAAATTCCACAAAGGAGGATATTCTACATTGATGGCTCTTACCGTAAAAGCAGGTCATGAAGAAAGGTAATGTTAGGGTGGGAAGATTGTTTTGTAGACAAATAGGCCTGAAAGGCTCGCCGATGGGATAAGGTTGAGGGTAGGAGAATGATTCAATTAAAATAACTCAGGTTTACACATTATACATTTCTCTACAAATGCCCCCATTCGCGCGCAGCACGCACACATACACATGCACTCTCTATCTCCCTCTCTCGCTCTCTATCTCTTTCCTAAAAGAAATTCTTTTAAAACAAAATGCATAGAACATTATCAATAAATAAGAATTGTCATTTTAAAATTACTAATAAGAATAATGCATCGAACATTATCAGTAGATATTTACGCATTAGATTATATTAAATTAATAATAAGAATAATGACATTGATTTATCTGTAAAAACAGTAGAGCAAAGACTCTGTACATGGTCTACGAGTCCAGTAAATGCCCTCACATTAAATTTAAGAATAAAAAGCTAGTTCAAAGAATAAAAAAACACATTCTTACTTCTTACTTCTTATTAAATTCTAATATCATCACAACAGACCCTTGACTGAATAAAAAGTTTGGCAATAATTAATGTCCATTAATAACACATCAATAATCATTAGAATAATTATCCCACATTCCTGTATTAATCTATTTAACTACTTCTGCAACCGCCAATAATGATGATGATGATGATGATGTCAACAATAATAATAACAACAACAATGGCAATAATAATAATAATACTAATGATGATGATGATGATGATGATGATGATAACAACAAGAATAATAATAATAATAATAATAATAATAATAATAATAATAATAATAATAATACATCTAATAACACATCATCTTTATTCTAAACTAAAATTAATCATTGTCAGTAGAGATTATTATCGAGGACTGGAGATTCTCATTTCTTAAGTGCATCGTTTAAGGTTGTAATGGCTATTGGCACAAATGATCTCCTCATTCTCTCAGTTCTGCACCTCGCTGCACGGTACCGGCGCCGGGAAGGAAGCAGGCAGAACTGACTGTTTAGAGGGTGGGTATCATCTGCCACGATACCACGTGCCTTTTTAAGGGTTCTAGTGGTAATCAGCTCTTCCAGGCCTGGTAGATCGGTGCCAATTACCTTTTCTGCCTGCCTAATTACTCTCTCAAGTCTGTGCCAGTCTTCATAACTGCAAGCATGGAGCCAGACAGTGAAGTTGAATGTCAGGATACTTTCAATGCTGGCCCTATAGAACATAGCGAGGATCTCAGCACTTACTTTGAATTGTCTTAATTTCCTGAGGAAATACAACCTGCTGTGACATTTATTTACCACCTTGTCAATATGCTGTGACCAGGTGAGATCTGCATTGATGATAGTACCCAGGTACTTATATTCATGAACTCGTTCTATTTCCTTGCCATCAATGACTATGGGTGTTGGGACATCTGTCTTTCTTCTAAAGTCATGCAGTACTTCTCTGGTTTTGTCAACATTGAGATCGAGGCTATTATTCTGGCACCACCGCACCATGTGTTCTACATCTTCTCTGTAACCTGCGTCATCATCTTTGTCTATCAGACCAACAAGTGCAGAGTCGTCGGCAAATTTTACCAGTTTATTGTTATGATTGAGAGCAGTGCAGTCATTGGTGTACAGGGTAAAGATTGTCGGTGAGAGACAACATCCTTGTGGTGCCCCTGTATTTATTGTTACTGTGCTAGAGCAGACACCATCAACAGCTACAAACTGAGACCTACCTACCAGGAAATCTATCACCCATTTGATGATCTGAGCATTGACAGACATGTTTTTCAGCTTCTCATATATAAGACTCGGTCTCACAGTGTTGAACGCTGAGCTAAAGTCTATGTATAGCACTCTGGCAGAGGAGTTCGGCCTATCTAGGTGCTGCAAAATGCTGTTTACTATCAGTATGGTGGCATCGTCTGTTCCTCTGTGCGCTTTATAGGCAAACTGTAGTGGGTCCAGCTCCTTCTCCGTCTGCTGTAGTAGTCTCTTCAGAATTAGTTTTTCTAGGCATTTCATTACAACTGGAGTGAGTGCTATAGGCCTATAATCGTTATACACCTTGCATATTGCCTTCTTGGGGACTGGTACAATTCTGGATTTTTTCCATTGCGCTGGTACTTTCCCTAACCTCAGACTCATGTTATATAGACCCTGAAACACAGCAGCAAGTTGCTGTGCACATGCTTTTAGTAGTCGAGGCCGAATGCCATCTGGACCACAAGCCTTGCCTGATTTTAGTCCAGAAAATACCCTCTTCACCTCCTCCTCACTGACCTGCAGATTTTCATCCGGCTCTATTTTTTCCAGCTCTTGGAGCACTTCATTCAACTTGTCATCTGGTTTGTCAAATCTGGCATAAAATGTGTTCAGTTCATTGGCTAGTTCTTCGGGATCTCCCTCCGCAAGGGTAGTGGTCTTCTTCTTTTTAGTCCCTGTAATTTCCTTCACTCCCTCCCACACGCCCTTGGCATCTCCCAAAGTCAGTTTATCCTCTAGTTTTTCCTTGTACTTTCTTCTACATTTTTCTGAGATTTTCTTAACATTTTTCTTGTCCTGAGAGCCATTGTGTTTCTTTCTGAGTGCTTCTTTGAACTCTTTTGTAACCCATGGCTTCTGGTTGGGGTATATTGTGACTGTTCTCTCTTTGATGCATAGATCCTCACAAAAATTAATATAACTACTAATAGTGTCTGTCATTTTATCTATATCTCCATCCTCAAACACTTCCCAATCTGTACATTCAAAGCATGCTTGCAGCTTCTCTATGCCTTCCTTGTTCCAGACCTTCACTCTTCTCTTCTCTGCAGGTTTTGTTTTCAACTTCTGTCTGTATTTAGGAAGAAAAAGCACAGAGTGATGGTCTGACTTTCCTATGCGAGGCTTCTGTACAGAGGTGTAGGCGTCTTTGATGTTGACATACAGAACATCAAGGGTTCTGTCTTTCCTGGTTTTTACTGTGGTTTGTTGGTAGAACTTGGGAATTTTCAATGTACAATGAGCATTGAAGTCTCCACAGATGATCACTACCCCATCTGGCTTTCTAGTCTGAATCTGTTCCACAAGTACTGTTATGTCCTTAATCACCCTTTTTGCATTTGACTTAGGATGGGTATACAGGCCAATGACAGTGACACATGCTATTTCTCTGGGTAAGTAGAATGGCCTACACTGAACGTGTAGTAACTCATAATCTACATTGCATTCACTCTTCCTCACAGTGACTTGTTTACACCATCTTTGATTAACATACATGCAAACTCCTCCACCTCTAGTTTTGCCTGAGTCCTTGGTTCTGTCCGCTCTAAAAACAGAAAAACCCTCCAGCTCTACTAGCTGATCTGGGGTGTCTGGAGATAACCATGACTCTGTGAAGCAGAGGATGCAACAGTCTCTGTATTCTCGTCTATATTTCACCATTGCATAAACTTCGTCTGTTTTGTTGTCAAGAGACTGTGCGTTTGTTAGAAAGACAGTTGGCAGTGGTGGATTGAAACGCCGTCTGTTTACCCTTACTTTCACTCCCCCTTTCTTTCCCCGTTTGCGTGCAAGTCTGCACTTTGTATTTTGACAGCATCTGTGTAATCTTTCTTTCTTCATAATGTTCCAATCAAGAGAGAAGCAGCAATTGCCTGATTGTTCCACTACAGTCCGTATACTATTTAGCGTGCACTTGTCGTAACGTAGCTCACAAGGTGAAGCTGCTGCAGCAGCTTCAGAGATTCCCATGGATGAAGTAACGACGCAGGCGCAGTACGATAATGAAAGACGACGAGCTATGTTGGCTCTGATGTTTACAGGAAGAATTCACACTAGAACCATCAGTCAAAAGTTTATGGGTTCTCTACTAGAATAGAAAAAATCACCTTGAATTTGAATGTGGTTCTTTCCGCTTCCAGCCCACGGCACTTGTTCACGCCTTCGTACTAAAACAATCCATTGGACAACACGATGACCTGCTTACGGTGGGGAAGGAACAAAAACTCCGATGGTGTGGCCACGTCACCAGATCACCAGGCCTTGCAAAGACCATTCTGCAAGGCACAGTGCAAGGAGGTAGAAGAAGAGGGAGACCGAAAAAGAGGTGGGAGGACAACATTCAAGAATGGACTGGTTTGACACTGAGCGAAGCCATCAGGGCTGCTGAGGACAGAGAAAGATGGATCATGCTGGTTAAACGATCATCTGTGGTGCCCCTACGATCTCCGGGTTACGGGACAGGATAGGAGGATAGGATAGGACACAACAGGACCCAAGAAACAAAGACCTGAATTTCCAAGGAGTATACACGTTTTTGATATTATGAACCAGACTGCCATGCAAGGAGAAACTGGGTCAGTACTGGGTTTTCTCTGATTAACATTGCACAAAGTATGGTTATGCATATGAATCTCCTAAAAACTAGACGATTAAAATCTATTGCTCTAAGAGTAAATTACATAGAATCATGCTGGATCCAGCTGATAATAGTCAAGCTACAAAGAGATACGTAATAAATGCTTCAACCTACAAATTTTCCAGATGCAGGTTTATAGCTAAAATAAACAAACCAAAACAAAACAATACTTTTAAAACCACTCCTACAGGCATACACTCATGCACACACATGAATACACACCACCACTACTGTTAATAACAACAATAACAATATTCACAGTCTGATTATGACATATAAAATGATATTGCATTACCATCCGTCTAAGAACAGCTGCTCTCAACATCAACATGATCCAGGCCTACGCCCCAACATCAGACTATGACGACAACGAAGTCGAGGATTTTTATGAACATCTGCAGGCTGTCCTTGACCGTGCCGAAGAAAGACATAGTGCAAAGCAACTGGAATGCCAAGGTTGGCCAAGATGCGTACCACAACTGGGGATACATGTGTGGACTCCACTGCAACAACGAAACAAATGACAGGTCTGAGACTCTTGGAGTTTGCCAAATACAACAATTTGATACTGGCAAACACGCTTGGTCCCCACAAAAAGTCCAGATGATGGACCTGGCACAGTTCCAGCGGGCAGCATCAGAACCAGATTAACTACATCATGGTCAAGAAACGTTTCATGTGCACAGCAAAGGAGAACTGGATAGAAGATCAATGCCAGGAAATAGAGAACAGTCTGAACAAGAACAACTGCAAGAAGGCCTACCAGACTGTGAAGCGGCTGACAAGTGTTAAACAGCCCAAGTTCTCCACGATCCAAAGCAAGCCTGGCATATGCCTTACAGAAGAACAAGAAGTCTTGGATAGATGGACATTGTACTGCTCTGACCTTTACAACCACACACCAATCAATTCTAGCATGTCCCCAGAACAGAGAAGAAGAAGAAATTCTCCCAATTCTTTAAGAAGTTTAGGCAGCAGTGCAATCGCTGAAGGAGGGGAAATCAGCGGAATTGGACAACATACCCGCAGAATTTGTTTCAAGCAGGAGGAGAAGCAATTATTGATCGATGATTGATGCCCTCACCATTATCTGTAACAAGATCTGGCAGAGTGGGGAGTGGCCTACACCATGGACCCAGTCGCTTGTCATCACTCTTCCTCAAAAGGGTAACCTTCAGGAGTGTGAAAATTACAGCACCATCAGCCTCATCATCCATCCCAGCAAAGTCCTCCTGAAAATAATACTCAACAAGTTGAAACCCCAAGCTGAATAAATCATAGCTGAAGAACAAGCAGGATTCAGTGTAGGGCGAAGTACCACTGAGCAGATTTTTAACCTCGGAATAAACAGCGAGAAATACCTACAGCACCAACATCTATATCATGTGTTTGTAGACTTCAAGAAAGTGTTTGACTGAGTCTGGCATGCAGCTCTGTGGGCAACTATGAGAGTGTACAACATTAGCCCTAAGATTATTGAAGAAATCAAAAGCCTGTGTGACAAGGCTACCAGTGCAGCCCTCCACAACAGTGCCATTGAGAACTGTTTAAGAACAACAAACGGCGTGCGTCAAGGATGCCTGCTCTCTCCAACACACTTCAACATCTTCCTGGATCTCATCATGCCAGATGCCCTTGCAGATCACAATGGCACAGTCAGCATAGGGGGTAGAGCACTGTCCAACCTCCGGATTGACTGTAGAGGGACAAGAACTTGAACAGCTGGTACAGAGGCTTGACATCGTCTCCAGAGCCTTTGGAATGGAAATAAGTGCAGAGAAGACCAAAATGATGACCAACAACACCAATAGCACCAACATGCACATGAAAGTCCAAAGCCAATCCCTCAACACAGAGCATAGCTTCAAGTATTTAGGAGCCATTGTATCAGACAATGGGTCCAGACAGGAAGTCCTCTCCAGGATCTCACAAACTGCTGCCCTAACAAGGTTGAAAGCCCATTTGGAAAGACAGAACCATTAGTCTACTTTCTAAGGTAAGGCTGCTGCGCTCCATTGTCATCTGTATCTTCAGGCATGCTACTTTTCCAGGAATTCCTGGAGATCGATCTTTGGCTTTCCGGGTGATTGAAAAATTTCCGGGAGTATTAAAAAAATCTGCGTGGGAAAAAAAAAAGCAAGCGTTCTTATCACGGTAGGCGATATCAGCGGGATTCGTCTGCTAGACTGCCATGACAGTCAATTTTAACGATCATATCAAAGCGGCGTTGTGATTGGCTAGCTAAATTTATCTCACCAATCAGATTGCTTCTCTCTTACGTGATTCGCTCTGTGTTATAGCCAGTGGTTTCCGTTTGATTTTTGACAGTCTTCACCACGATTCTCTGTTTTTTTAAGCTTGATAACGTATGGAAGCGTTTTTGTGATGATAAATACTACTAATAGTAGCATAGTATCAAAATGTTTCGAACCGACATTGTAATAAGAAACACAGTAGGAGACTGGGACAAAGGTCTCAAAAACAAGTGGCGTTGGGACTGGCGGCAGAGAACACTGGATTATGAAGTAAAAGTTGTCCGAAAAGAAAACGAAAAAAAGAAGTACAATAATGTTAACAGACATGTAGGCCTACCAGTGTCATTTCTTGTATATAGTTTAAACTAAAATGTTTGTTTTTTTTCGTCTTTGTTGATTGATTTTTCGTCTCTCAAAAAAGTGCTCAGAATGTGCCAGATTGCACAGATTTTAACTTTTTTGCAGGCTCGCTCTCGGGGCTCTGCTAATCCTTCCAAAATTTTCCTGGAAAAAATTTTTTCAGAGTAGCATGCCTGATCTTCCTAGACACTTGCAAAACATGGACCATCACAGCAGAACTACAACGTAGAATACAAAGCATGGAGGTGAGGTGCTACTGAAGACTTCTGGGCATTTCTTATACCCAGCAAATCACCTACGACGAAGTCTGACAGACCCTCACACAAGCCATTGGACAACATGATGACATGTTCACAGTGGTGAAGAATTGGAATCTCCGATAGTATGGTCACGACACCAGAGCATCAGGACTTGCAAAGACCATCCTGCAAGGTGCGGTGCAAGGAGGCAGAAGAAGAGGGATACCCAAAAATATGTGGGAGGACTACATTCGAGAATAGACTGGATTGATGCTGAGCGAGGCCATGAGGGTTGTTGAGGACAGAAAAAGATGAGTATGCTGGTTAAACCATCATCTGTGGTGCCTTAACGACTTTCGAGTTATACTAAGGATAGGATACCCAAGCAAAGTGTAGATGTGATAGGACATTCATAAAAGCTTTGCGGCCTGTTTTGTCCTCAACCTACTGCTACTACTACTGCTACTACTATTTCTACTTCTACTACTACTGCTACTATTATTTCTACTTCTACTACTACTAGTACTACTACTCTCTCTTTCCATCTATCTTTCTCACTATCTCTCTCTCTCTCTCACTCTCATACTCTGGGTACTTGGGAGCGAGAGAAAGATGGATGTTTGATGGAAATGTGATGCCTGTTGTCAAAGCGTATAAGTATTTAGGTATTTATTTCACAACTAGATTGAGTTTTGTAACAGCCTGTAGAGAATTGTCTAGCAAAGCAAAAAAGGCCCTATTGTGTATTATGCAAGGTCTGCGTGCCTTTAACAACAACTCTTTGGATGTTTTCTTTAAGTTATTTGATTCGAAAGTTCAGTCAATATTGCAGTATGGCTCAGAGATATGGGGATTAGATAATGCTGCACAACATTGTGAGAAGGTGCATTTATATGCTCTAAAAACGTTTTTGGGTGTGAGTCTGCGTACTCCAAATGATTTTATTTATAATGAATTAAGTCGATACCCTATTACTATAAACTTTGCTGTCCGTTGTATTCATTATTGGCTTTAAATAAGTAATATGACTGATGATAGACTGCCCAAAAAAGCTTATCCGATGCTGTATGACCTTGATGCTAGAGGAAAAACTACATAGGCTACGAATGTAAAGCTGTGTTTATTTAGACATGGTTTTGGTTACGCGTGGGTGGAGCAAGGTGTGGGTAATGAGAATGAATTTTTGCGAATGTTTAAGCAAAGAATGATTGACTGTAGGTGGCAAAATTGGAGCGAGCATGTGAATGGCAGTGAACGATTTGACATGTATAGAACGTTTTGTAATATAAATAAACTAAATTGTCTTCCTAAATATTTATATATCAATGTTGATAGGCACTTGAAATATGTATTAACTAAATTTATTTTTGGTGTATCAGATTTAGCCACTCGTCATTACAGATACAGACATCATGAAGATAATGATTTAATGTGCCGGTTATGTAAATCTGCAGTTGAAAATGAATTACACGTTTTACTATGCTGTCCATTTTATGATAATTTAAGGAAGAAGTGCATTGCACAGAAATATTGTAGAAACCCAAATGCATTCACCTTCTCTTTGTTGATGTCATCCACAAATTCAGAAATTGTAAAAAATGTTTGCATTTTTATCTATCAAGCATTTAAAGGTAGGGAGATTGCTCTGTCTTGAGCACTAGTATATTGTTATTTTTGTATCACGCATACACGTCACTATTGTATTTAATTTTGTTGGACCGAAATGTAATTAATTTTGATCTCTCCCTCCCTTCGTGAAGGGGCCATGGCCTTGACCGAATAAAACAATTTCAATTTCAATTGTAATTCTCATTCTCTTATTTCTTCTCCCTCTCTAAAAACATTTGGCAATAATAATAATAATAATAGTATGTGTAAACATCACTAATGCTTCTCACCCCTACAGCAGTAAGCTTATGGAAACGCCTTTAATGTACCAGTAATATTACTACAGACCTTTCAATAGTGTTCCAATTGCATTGTGACTGTGGTTCAGTTCTACTTTATTTTGGTGACGTTAACAGTTCATGCATCTCATTGGTATGCAAAAGTAAAAAGTCACGAACTTGTTTATTACATCGGTTGTGTGACATCCAAAATGAAGTGAATTTGTGTATTGGACCTTACTCAACCATTTTAGAAGTGAAAATGGGGATCTACTCTCGTTTTGAGGCTTAAAATGTGGTTTGAAGTGTAATACTGGGAGGAGGTTAAGTTTGCCTGTTTCAGAAATTGCGCACATGCAAGAACATTGCATTGCCTTTCTCTCATATGAAATGGAAATCATGACCATGAGATGATTGTCAGGTCGAAGGATCTCTAATAAATGTAATTTGTCATTCCCTATAGGATGGAGTTGCTGAAGCTTCTCAGGACAAATGGGTGCCCTAGTCAGGAGGCTCTGTTCCGAGTGCTGGACATGGAGGTGGTCAAAGACTTCCGCATGGAGTTTGAGGCCCTAGGCCTAGACAGCAAGCTGGCCCATAAACAAGCTGAGAAGAGACTGTGGATGCTGGAGCACTTTTCCAACCGGGGTGTGAGTCCAGAGGAAGCCAGCAAATGTGTCCTGACTGTGGAGGCAAAGCTGAAGGAAGCTGTTGGGCTAGTGATGGTAGGCGAGGACCCACAGGTGAAAAGCTGTTTTATTTATTTTTTATTTAATTTTTTTAAAATTTAATCACTTTTATATAGCTCTTTACCAACTCAAGAGCCACTCAAAGCGCTGGCCGATACAAGATCTAACTCAAACCGCCTGAGACACCAACCCGCAGCCTTTGGGTGCATGGTCTGACGCCCGGACAACTGAGCACAATCCTGGACAGCCAGGGATGGGGGAGAAGGACCAAGTGCATGCTGGGTGTGTTCTTGTCACCGGCACTCACCTGTACCGTCTAGGACATGATCGTCAGGATCTTTAAAGTCTGTTATTATGGAATGTATGTGACACACAGACTAGACCTCGGTTTATACTCTCATCCAAAGGAGTAGGAAACGGGAGTAATGTGTCTTTCCCAAGGACACAACACAATGGCCCGCCAGGGCTCGAACTCGGAACTTTCAGATCTGCAAGCCAAAGCTCTACCATTAGACCACCGTGCCTCTCTATTTATTTATTGATTGTTGTTAAATAGCGCTTTTCCAGCTCCAAAGCTGGTGGATAGCTGACTCAAGCCGCCCACTTGCTGCCGTAGGCCCACTGTCTGACGCACCAGACATCTGAGCACAATCCTGGGTGACAGGGGATGGGGACAAGGGACCTACAGACCTGCCTACCGTTACGATTTAAGCGTATTTGGTTACGATTTTCAGCACTTACTACGATTTTTACGATTTCCCTAATTTTACTACGATTTTCCGAACGCAAAAACTACACATTGTACGAAAACTTCCTTATAAGGAGATGCTAGACTCGGAACTGAAAACGAAGGCTTGTGATTAGTCGAGAACGGTCACGTGACCTGTTCGGGTCTAAACTACGGTAACTTCCGTTTGAACTACGACCGGGCGATTTGTGTTGTTTACAATCGATTTGCGCTTCATAATTGGAAAATCCAGACATGAATGGAGCAAATAATAAGCCTCATTCATCTGCACCATGCGAAAGAGTGTTTTCAACAGTTGGAAAGAATGCCCAACCTCAGAGAGCTTCATTGGGGCAGGATACTGTGGAGGCACTCCTTGTGCTGAAGCAAGACCTGGGCACTTACTGGACAAGCATCAATAGTGATCACCAACTGAGCAGCATTAAGAGTGCTTACTACAATTCTTTGAAGAAGTAAAAAATATAAAAACTGCTTTTTGTGGTTTAAAAAAAAAAATATATATATATATATATTACTATTTACTTTTGCATCTGAATGATGCTTTTCTGACTCATGTACATGATAGTCATAATAATAAATTCAGACAGTTTATCTACTTTTTTCAGTTCATTGTTGTGCTCAAGTCCACACCTCCTTATGAAAACTTTTTTTCTTTTTTATTTCTTTTACAAATGAATGATGCTTTTTTTTTTATTTTAGTGTACTATGTACATGAAAGTCATAATAATAATAATAATAATAAATTCAGACAGTTTATCTACTTTTTTGTGTGGTAAATTCATTGTTTGCTTTTTATTTTCTTGTCTTGCTGCCTGTTTAATTTACTATTAATTGCAAATGTTGCAAGATTGTTAGTATTATTTGGTGTAGAAATATAATGAATTTAAAGACCGATAGATCGATCGCGGTGTGAATACGCTTTTTACAATTTTCCCTCAAAATGTTACGCTTTTTGTCCCAAGTCGTTACTCCTAAAAATTTGGGGGGTAGGCAGGTCTGGACCTAGTGCTGGAGCTGTTTATTTTGCTGGCACTCATCTGTCTAGGACATGAGCGTCAGGATCTTAAAAGTCTGTGTGTAGGAATGCTTTCATTTGAAGGAGCGTGGTTATTGTGATTTCTTTGCTGTGTGGGCAGGCTGACAGCGAGCATGGCCCACTGACTTGGGAAGCCATCGTGGAGCGAGGTGCCTTGTACATCATCAGCACCAGCCAGACTCTCTGTCTTACTGCCAAAGAGAGGCAACTTCAGCTGGATGCCTTGGTGGAGGAGCTGGTGACATGCCGTGCCAGTGACATGACTCCAGAGGAAGCAATACGCAATGTCCTCATCACGAGACTGCCATACTCTGATTTTGCTGGTGATTGTGACATGCAGGCTGACAATGAAGTTGCCGTTACTGATGCTGTTTGTGCTGCTTCTACTGAAGTGAAGACCACTTCTGATTCAGAGATCACTGCTGCTGTTACTAATACTGCTTCTTCTGCTGCTGCTTCTACTGAAGTGAAGACCACTTCTGATTCAGAGATCACTGCTGCTGTTACTAATACTGCTTCTTCTGCTGCTGCTTCTACTGAAGTGAAGACCACTTCTGATACAGAGATCACTGCTGCTGTTACTAATACTGCTTCTTCTGCTGCTGCTTCTACTGAAGGAAAGACCTGGATGAATAGTAAGGTTCTTCGAAAGATAAAGAAAAAACAAACTGTATAAGAAATTCTTACAGAGCAAACTTGGTTTAGATTATAATAGATATATAGTAGTAAGAAATAGTGTAACAGAATAATTAAAAATGCAAAAAGAGAATTTGAGATTAAAATTGCACATGATTGTAAAAGCAAACCTAAACAATTTTGGAAGTACCTACAGGAACAGACGAGAAGTGGTGTTGGTGTAAATGCGCTTAAAAAAGGTGAAGGTAGTTTTGCGGTATCAGATTCAGACAAAGCGGAAACATTGAATAATTTTTTTGCAAGTGTATATGTAGAAGTAGATATGACAAATATTCAAAATCTTGAGAAATGTAGTAAATCAAATGGTATTTCATTAGCTGACATTAAATTTACTCCTGAGGCAATTAAAACAAAATTAAGTAACCTAGACCCAACAAAGGCTCAGGGACCTGACCAAATTCCTTCAAGAGTTTTAAAAGAATTATGCAATGAATTGGCAGTACCACTTCGTAATTTGTTTAATTTATCACTAGAGACTGGTCAGTTACCAAAGGATTGGAAGACCGCTGAAGTTACTGCCATATTTAAAAAAGGTACACGCTTTGACCCAAAGAACTATCGTTCTGTTAGTCTTACATGTATATCTTGTAAAGTTTTAGAGTCACTAATTAGAGACGAATTAGTTAATTTCTTTACTGATAATAACTTGTATGCGAAATGTCAGCATGGTTAGAAAAAAAAGATCATGCGTTACACAGTTATGGAGGATATTACATCATACATGGACAGCAGGAACCCTGTGGACATTATTTATTTAGACTTCTGTAAAGCATTCGATACTGTACCCCAGGATGGCCTTTTAAGAAAATTAGAAGCTTATGGTATTAATGGATATGTTGTGTCTTGGATTAGGGAATTTCTTTCAGATAGAATTCAAACTGTTAAAGTGGGAGATGCACTGTCTGATAAATTGGAGGTTGTTAGCGGAATTCCTCAGGGTAGTGTTCTTGGACCCATTTTATTCACTATTTTTATTAATGACCTACCAGATGGTATTGCTAACCCTTGTAAAATATTTGCTGATGATACAAAGATATATAATACAGTGAATAATTCTAAACTTTTACAACAGGATCTAGACAAACTACAAAAATGGTTTGAGATATGGAATTTATTTTTTAATGTTGAAAAATGTACGGTTTTGTAGGTCGAAGTAGAAATCCTGGGCGTGAGTATAAGATGGATGTTAACGGTTTAGACAAACTGTTACAATCATGTGAAGAAGAAAAAGACCTTGGAGTAATTTTTAATACGTCCTTAAATTTTGACACTCATATTCAGAACAGCATAAACAAAGCAAATAAAATGATTGGACTAATTAAAAGAACTTTCAAATTTATCAATAAAGAATCATTTTGTATGTTGTATAAGGCTTTGGTGAGGCCCCATCTGGAATATGCAAACTCTGTATGGTATCCTAAACTTAAACGGCAGTCTATTGCTATAGAGAAAGTTCAAAGAAGGGCAACAAAGTTTCTTATAGAATGTAGAAAAATGTCTTATAAAGAGCGACTTCTTTTCCTTGGTTTACATTCACTGTCTGGTAGGAGATTACGAGGTGATCTAATACAAGTATTCAAAATTTATAATAACATTGATGACTTAAAATGGAATGACTTTTTTGCAAATCCTCATAGTAATATGACACGCTTATCTGAAGGCAAAATCTTTGTTAGACACTGTAATACTAATATCAGGAAATTCTCTTTTTCATATAGAACTGTAAGACATTGGAATGACCTTAGAATGTCTTTAAAAAGTGCTAAAACTACTAATCAGTTCAAAAACCAGTTGGATGCAATTCCAAAATTTATAGACTTATTTTATAGCTATGACTAATATGTAGGCACATTGCATGCAATGCAGACCATTGTAAATAAATATAAAAGATGGGATGTTCAGAAAGGCTCCACGGCCTACATCTGTCCCTTCTACTACTACTACTACTACTACTACTACTACTGTTTCAGCTTCAAATATCACTGCTGCTGTTACTGCTTCTGCTGAAGTGAAGACCACTACTGCCTCTAATGCTGCAAAGCCAACTACGGCTAAGGAAGTGAAAGTTACTGCTGCTGTTGCTGCTCCTGCTGCCAGGACTGCTAGTACAGAAGCGAAGACCACCATCACTGCTGCTGCAAAAACTGCTACTGCTGCTGCGACAAAGATCAGTTTTACTAATGTTGCAAAGACCACTGCTGCAATTTCAAAGATCTCTACCTCTGCTGCAAAGACCACCGCTATGTCTACTGCTACAAAGAGAACTATTGATTCAAACACTACATCTACAAATACCTCTGCTGCAAAGACCACCACTATGTCTACTGCTTTTAAGAGCACTATTGATTCAAACGCTACATCTACAAATACCACTGCTGCAAAGACCCCCACTATGTCTACTGCTAAAAAGAGAACTATTGATTCAAACGCTACATCTACATCTACAAATACCATTGCTGCAAAGACCACTACTATGTCTACTGACACAAAGAGAACTATTGATTCAAACGCTATATCTACAAATACCTCTGCTGCTAAGACCACCACTATGTCTACTGCTACAAAGAGAACTATTGACTCAAACACTACATCTACATCTACAAATACCTCTGCTGCAAAGACCACCACTATGTATACTGCTACAAAGAGAACTATTGACTCAAACGCTACATCTACATCTACAAATACCTCTGCTGCAAAGACCACCACTATGTCTACTGCTACAAAGAGAACTATTGACTCAAACACTACATCTACATCTACAAATACCTCTGCTGCAAAGACCACCACTATGTATACTGCTACAAAGAGAACTATTGACTCAAACACTACATCTACATCTACAAATACCTCTGCTGCAAAGACCACCACTATGTCTACTGCTACAAAGAGAACTATTGACTCAAACACTACATCTACATCTACAAATACCTCTGCTGCAAAGACCACCACTATGTCTACTCCTACAAAGACCACCACTGTGTCTACTGCTGCAAAGACCACCACTATGTCTACTGCTGCAAAGACCACCACTATGTCTACTGCTGCAAAGACCGCCACTATGTCTACTGCTGCAAAGACCACCACTATGTCTACTGCTGCAAAGACCACCACTATGTTTACTGCTGCAAAGACCACCACTATGTCTACTCCTGCAAAGACCACCACTATGTCTACTCCTGCAAAGACCACCACTATGTCTACTGCTGCAAAGACCACCACTATGTCTACTTCTGCAAAGACCACCACTATGTCTACTGCTGCAAAGACCACCACTATGTCTACTCCTACAAAGACCACCACTATGTCTACTCCTACAAAGACCACCACTATGTCTACTCCTACAAAGACCACCACTATGTCTACTGCTACAAAGACCACTATGTCTACTGCTACAAAGAGACCTATTGATTCAAATGCTACATCTACAAATACCTCTGCTGCAAAGACCACCACTATGTCTACTGCTACAAAGAGACCTATTGATTCAAACGCTACATCTACATCTACAAATACCTCTGCTACAAAGACCACCACTATGTCTACTGCTACAAAGAGAACTATTGATTCAAATGCTACATCTACAAATACCAGTGCTGCAAAGACCAACACTAAGTCCACTGCTACAAAGAGAACTATTGATTCAAATGCTACATCTACAAATACCTCTGCTCCAAAGACCACCACTATGTCTACTGCTACAAAGAGAACTATTGACTCAAACACTACATCTACATCTACAAATAACACTGCTGGAAAGACCACTACTGCTATTGCTGCTGTCACGAAGGCTCATGCTGCTGTTGTAGCACCTTCTGATACTGCTAGCAGTATTTGTAATTCTGGTAGTGAGATCTAATTTTTGTCCTATGTTTTTATAAACATTTTTGTATGGTATGAACAATTCTTCTATTTTGACATGTAATGTTCATGCATGCAGCAATGTGAGTCTGTGTGCCCATCTAAGTATGCTAACTTTGATCCACCACCTTGACATGACTCCCGAGGAAGCAATACGCAATGTCCTCATCAGGGGACTGCCATACTCTGATTTTGCTGGTGATAATGACATGCAGGCTGACAATGATGTTGCTGTTACTGATGCTGTTTGTGCTGCTTCAACTGAAGTGAAGACCACTTCTGATTCAGAGATCACTGCTGCTGTTACGGATACTGCTTCTACTGCTGCTGCTTCTTCTGAAGTGAAGACCACTTCAGCTTCAAGTATCACTGCTGCTGATACTGCTGCTGCTGCTTATGCTGAAATGAAGACCACTACTGCTTCTACTGCTGCAAAGCCAGCTACGACTAAGGAAGTGAAAGTTACTGCTGCTGTCGCTGCTCCTGCTGCCAGGACTGCTAGTACAGAAGCAAAGACCACCATGACTGCTGCTGCAAAAACTGCGACTGCTGCTGCGACAAAGATCAGTTTTACTAATGTTGCAAAGACCACTGCTGCAATTTCAAAGATCTCTACCTCTGCTGCAAAGACCACCACTATGTCTACTGCTACAAAGAGAACTATCGATTCAATACCACTGCTGCAAAGACCACTACTGCTATTGCTGCTGTCACGAAGGCTCATGCTGCTGTTGTAGCACCTTCTGATACTCCTAGCACAGGGGTGAGATTTAACCCAGGAGACTAACTAGCCCGCCGGGCTAGCTAGGAAGTAAAGTGAGGTAGCCCGCATGGTTTTTAGGCAGCCCAACAATCGCGTATATACGGCAATGTGTACAGTGCATGAGACCAACTTCTTTATCGAAAATGAGCCAAGATCGATCTTCGCCATCTGAACGTTTCAGCCATGCAGTCTGAAAATGTCTTTTTCTCTTCGATTCATACTCTTTGTGACGCTCTTTCTTCTCCGAACTAGAATTCGCCTTCTTTGGCGGGGGGTCGTTGACCCCAGAAATAAAGTTCCACATTTTCGGATCAACAACCGTCACCTTGACAATACACGTAATTTGTAGCAGTACGTGTCGTTTTCACAAACAAAGCAGACAGCGCGCTTGGCGCAAAAGGGAAGTAGGCAAAGGGAAATAACCCTCGCGTATGCTTCATACTCGTAGCAGACGAACAGTGACCTAAAAACGCTCTCGCTTCGGACCAAGCTTCTAAAAGTCTGCAAGTAGTTTTTTTTTTTTTTTGTTTTTTGTTTGTTTTTTTTTAGGTCGCCAGGCAGGCTGGCTCAACTATAAAGTGAAGTCGCCCGAGCCGGTTTTAAGTCGCCTCGGGCGACCGGGCGACCGCTAAATCTCACCCCTGTAGCAGTCTTTGTAATCCTGCTACCTCTTCCATGTTTGAAGGTACCATGTCCGTTCTGAGTTCTTGTGTTTCATATTTGGGATGTTTTGATATGAAGTAAGCAAAAAAACAAGAAAGCTGAAAGCAAATGAGAACTAATTTTTGTCCAATGTTTTTATAAACATTTTTTTGTATGGTATGAACAATTCTTCTATTTTGACATTTAATTTTCATGCATGCAGCAATGTGAGTCTGCATGCCCGTTCTAAAATATGCTAACTTTGACCCACTGCCGTAACGCAGCAGTAGAGCGATTGCCTGGCACATCAATAACCCAGGTTCGAGTCCTGTGGTGGGTAAGATAACTGTGGCCCTGTTTTCACTATTGATCATGGCAATATGATTGCTCTGGTGGCTCAGTGTTGATTTTTTTCCCTACCCTTCTCTGGGGTGGTTATCCCAGTCTGCCATTTCCCCAGTTGTGAGACGTTAAACTTTAATGTTCATTGTAAATAGTTTTCTTTTACTTCCTCCGCTCTTCCTCTTTTGTGATTTGTGCTGAAGTGCTGTCTGTTTTGCAGCATCTGCTACCAACACATCTGCCACGACCTCTGCTGGAGGAGCTTCTAATAGTGCCAGCACCCAGAGGGAAGTTGCCAAGCAGTTGCTGGACCTAATCACCAAGCTCCAGGACCCCATCACCAAGCTCCAGGACCCCAAGGAACTTGCTGTTGATTCTACGCTTGGCAACCCAGCTTGGCAACCCAGCCATCGCTTGTAGATTTTTGAACCTCGTTGCCGAGCTTGGCCGCAGAAGCGGTGGCAGCAGCAGCACCATGAATTCATCGAGTGAAACAAAACATAGGCTTCTCTTGCTGGCACAATCCAGCAACCTCTCTCTCCTTTCCCAGGACACACAGTCCATTGCCACTACTACAGCCTCAGAAGATCCAAAGACCAATGATAAGCCCAGTTCATCCAGAGGCGATTCATCGTCTTCTACTGATGTAAAGCTGTTGGATATTTGCGAGCTTTTGAAAGGAGCCAACAAAGAGCAGGCTTCGTCCCGGATCAAGTCCGTGATGCGAGGAAAGTGGAACAATGATGATGACGCTCCTCCCCCCAAGCTGAACTTCACTTCTAAGCCTGCCATGTCTAGAATTCCTGGCACCAGCCCCATCCTGTCTCCGGAGAGCAGTCCCCAGTATGGAGACTGCAGCAGCCCCGCCACTAGCGACGTCTCTACACCCAGAAGAGCTAGGAGTCGATCCACCAGCAGGCACAGAACCAAGAGAGACAACAACCCAAGAAAGACTGGCAGCAGGCGCAACAGGGCAAACAGGAGTGGGAGCAGACACAGAAGCACCAGCAGAACCAGAAGAAAGCGGAGAGACCTTACCACCAATGAAAGAAGCAGGAGTCGCAGTAGAGACAGGAGAGGCCCAGACAGAAGTACCAGCAGAACTTATAGTAAGGACAATATGAGCGGAAAAGGCAGAAGCGGAAGAAGTCATAGTTGCAGTAGAAATGGAAAAGGCGCAGGAGATACTACATACAAGAAAGAGGGCCACAGCACAGACAGAAGAGGGGCCAGGAGTGGTAACAGAAAAGGAAGAAGCATCAGTAGAAGTACAAGTAGGGAGAAGAAGGATAGAGAGAGAAGTAGAAATTATGGTAGTAGAAGCAGAAAAGATGGTCGCAGAAGCAGAAAGAGAAGCAGAAGATTTTCATCTAGAGACAGCAACACCAGCAGCAATGCAGGCAAAAGCCAGCAAGGAGGAGCACCTCGTACGACAGCATAAGCTCTGACAGCATATCCAGAAAGAGTACCAAAACTGAACAACCACTCACTGTTCCCAGACAAAATGCCAGAATTTAGTAGCCATCCATCGTTCCCAGACAAAATCCCAGAACTAAGCATCCATTATTCCCAGACACAATTCCAAAACAGAACAGCCATCCATTATTCCCAGACAAAATTCCAGAACTAAGCAGCAATCCATTATTCCGAGACAAAATCCAAAGTCCCATTCCCCTTCCCCGATTCCCACATTCCAAGGGACCTGTGTTTTGAATTGGGTGCGTTTTTAAATGTTAAATTCTATCCACATGAACTTCAAGTTATTTTAGTGAGGAGATTTACTGTAAAAACAATCCAAACTTTGAATGAATCAATCATGAAAGTAGAAACTTTACGTCTTCATCTTCTTCCTTAATCCCTTGTCTGGTCAGGGTTTTGGGTGGACATCAAAGATGCATCCATTGTCTTACAGGAAACCTGAAGCCGAGTTCACCCTTTGGAGCCTTCAGTAAAGTACTAAACCCCCACCTGTTTCAGTAGCTTTTTGTCTCGCATGCGCAGCAATGGGTCTATGTACTCAACCCCAAAACAAAATGTTTAGATTTTTGCAAATACGTGCAGGATGAGTTCTAAATAGTCCAAAAATGACATGGGGAAAAAAAAAGTCAATCCTTCCGTCCGTCTATCCACTATCTTATCCTATGCTGTAACTCGAAGGTCATCGGGGCACCACAGATGATCGTTTAACCAGCATACTCCATCTTTCTCTGTAAAATGTCCACTGTCTGTCTGTGCAAAAACATTAAAGCAGCTAAGTACTCAGAACCTATTTCAACTATCGCAACCAAAATGGTAAGATGGTATATACCCATGAGACCTCATAAATGAGCAGTGAATGAAAAACTTCACTTCAAATTCAAGGTCACAAAATCATCAAATGTTAGTAAAAAAATTCACAAAATGTCACTTTTTTTCCGAAGTTATTAATATTGAACTTATTATTCTTTTATGCATAAGATATCGTTGAGACATACATATTTTACAAAGTTGGTCAACCTCACTCCAACATCAAGGTCACTGGAGCTGTCCAAAGTTGATTATTATAGGCAAAAATGTACAAAAATAGGTCATCGTACAGTGAATAGCTCTTTATATAACCAATAGTTTGCAACAACATTGGGTTATTTCATAAGACATGCATGAGAGGTCACGTGAGGGTCAGTGTCATGTCAAGGTCACTGAAGGTCAAGGCCATCCCAAAGTCGCAGTTTTTTGGGCATAATACTACTTATACTGTTTAGTTTATTTGATAGTACATGAGTGTATTTGGTAGGCGGAGATCATGGTCATCTCAAAGTCGAGAGCATAGAAAGATCTAAGTTGGTATTACTTCATTTTGATTTTTGTTGGCACTCATTTTAATGTTAATATTGCGAGTTCCATAAGGAGCATGTGAGTCATATGGGCTTTGCCTTTCTAGTTTTTTTTCATGGCTGAGACACCATTTGTGTGCATTGACCATGGAATGTTGTTGGCACCTTGCATGTCAACATTATCGTCAATTGCCTCATAGTCTTGATTTCTGTTTGATTAAGGTGTTAAACATGTTCAAGTCAGACTTGTAACATGGAAAAAAGAATTGTAGCCTTTAACATCAGAAAGGCTTATCCTGAAATGCACCGATTTGTATTGATAGATGTAGAAGAAATTGTCAAATGGCCTAGCCTCAAAAGGAGCATTTCAGCGTTACTGAATGGATCTTAACCTATCATAAGCTTTTGGGGCAGATCAACTGTAGGGTGAAGTTGAACATTTTCTACAGCATCTGGCACGCCAGCTTTCAGACTCGTCACTTTTGAAATAGATGTAAGAGAAGAAGTGTATTCCTGCAAGTGATTAGATTGCAAAAATTGTTTCCAGCCATGCCAAATACAAATAATAATACTCTTCATAATGTAATTTCTTTGAATAGCAAGTTGTTATGTGATAACAGATGAGTGAAAAGATGACCGCTGCTTGTTGAAGTAATGGCCAGAGATAGAACTGTACACAAAGGGACCAAAGAAAGATGCATATGTAACGGAGGTTTTTTCGTTGTATTAAATTGAATATCTATTATATATAACTACTTTTAGTGTAAGGAGTGAGTGTGGCTGTCTGACGCTCAGTATAAAGGTGTGTTCTATCTCTGTTTACTATACTCTTTCATCCACCACCACACAAGTGCTTGCAGACGAGGTCAAAGACTACACAGTTACTTCTCTTTGCCCTCTGTTTCACTATTACTCATTCACATATACAGTACTCCTCTCTTAAGGTGACCCCCCACGGGACCAAATTTTTGTTTGATCTTATCCGAGGGGCACCCTAAACAGTCCTCTGATAAGATCAACTACCAGTAAAAAAAAAAAACTTGATCTTATACGAGGTGCTAAATTTGTGTGTCGTGTGACAGTGTGTGTACATGTGTGCACGTTGGTGCGCGCGTATGCATGTATGCATTACTGTATATGTATTTTTTGTGCGTGTGTATGATGCATAAGCACACACTCGAACGAACGGATGCAAGCATGCATACACATACACACTCTCTCACACACACAAACATATTGACGCGCACGCACGCAAATGAGAATAAAAAGTAAAAAGTATGCACCAAGACAGTTACTGGGTGTATTTGCAGAAAACCTTACACAAGTTTAACGAATTGTTTACTTTGTCTACGCCACGGCACATGCTTTATCGCTAATGAATGAAGTCAATTCAGGGTAAGGTCCACTGTGGCAATACGTCCCGCTTTTGCCATTGTGCGAAATCTTCTGGATTTGACTCACTGGAAACACAAACAAACAAACAACAACAAAATAATAATAATAATAAGAGTGAACATTGGATCACAAAATTTGACCAACAACTTTTTTTTTTTCATGGCTGACGTACTGCTATTTTTTTACAGATGCAATCACACACCACCACCACCACCCCCCCCCCTCCCTCTTTTTTTTATTTTCAGTATTATGATAAAGGTTAGGTGGAACTCAGTCACAAAAATTTCATCCAACATGAGTTCAAAAGAAAAATGTGACAGACATAATAACACTGTGAAAACAAGTTTGTGTGTGTGTGTACAAGATACAAGAAAACTTTAGTATCTCACTCTTAGAAATTAAGACATGTTTTGCAGGCAGTTAAAGGAAGTCGTCAATCAATAAAAAGGAAACATAACACCTGTGTCCTACACAGTTGGCACTTCACATTCTTACTGGACATCTATATATTATTTTTCTTCTCGCTTATATTAATGTACAGGTAACAGGTTAAAAAGTTAATTACATTAAAGGAAAAGAACATTCATGTTGATTTTTAAATGTATATAAGATCATACAAATCAATTCTAATCACAGAGATAACTACACAAACAAAGAAGGGAGGACTTATATTGTACAAACCTACATAACAGCTGTCATTGCACAAATGATTACAAGAAATAGTATAAATAAAAGCACTCCCATTTTTTTTACACACTGCACACACCTACACCTCCACACACACCGTCACAGATTATTTATACTTGTTCAGAAGTTCGATCGACTTTGGTACAAAGCTGAATTTGGGTCTAACAGTGGAAAATTTAGGCACTCGAAAACGGCGAGCAGATGGTAAAAGTGTATGATGCTTTGCAAGGACGTGTGTGATGTCTCTCGCAATCTCTTTAGCCTTTCGCACTGCACGGCACTCGTACAACTCAGTCAGACTCTTCTGTTTTTCTCCAATCACTTTCCCGCACACTTTCACCACTCTGTCAAGCACATTCTTGTTCTTCACATTTAGACCTCCATACCAGCAGAGAAAGCCAAATGTTAAAACAGATTCGATAAAACATCTGTAAAATGTACACTAAACAGGCTGACTGATGCCTAAGGAACGGTGTTTCTGTAGGCAGTATAATCTTATAATTTAATTTTATAATTTTATTTTATAATTTTTATGCATGTGTGTGTTTTTTAAATTTACAAATAATTTTTTTTTTAATTTTAATGTGTGTGTTTTTGTTTGTTTGTTTGAAGTCTATTGATTTAATACAATGATTTCAGATTTTGGCTCATACTCCATCACACACACACACTCAAACACACACACTGATCTAGAAACGGTCAAATCATGTTTGTAAAGTCGATGATGATGATGACGTCCACATGTAAGGCGCAGCTTATACAATCTATGCTAGCAGCATGCTCAGGGAGCTCAGGAAAAGGGGGGGGGGGGGGGGGAATGAAGTAAAAATCAAGTTCAACCTTACGTAAATGTAAAAGTCAAGTTGATACTTAAAATCGTGTAAAAGTCAAGTTAATACTTAAAATAATGTAAAAGTCAAGTTAATACTTAAAATAATGTAAAAGTAAAGTTGATACTTAAAATAATGTAAAAGTCAAGTTAATACTTAAAATAATGTAAAAGTCAAGTTAGTACTTAAAATAATGTAAAAGTCAAGTTAATACTTAAAATAATGTAAAAGTCAAGTTAGTACTTAAAATAATGTAAAAGTCAAGTTGATACTTGAAATAATGTAAAAGTCAAGTTAGTACTTAAAATAATGTAAAAGTCAAGTTAATACTTGAAATAATGTAAAAGTCAAGTTTGTACTTTAAAAAATGTAAAAGTTAATACTTAAAATCATGTAAAAGTCAAGTTGATACTTAAAATAATGTAAAAGTCAAGTTAGTACTTTAAATAATGTAAAAGTCAAGTTGATACTTAAAATAATGTAAAATGATTGATTGATTTATTGTTGCTTTAGGTCCAGCGGACTCTTCCGAGCCAAATCAGGACCGGACAACCCCCCATCCGCATAAATGATCTGCTGAAACAACCCCAGTGGGAAAATTGAATGCCCTCCACCGGCCAGTCACTTTACAATAAAGACATCCCACGCGGGGGACGGCTGAGGGTTCACCTCAACTATGCGAACACCCCGGTTACAAAAACAAAATAGAATACAAACATCATTATAAATCATCAACCAAACACATACATATAAAATGCCTATAGTGCTAAATAGTACAATCATAGGAAGCCCTAGTGACCACCCGGCAGAAAGCGTCCAACACTCCCAAGCTGATCCAACAGACCTCATACACAAACAAGGAGTCTTGTCCAGGAAGAGTTTTCAAGAAAAAAGGTAGGTCATTGATCTAGCGAAGAAGAAGATAGTATAGCAGAGTGAAGGACAGAGCAGGAATAGGAAAGAGTAAATGAGGAAGACAGCGACAGTGGGAATTTAAAGCACTAAATTTCCATAAAGTGGGGATACTATTTATACTGAAAACCCCCGGCACTCCAACGGGGGTACTGTTGCCGCAGTGAAGCGTCTTGCCTATAAAGGAAAGACAGGTTTTCAACTGTGGCTTTCACTGTTCCCTTTATAGGTTTGAACAATCTACAGTGGCAAGATTGCTCATGACCCCAAGGGGTAAATAATGTAAAAGTCAAGTTAATACTTAAAATAATGTAAAAGTCAAGTTAGTACTTAAAATGCCCCTACGGGCTCGGCTCCGCGTGCCGGGGGTGGACACCAACGCCTCTTTGGCTGGGTGACAGGCGCTGGGGTCGATGGAGAACCTTTTCGGGGAGTTGATGGTTCATGAGGAGGTGCATGGATGAGCGCCAGAAAACTTAGAACCATAACTCTGCTCTCAATGACTGAAATATTTAGTTTATTTAAAGCTCAATTTTTATGGCTATCCCTCAGTGGAACATACGAGGGATAAGAGCCCATTATGAAGAGATATGCTGTCTGTTGACGGAGCATCGACCTGAGGTGTTGGCCATACAGGAGACTCTCTTATCAGAGAAACAACCTATAGATATTTCCGGTTATTCATCACTAAATTGTATGTCTTCTATTGGCGTTTCACTTTTTATTCATAGAAACGTCCCATTTTTACCCAATTTCACTGACCACAAGTTTACCAGCAGTAGCAGCCAGAGTATCTCTTTTCAAGTCACTTACAGTTTGTTCCATCTATCTTACCCCATCAATAAATGTAAATAAAAATGACCTTGAGAATTTGATCCAACAGTTACCCACTCCTTTTCTGTTGTTGGGAGACATTAATGGGCGCTCTCCCCTGTGGGGTAGCGATCGTACTGATGCTCAGGGCAAAATAATTGAAGACATTTTAGACTCGTTGAATTTGATAACTTTGAACAAGGGCGCTCCAACTTTTTCTTCTTCTTTATCCCACATTGATATATCAATCTGTGATCCCTCCATACTTTTGGACTTTAAATGGACAGTTTTAGAAGATCTTCATGGCAGCGATAATTTTCCGGTTCTATTAAAATATGATTCAGACAACCTTGAGCAAACTCATGGCAGATGGAAACTTAAACAAGCTAACTGGAATCTGTTTTCCAACTTCTCTGTTTTTCAGTTACGTGATAAGAAAAAAGAATTTTTATATGTCATAAACCGTACTACATGCTATACTGACATACTGTAGTTATAAACAGTGCCAAGGAGTCCATCCCGCAAACTTCATCAAAGCCTCACACACTTAAAAAAAACCTGGTTGATGATAAATGTAAAAAAAACTTCAGCAAGCCCGTAAAAAAAGCTTTCATAATTATGTATCTATATCCAAGCTCTGAAAATAAACAGAATCACCAACATTTGCGTGCCCAATGTCGACAGCTCTTCAAACATAAGAGAAAATAATTCGTGGAGAGGTTTCTGCTCCACATTAAATTCGAAAGCAAAAATGTCTAAAGTTTGGAAAGTGGTCCGCAAACTCAAAAATAAAAGTAACAAACAGGTCAGCCCATGTCTTAATGTGCAAAAGGATATAATTGGAGATTTAAAAAATAACAAACTAATAGCTGATCTATTGGCCTCTTCTTTTGCTGCAAACTCTTCCTCTGAAAACTATTCTGTTTCTTTTCAAACTATTAAAACACGCAAAGAAAAACAACGGTTAAATTTTACCTCTGACAATTCTGAAGGCTACAACATTTTGTTCTCATTAGTTGAGCTTGATGATGCCATTAACAAAAGAGCAGATTCAGCAGTTTGACCGGATGATAAGCACTATCAATTTCTACGACATTTAACAAGGTACTCACGGTCTCAACTGCAGGACATTTTCAATCAGATTTGGATCACTGGCACCTTTCCTCCCTCTTGGAGAAAGGCCATTATTGTTCCCATACCTAAACCTGGCAAAGACCATACTAATCCAACAAACTACAGACCAATAGCCTTAACACTGGAAAGAATGGTTTATTCTCGTTTACTGTGGTATCTCGAGACCAATAATCTATTATCCAACACTCAGTGTGGCTTTCGAAGTGGCCTAAGTACTGTTTATCACCTGGTGCGACTAGAAACTTTTATCCGTAACGCGTTCGTCCAGGGTGAACATGCCGTTGCCATCATGTTTGATTTGGAAAAAGCATACGATACCACATGGAAATATGGCATTCTTTAAGATTTGCCAGAAATGGAACTGAAGGGACATTTACATCTGTTTATATCCAATTTCCTAACGGACAGAATTTTTCAGGTTAAGGTTGGAGGATCTTTATCAGATATGAGGGAACAGGAGATGGGGGTGCCTCAGGGTAGTATCTTATCTCCCTTGCTGTTTAATATTAAAATAAATAATATTGTTCGTTCAGTGAAACGGGGAATTGACAATTCTTTGTTTGTTGATGATTTTGCATTAGTAGCCAAGGGTAAAACCTTGGCATCTGCAGAACGTCAGCTACAGTTATGTGTCAATGAGGTTGAAGATTGGGTATTACAAAATGGTTTCAAATTTTCTGAAGCAAAAACCGAATGTATTCACTTTTCCAAGCACTGGGGAATTATTCAAGATCCTAATATTACTCTCAATAAAACTCCAATAAAGACGGTCCAACAAGTCAAATTTTTGGGTGTTATTTTTTTTTTATCAAAGGTTATCCTTCCTTCCTCATCTGAATGAAAACCCCTTGGGGTCATGAGCAATCTTGCCACTGTAGATTGTTCAAACCTATAAAGGGAAAAGTGAAAGCCCCAGTAGAAAACCTGTCTTTCCTTTGTAGGCGGGACTGATTCACTGCGGCAACAGTACCCCCGTTGGAGTGCCGGGGGTTTCAGTATAAATAGTATCCCCACTTTATGGAAATTTAGTGCTTTAAATTCCCACTGTCGCTGTCTTCCTCATTTACTCTTTCCCATTCCTGCTCTGTCCTATCACTCTGCTATACTACTTCTTCGCTAGATCAATGACCTACCCTTTTTCTTGAAAACTCTTCCTGGACAAGACTCCTTGTTTGTGTATGAGGTCTGTTGGATCAGCTTGGGAGTGTTGGACGCTTTCTGCCGGGTGGTCACTAGGGCTTCCTTGACCAAGTGCCGAAGAAGGACATAGTCATAGTGCAAGGCGACTGGAATGCCAAGGTTGGCCAAGATGCGCACCACAACTGGGGAGACACATGTGGACCCCACTGCAACAACGAGACAAATGACAGGGGTCTGAGGCTATTGGAGTTTGCCAGATACAACAATCTGGTACTGGCAAACACGCTTGGTCTCCACAAAAAATCCAGACGATGGACATGGCACAGTCCCGGCGGGGAACATCACAACCAGATCGACTACATCATGGTCAAGAAACGCTTCAGATCAAGCATCAACATTGGCAGGACACGCACTTTTCCAGGAGCAGACATTGGAAGTGACCACGATCTCGTGATGATGTCTTTCCGGCTCCATTTGAAGAGAGTAAATACAGCAAAGTGCACTAGGCTGAAGTTCGACCTGGACAAACTGCAAGACCCGGAGGTGGCAAAAATATTTCAGGCCACAATTGGAGGGAAATTTGCACCACTGCTTATTTTGGGGGCAGGCGAAGTAGATGTCAACACCATGACCAATACCTTCAATTCAGCTGTAACAGATGCCGCCACTGAGATCCTTGGCAAGCATCGACCAAAGAAGAAGCCGTGGATCACACCTGAACTTTTGGATCTGTGTGATAAACGAAGAGAGTTAAAAAAGAAAAAGAACACCTCACAGGGAGCTGATGTCTACCGAAAAATCAACAGTGACATCCGAAAAGGCATGCGCACAGCAAAGGAGAACTGGATAGAAGATCAATGCCAGGAAATAGAGAACAATCTGAACAAGAACAACAGCTAAGAAGGCCTACCAGACTGTGAAGCGGCTGACAAGTGTTAAACAGCCCAAAGTCTCCACTATCCAAAGCAAGTCTGGCATATGCCTTACAGAAGAACAAGAAGTCTTGGACAGATGGACAGAGTACTGCTCTGACCTTTACAACCATACACCAAATGGAGACCCATCAGTTCTAGCATGTCCCGAGAGCAAAGAAGAAGAAGAAATCCTCCCAATTCTCCGGGAAGAAGTTGAGGCAGCAGTGCAATCGCTGAAGAAAGGGAAGTCAGCGGGAGTGGACAATGTAATAACTGAGCCAGGACACAGAGCAACTGTTTTGCTTCTTTATTACGTTCTCGCCAAGTGCGCCTCCTCGCACGAGAGTTACAAGGGAGGTAATTCTATTGTCTTAACACCCCTCCTTTTAAGTTTTAACGTAAGTTAACAGTGAACAATAAAACTAATAAGCAGTAATTCAAATGCTTGCAATGTAAACTAAAACTACTGTCTCTGAGATCCCTGGGTAAAATAATAAAAATCAACAACGTCCATCAGGAAATATTTCAACTACAAAAGAATACGAAAAGAAAACGTCCAGTCTTCTGGTAAAAATGATTAGATCGTGAATTTGAACACATATCAAACGATTTACAAGTTCAGTCTGTCCGGAGGTTTACGTGTTCTTTTTGGGCGGTCAGCTAAAGCAGAAGCAGGTCGGTTGAACTCAGCCAGCTGTGGGGCGGATTCTCCAAGGCTCAGGCGCGAACTGGAACTTCCTTCTGGAACATCATTAGGCGAGCCCGTTCGTAGTGGGAGACTTCTGCTTTGTAGACCACTGGTAGAACGTGGAGATCTGGAACACGCAGCTGTGGCTGGACACGTGCCACCCGAGACCTCAGGTACAGCCGGCTCTGGGGCAGAAGCAACATCGGACTTGTCTGGTGCAGGATTAGCAAGAGCCAAGGTTTGGGGCGTAACATCTGAGGGATCCTCAAATGGAAGAGACAAATCTGAAGTCGTGGCAAAAGGAGGGGTTTGTTCTTGCTTTTCTGCTACCCAGCATCTGCGAATCTGGTCAAGATGGCGACGCACAACTCGGCAATCTTGGAGCTTGACTCTGTAGGACAAAGGACCAGTGACTTCTACAACCTTCCCTTGGAGCCAAGTCTGACCAGATCCAAAGTTGTGGACATACACTCTGTCCCCAATTTCAAAGTGTCTGTCTTTTGTACCACGGTCATGATAAAACTTCTGTTTAGCTTGTGCTTCAGCTACCTTGCTGGTCAGATTGGGTCGTACCAAATCAAGACGTGTCTTGAGACAACGCTTCATCAACAGTTCTGCAAGTGGAACACCTGTAGTTGTATGAGGCGTAGTATGTTGATTCAGGTGAAACAATGCCAGTTTCTGATGAATAGGCAGCCTAGGTGACATTTTCTTCATTGACTCTTTAAATGTCTGTACGGATCTTTCAGCAAGTCCGTTCGATGCTGGGTGATATGGAGAAACCAGCACGTGACGAATGCCGTTCTCCTGCATGAACCTTTTAAAGTCACCACAAGTGAAGGTGGGACCATTGTCTGATACAATGGTGTCTGGCAAACCATGTGTTGCGAAGAGCTCTCTAAGACAGCAAGAAGTTTTCTCAGCGGTGATGTTTGTCATCAATCGGACTTCAGTCCATTTTGAGTGTGAGTCCACCACCACAAGAAACATGTGACCCATGAATGGTCCAGCAAAGTCAATATGGAGTCGAGACCAAGGCTTATCTGGCCATTCCCAAGGGTGCAGTGGAGCTTTGTCTGGCATATGACGTACTTGCTGGCAGGCTTCACATTCACGTACTGTTACTTCTATATCATGATCAATACCAGGCCACCAAACGTAGGAACGTGCCAGGCATTTCATTTTGTTTACACCTGGATGAGAGGAATGAAGATCTTCCAACATAGCCTTCTTGCAGGCTTGGGGTATAACAACCCTGGTTCTGAACAGAACACACCCATTCTCCACACTAAACTCCATCTCGTGAGCCTTATACAATTTCAGCTCCGTTTGATATGCCTTGGGAAATTCTGAAGGCCATCCTGATAGGGTGTACTTCTTAACACGAGATAACACTGGATCAATATCAGTCTCTCTTTTAATGTCAGCTGCAGTGACGGGAATAGTGTTCAAATGATCCATCAAGAAGACCAGTTCCTCTGGGGTTTCAGTTTCTGAACTGGTGGCTGGCATTGGCAGCCTGCTCAAGGCATCTGCATGTGTCATGCATGAACTTGGCTTGTAGCTTATTGTGTAGGTGTACCCAGACAGCTGCATCGCCCATCTTTGAATTCTTGGAGACACGTCTGTAGGAACAGGCTTGTGTTCATTGAACAATGTCATAAGGGGCTTATGGTCAGAGTAAAGCCAGAAGTGACGCCCAAAGATGTAGTCACGGAACTTCTTTACCCCGAACGTTACAGCAAGAGCTTCTCTTTCAATGTTGGAATAGTTCCGTTCTGCTTTGTTCAAAGATCTGGAGGCATATGCAATGGGGCGCTCTGTCCCGTCAGGTAGTCTGTGGGCTAGAACAGCTCCTAGACCCACTGATGAAGCATCACAGGACAAGGTGACTTCCATGTCTGGATTGAAGTGAGCCAACAAGTCAGCTGACGACAACATTTCTTTCACCTTTTTGAAAGCTTGACTCTGTTGTTCCCCCCATCTGAAGACAACTCCTTTACGAAGGAGGCTATTCAATGGAGACAAGACAGTTGAAAGGTGTGGAAGAAACTTCCCGTAGAAGTTGACTAGTCCAAGGAAGGACTTCAGCTCAGAAGCATTTTTAGGAATAGGGGCATCTTGGACTGCTTTCACTTTATCTGTTGTAGGTTGAATTCCATCTGCTGTGATTCTGTGTCCGAGGTATGTAACCTCTGGAAGCATAAACTCACATTTTCCTTTCTTCAATCGGAAACCTTCTGCATCAAGTCTGCGAAGAACTTCCCTGAGGTGAATGACATGACTCTCATCTGTGCTTCCAGTTATGAGAATGTCATCTTGAAACACAGCTACTTGCGGGATATCTTGCAGCAAGCAGTCCATCGTTCTTTGGAAGATGGCAGGAGCTGCTGAGACACCGAAAGGTAAGCGATTGTACCTGAACAGTCCCTTCGGCGTGTTAATTGTGGTGAGATCTTTAGAAGCCTCTGTGAGCGGCAGTTGCTGGTAGGCATGGGTCAAGTCAAGCTTGGTGAATGTTTTACCACCAGCAACCTTATTGAAGAGGTCTTCAATGCAAGGCAGTGGATAAATATCAGCTTTAGCCACTGTGTTCACTGTGACTTTGTAATCACCACAAAGTCTAACGGTTCCATCAGACTTTAGAACAGGGACTATTGGTGCCGCCCAGTTAGAGTGTTTCACTGATTCAATAATGCCCTCATCTTCCAATCGCTGAAGTTCAGCATCAACCTTGTTGCGTAGTGCGTAAGGTACAGTTCTAGCTTTGTAGAACTTGGGTGTACATCCCTCTTCCACATGAAGAGTGACAGGTAACGACTTGGCGTGTCCTAGCTCTTCTTTGAACAAGTTGGGAAATCTATTGATTTCCGCTTGGCATGATGGTTTCTCAGTCACATGATGCACCAGGACAGCTGTTTCCATCTCTAATCCCCGGATCCAGTTTCTGCCCAGTAGATTAGACCCCTTTCCACCAACCACTATGATGGGCAGAAGGGCAGACTTCTCGTTGTGTGAAGCAAGAACTGTAGCCTGTCCAAGAACTGGTATCTGTGACCCTGTGTATGTTCTGAGTGCTGTGTTGCATGGCTCTAGAGGCAAATTCTTCTTACCAAAGGTTTTGTGGAATTGTTGCTCACTCATCAGAGATACTGATGCACCAGTATCTATTTCAAAAGCTACTTGTTTGCCTTCGACGGTGAGACGAATCATGTATGGTTCACTGACACTCTTTGATGGTGAACTATGGTTCACTTGCTCATTTTGATCCATGTCACTGAACACAAATTTATTTCTTGACGAAATATCCTTTCCTCTAGAACGGCAGACGGCAGAGAGGTGTCCCAATTTCTTGCAGTGATTGCATCTGCAAAGCTTGTAGGGACAATCAATAGATGAATGTTGCCTGCCGCATCGATAACACCTTTGAGTTTCATTAGGTTTAGCACTAACCGATGATGAAACCCGTGCTGCAGCACTTTTGTGGACAATTTTTACATCTGATGAATCTAAACGATCCACACCCTGACTATGGAGGGTAGCTGAATGAGTAGCAGCTGCTTCCATTGCTTGAGCAATCTCTATTGCTTTCGTAAAGGTAAGCTCTTTCTCAGACAACAGTTTTTTCTGGATGGCGGCATTAGACAGACCACAGACGAACCTGTCTCTCAGTGCATCTTGAAGAAACTGGGCAAAATCACACGTAGAAGCCAAACGTCTCAGTTCTGCTGCAAAATCATTCACCTTCTCGGTTACAGATTGACACTTATTGTGAAACTTGAACCTTTCACCAATGACTAGTGGTTTGGGTGACACATGTGCCTTCAGAATTGTAACTAATTCATCATAAGTCTTTGAAGCAGGAGCATCAGGTGAACAAAGAGAGCGCAGCAAACTGTAATACTTGGCACCAATAACAGAAAGAAACACGCTCTTCTTTTTATCATCAGCAATGTCATTAGCTTCAAAGTACATTCCAAGTCTCTCAGTGTAGCAATCAAAGTCTTCAACTGAGGGGTTGAATTCATTGAAAGTGTCTTTCTGCGCCATATTATTCATGTAGAAGACTTTTTTTTTTTTTTATTTCCGGGCGAAAAATAGATTACGCAAACGTCACAGCACAAACGTCACAGTGCGTCACTGCTTCTAGATCTAACACTGAAGCACAAAAAACGCCTCTAATTTCCAGGAACAACTAACCTGTGAATTTATAGAGATTACCTACTGCTACTCTGTCACTTTATGCACAAGCACTGCAGGTCCAGAGTGGGTTATAAATCATATGCTCGTCGCCAATTTGTAATAACTGAGCCAGGACACAGAGCAACTGTTTTGCTTCTTTATTACGTTCTCGCCAAGTGCGCCTCCTCGCACGAGAGTTACAAGGGAGGTAATTCTATTGTCTTAACAGACAACATACCAGCGGAACTGCTACAAGCAGGAGGAGAAGCGATGACTGATGCTCTCACCATTATCTGTAACAAGATCTGGCAGAGTGGGGAATGGCCTACACCATGGACCCAGTCGCTTGTCATCACTCTTCCCAAAAAAAGGTAACCTTCAGGAGTGTGAAAATTACCGCACCATCAGCCTCATCAGCCATCCCAGCAAAGTCCTCCTGAAAATAATACTCAACAGGTTGAAACCACAAGCTGAACAAATCATAGCTGAAGAACAAGCAGGATTCATGGCAGGGCGAAGTACCACTGAACAGATTTTCAACCTCAGAGTAATCTGTGAGAAATACCTACAGCACCAACAACATCAATATCATGTGTTCATAGACTTCAAGAAGGCATTTGACCGAGTCTGGCATGCAGCTCTATGGGCAACCATGAAAGTGTACAACATCAACCCTAAAATTATAGAAGTCATCAAAAGCCTGTATGACAAGGCTACCAGTGCAGTCCTCCATAACAGCGTCATCGGGAACTGGTTCAGAACAACAATCGGTGTGCGTCAAGGATGCCTACTCTCTCCAACACTCTTCAACATCTTCCTAGAGCGCATCATGTCAGATGCTCTTGCAGATCACGAAGGCACAGTCAGCATAGGGGGCAGAGCAATCTCCAATCTTCGTTTTGCGGATGATATTGATGGATTGGCTGGAGAGGAACAAGAACTTGAACAGCTTGTACAGAGGCTTGACACCACCTCCAGAGCTTATGGAATGGAAATAAGTGCAGAGAAGACCAAAATGATGACCAACAACACCAATGGCATCAACACGGACATCAAAGTACAAGGCCAATCCCTCAACACAGTGCACAGCTTCAAATATTTAGGAGCCATTGTGTCAGACAATGGGTCTCGACAGGAAGTCCTTTCCAGGATCGCACAAACAACTGCTGCCCTGACAAGGTTGAAGCCCATTTGGAAAGACAGAACCATCAGTCTACATTCCAAAGTAAGACTGCTGCGCTCTCTGGTCATCTCCATCTTCCTATATGCTTGCGAAGCATGGACACTCACAGCAGATCTCCAACGAAGAATACAAAGCATGGAGATGAGGTGCTACAGAAGACTTCTGTGCATTTCCTATACCCAACACATCACCAACGACGAAGTCCGACAGACCATCACACAAGCCATTGGACAACACGATGACCTGCTCACAGTGGTGAAGAAACGGAAACTCCGATGGTATGGCCACGTCACCAGATCATCAGGCCTTGCAAAGACCATTCTGCAAGGCACAGTGCAAGGAGGTAGAAGAAGGGGGAGACCGAAAAAGAGGTGGGAGGACAACATTCGAGAATGGACTGGTTTGACACTGAGCGAAGCCATGAGGGCTGCTGAGGACAGAGAAAGATGGAGTATGCTGGTTAAACGATCATCTGTGGTGCCCCTACGACCTTCGGGTTATGGGATAGGATAGGATAGGATAGGAATATAGGCATTTTATATGTATATGTTTTGTTGATAATTTATAATGATGTTTGTATTCTATTTTGTTTTTGTAACCGGGGTGTCGGATAGTGCAGTGGTTGGAGCACTCGCTACTGTGTCGAAAGTGAAGCACCGTCCGGTGCGGTTAGCACTTGGATGGGTGATCGCTAAGGTGTGAAGCGACAAACAACAACGCCCCCAGTTGACTCAACTGTGATTGAGTACCTACTCTCTTGAGGGTGGGGAAGGTAAAGCAGCGAGGGAGAGAGTTGGGCATCACCCTCATTACGCTGGCCCAAGATAAGTGTGATCTCCAACATCACGCTCCCCTACGGCCACAAGGCTATGGGACTACCTTACCTACCTACCTACCTACCAACCGGGGGTTCGAGTAGTTGGGGTAAAGCCTCAGCCGTCCCCTGCGTGGGATGTCTTTATTGTAAAGTGACTGGCCGGTGGAGGGCCTTCAATTTTCCCACTAGGGTTGTTTCAGCAGATCTTTTATGCGGATCGGGGGTTGTCCGGTCCTGATTTGGCTCGGAAGAGTCCGCTGGACCTAAAGCAACAATCAATCAATCAATCAATCTGAATGAAAACTAAATGTCAACAGGCCTGCAACTTGCTCAAGGTTATCAGTGATACAGACTGGGGAGCTGACAAGAAAACTGTATTGCTGTTATACCGTTAATTAGATCCAAGTTAGACTATGGTTGCATTGTTTATGGTTCTACTAGAAAAAAATGTTACTTCCAGTTGCTCATCAGGCACTACCCATTGCTTTGGGTGCGTTTTTCACCTCCCCTAGTGAAAGCCTTTATGTGGAAGCTAACGAACCTCCCCTGGAACTGAGGCGTATAAAATAATCACTGAATTACTATTTAAATTTAAAAACTGATCCTATGAATCCTGCTTATGACTGTGTTCTCAATCCAGATTTTGTGCAGAAATTTGAGGCCACAACGAACGCATCAGAATACAGGCTCATTGAAAATAAAGCAGGCATCGATGTTGCTTCCATCAACGATGATGAGCTTCGGACTGAAGCTCCTCCATGGAAATTACGTCACCCAAACATTAATTGGCAATTGTCCGCTTTTCTCAAAAACAATAAATCTGAAACTGTTTATGATCAACTTTATTTAGAACAGTGTGCTTTGTACCCAGGATATGACAAACCTTTTACAGACGGGTCAAAGAAAGAAGACTCAGTTGCTGCTGCATCGGTCTCTGGGAGACACCTAGACCAGCCTTTGCAACAGCGTCTACCTGATTTTTGTTCTGTTTATACAGCTGAGCTCAAGGCAATCCACCTAGCTCTCAAGCAGGTTTATCAATCCAAAAAAAACCTCATTTTTAATCATGTCTGATTCATTGTTAGCATTTCAGGTTCTTTCCACGAGAAAGATATCACACCCTTTTCTGGCAGAGATCCATGACCTCCACACACAACTTGTTTCTGAGGGTAAAAATATTGCAGTGGACAAAGCGGCTAAAGAAGCTCTGCATCTCGATTTCCCTTCAGAGATTTTCCAGTTTGTTCCTTACTCTGATCTGCGTTGTATGACTGGATCTTATTGTAAACGGCTGTGGCAGACTGACTGGTCTAACCATATCAATAACAAATTATTTCAAATTCTTCCCGATTTGTCAGCTTCTTTGCCTAACTTTGCATCCATTCGCAAAGAAGAAACAGTTTTGTATCGCCTTCATATCATATTGGGCATACTTATGTCACCCCCAGTTTCCTTTTAACAGTAGAAGAACCACCATGGTGCTTTGTATGTGATAAATCCTTTTCTGTTGTAATATCAGAAATGTTGACAACAAAGATGTGGTAATTCAGCTTAGAGATAAACAGATAATATTGAACAAAACCTGACGTTAATTTACCAGCTCTCTAAAGGGAAGGTTCGCAGGTGTTAAATTAACACTCTTGAAACGGTCACTCCCGATACCATCAAGCCGAACTCGCTATGCAGAATGTTAGTTAGCTTACTCGGAGCAGCTGTAACTTGACCGCTAAGTAGTCTTGCGAATCATGTCATTCGTGGATCTACCCGGCGTTTCCTCCTTGGACACTCGTGGTTGAGACGTGACAGATAGCGTCCCTGAAGCAGGACAGGAGGACACAAAACTCCGAGAAGAGATTCCCGCAGTCGCGAGAACGAAACGATTGGTCGGAGATAACGTAGAGACTGCTGTATATTCCTTGTAAACTCCACATTAAACGAGTAGTCACAGATAGTACTATCATTAATGTCACATGTTTTATCTTCTGTTGCTTTATGGTAAGATTACATTACATTACATGATTATTGCTTTAGATAAGATAAATATGTAAAACTGTCAGGTCAAGTCAAAGCAACAAATATGTATTACCCACAATGCAGAATTCACACAGCACATTGCCTCTCAGCCAACAAAAAAGGAAGAACAAAAGAAGAAAAAAACTGAACTCTTTTGGAATTTTTTATTTGGTGATTATTGACTTGTTCTTGTATAGTGCTCTTGCTGAAGCTGCTGAAAGATATCTCATCGCTTATGGGAAGACTCTGGGGCCACCCAAGGCGACGAAACATTTTCAGAAGACTGGAAACCATGGGAACCAGACCCAGGGGAGTCAGACGAGCCAGAGACACACGGACTCCACGCCACCTTCCAGGGAAGGGCATTCAAGAGGCTGTTTCACCTGCAACGCCACAGACCACAGAGCTGCTAACTGTCCTCAAAACAAAAGTAGCGGAGGGCAGTACGGACAATGCAGCGGCGGGCAACCGACAGAGGCGTTTCTTCAATCGACGGCAAACTAGTAGCTCTGACTATCAAGATTGCGGCGGGAGCGTCATTCTTCCGAGTGAGACCGAGCGCACAGTTACTCCTCCTTGCCAACGGAAAATCCATCCCCGTGGTCGCCAGCGCAGCTGTGACCGTCCAGAACATGCCTGTTTCCAGTGGACGCGTCGGAAATCACGAAGTAACGGTCTTATGAGACTCAGGCTGCAGTGAGGTCATCGTCAGAGAAGACCTAATCGCTAAAGAACAGTTCACTGGCGATTCTAAATGGACACTCATGGCCGACAGCAAATGTGTGAAAGCGCCAGTTTCGAAGATTCAAGTTAGCACCCCTTTCTACATAGGCGAAGTAGAAGCGGTTTGCCTGAAGAAGCCGCTGTACGATTTGATGATCGGGAATAATCGACGGCGCGAGACGATCCGACGACCCCGATCCTAAGTGGAGTGCTGCCTCAACTCAACACGTCGAAGTTGCGGAGGAGGATCCATTGCCATTTCCCGATAGAGACCTTACAGAGCTGCTGTCACGAGAGGCTAGTTAGACCCTGCACTAAGGCTTCTCGCCTTAACTTGTTTAGCCTGCTTTGACCTGTGTAACGTAAAGTCGCTGCCTAGCAGACGACACAAGTCAGCTGTGTGCTAAGCATGTGTAAGCTAACTCTCGCTCAGGTAGGCAGTGACACCTCATCCCACTGACGTATAGCCAGAGCACCCCCCCCCCTCTCCTCTCCCCCACCTCCCCTCCCTGTCCAGATAGACGGTGCTCAGATCTCACGAGATTTTCGCGGGCTTTGGCTGACCACAAGGCTAGGTAGTCATTCTTTGTCTAACGCTCACCCGAGACGGACATGGGGAAAGATCTCTCTCAAGAAGACTAAGCAGGTGACGGATGAAAGTCATTCATCGCAGTGTAGCCACAGCCTGACATTGTCAAAAAGGTAAATTATCAATCTTTGGTTTCATCGCGTTTATTAATAATATTGTTGGATTATGTTTGTGAAGTCTTGCTATGTTTTATCATTGTGAATGTTTGTAAAACTTCGCGTGACCACGTGGATGACATGCGACCGGTTTTGGCACCACGAGGTAGCCTCTACTGCCCAACTATTGTTTCTTCTATGTGTATTATTGCAGACCAGTGGCTGTACCGGAGAGTGTGTATATTGTTAAGTACTTCTCCATGTGTTTAGTTTAGCCATGATATGTATATGAATAGGAATTATGTTGGAGATCCCAGTGGACCACAGACATAGTAGATTGTTCATCCCTTGTTTGTATAAGTGGATGCGGTCTCAACTGAGGGCTGTTTCTGCCATCAGTGAGACGCTCTGCACAACCTTTGTATACAAGGTGTTGCAGAAACTCGTTTTATGTTTTGCAGACGAGCAGGCTAGTTGGTCCGAGGCAGGGATAGACCACTAAGAGTCAACCCTGACATTTGGCCTGCAGTGGAGCATCTAGCACTGAGCTACGATAGCCCAATTGTCAACAACCAAGGAGGAGACACCATCACCACACCTCAACAAATCAGCTAAGTGCACAAGAAGAATTGCACACACACTGATCTAGAAGGACTGTGCGATAGTCTACTCTCCTGAAAACAAACATTTGACCAACCAGAACAAATAGCCCAATGATGAGACAGTAGCAAATGTCAAGAACAGTAGCATCATAGACCCATCAACTATTCGAAGTAAATTTGGACATTTCAGTTAAATGTTTAGAGAATTATGTATAAAGTAGAGAAAATAAATGTGTTATATTTACTGCTAACAAATGGCTGGGCTATTTATTTTTTATAGCTGTGTGAGAGCTATAGTGTGTCAGTGAAGCTTTTACCATTTTTTCTGGATCTCTATAACCCTATCCTACCACAGACCGGGCTAAACATATAAATGTATTAAGATTACTAACAGGGTGATTAAACTAGCCGATCCCCGCAGACAAAGACGAGGGAGTAATAACATTCCATTGTGCAGAGCCCAGTAGCAATAGACCCACCGTCACAGCTGCTACGGGACAATGTGGCTACTCCGGCTCAGCCCTGCCGACCTTAGATCGTCGGTGCTTTTACTACCAGGGCCCAGGCCAAGAGAGACAAGACGAGACGAAGCCATCGTGGACAGAGATAAGCTGATCCAGTTCCAGGAAGCTCATAATACTCTAACCAAGTACAGGAACCGCAAAGACCACGTGACTAAAGGCAGTGGCACGGTCTATTTCGAGGTGAAGGCCAAGATCGATCCTGTACAGAATCTTCCAGCACCCGAGGGTCAACGGAGGGAAACCACTACGTCAAGTCTTGGTACCATTACCTCTAAGGCGCCAAGTGATGGAAGTAGCTCACGACTCCATCATGGGAGGTCACCTGGGCATCAAGAAGACGTCGGACAGAATCCAGGCGGTGTTCTACTGGCCAGGACTTCAAGCGGACGTCAGCCGTTTCTGCCGATCATGTGACATTTGCTAGAAGACCATACCTCGAGGAAGGGTCCCTAAAGTGCCTATAATAATAATAATAATAATAATAATAATAATAATAATAATAATAATATTATTATTATTATTATTATTATTATTATTATAAGGATATTTATATAGCACATTTTCCCAATGAACAATATCAGTTCAAAACGCAGTACTCACGCATTCATTGTAAACATCCGGCTTCATACAAAATAAAATCAGACACTTGCTAACGAATAAGAGACGAGGGAGGGAGGGAGGAGGAGAGAGCTGAGGATGGGTAATGGGGGTGGGTGGTGGCGGTGGTTTGAATCAAAACAAAAACAAAACAAAAGAAATGGATGAATGACGACGATTATGATGGGAGGCAAGATCAGAAACATTTAAGGAAGAGATGAGTTTTCAAGTTGGGTTTAAAAGTAGCTATGTTTGGAGAGCTGCGAAGAGAGAGGGGAAGAGAGTTCCAAGTTGAAGGGCCAAGCACTGAGAAAGATCGACGGCCAGCAGAGGAGAGTTTGTAGCGGGGTATGTGAAGCATGATTGTGTCAGAGGAAGAACGAAGATTTCTAGAAGGCTTATAGAATTGAATGTTCTGAGTGAGGTAGGAAGGGGCTAAGCCATGGACGCACTTGTAACAGAAAATAGCGATTTTGTAGATAATTCTATGAGACACTGGAAGCCAGTGGAGTGAATGTAGAAGGGGAGTGATATGATCAATTTTTTTTCTTTTTGAGAACCAAACGTGCAGCTGAGTTCTGAACACGTTGGAGCAGATAAGTAGAAGAAGAAGGAAGTCCAGCCAGGAGAGAGTTAAAGTAGTCTAAGCGTGACAAAAAAGGAGAGGAAATGAGTTTGACAGTAGCGTCAGTGGTCAGATGTTTGCGGATAAGGCCTATTCTACGAAGATGAAAGTTGCATGTTTGACAGGTTTTGCGTATGAATTCCGACATGGAGAGGGTGTTGTCAAGAACGACACTAAGGTTTTTGAGAGAAGATGACATAGGAAGAGTGATCTGGCCAAGAGTGACAGTGTCTACAGAGGAAGAAGACAGGTTGTGTTTGGTACCTGTGAGCATGACTTCAGTTTTGTTTGCATTGAGTTGGAGCTTATTGACTGTCATCCAGTTAGAAATGTCTTCAAAACATTCAGAAGTTTTGGTCCGAATGGATGGTGTTACGTTAAAACGCGAATGGTAGTACGTCGGAAACGCGCACGATAGATCTAATCGTTTCGTTTTGCAAAGTTTTTAATAATGGAGTTTATTTACCTTTGTTTTGAGTTTGCATTGTTGTTAGGAGAGGCTTTGTATAACGTTGATGATTTGCGTTAGTCGATATTGTTGTAGAATTCTCTGGATCCCCTTGTTTACTATCGATCGAAGTTTCTTGATGGACGTAGATAATGGCGAATATTCTGGGACGGGAAATAATTATGTATGACGTAAGACAGTAATGACGAAGTTAGAAGCGATTGGTTAAATTGCGTCAAACGAGATTGATCCAGGTTATTCGGGAGTATCAAGAGACTATTTAAGTGCCGCGCTGTTTCAAAAATAAGAGTTATAGTTGTTGAAAGTTGTTAAGTTGAGTTGAGAATTGTATGCAGTTGTTGATGTGTGCTGAATAAAAGTGGAAAACTTCATACGTCGACTTTGTGACTTGTATGCTGCTTGAGCGGGCTGCGTGGATAAACGAATCTGAGTTACACCCTATCAGGAATTCAGTATTGGGGCTGAATCAGATACTGATAGAAAACACCAACATCAAACGGAGTGTAACATTTTGGGGGCCAAGCCGGGATTCACGCCATAGCCAAGGGTTCAACTGCTACAACAAGCGAGTCAACGTTACGAGAGGCAGTCATCGAGGGTAGCCGCCAACAAGTTGCGTCGAGAGGGGCCAACATACTGGGACTACATCACCGATAGGTTTGGGTTGACTGCAAGGGCGTGTAGTCGCTGAAGAGTTGCTTCGTGAGCGAACAACAGATCGGGACTACGTGGCTGCCGCAAGACTACGTCGAGGGACAGTCTCGGAGCTACATCGCCAGTATTAGAGAGAGCGACGAGCGGACGTCGCGTCTACTTCAGCACAGGAACGTGTACATCAACACCAGCGTGGTGCAGCGTCGCATACGACGAGGACAGCGGTGCCTGCGTCAGCGAAGGCGACTAGTGGCAAGCATCAGCGCTACTGCAGAAAGCGTGCTGTTCTAGAACAGTCTAGAAGGGTGCAGCACAGTCAAGAACTTTCTAGAAAAAGAACTTTCCAGAAAAGAACTTTCCAGAAAAGAACTTTCCAGAAAAGCATCAAGATGGCTGTCTTCTGGCAGAAAGGGGTTGCACTGAATCTAAAAGGCAAACAGTTGACGGAGTACGTCAAATCCCAGGAGAGAATACAAGAACGAGAATTAGAAGAGCAGCGTCGCCGTGAAGAGAGAGAATTAGAAGAGAAGCGTCTGGAAATGGAAGAACAGCGTCGCCGAGAAGAACGAGAATTAGAAGAGAAGCGTCTGGAAATTGAACAGCAGCGGCAAGAAAAAGACAGAGAATTCGAGCTGAAGCGTCTTGAAGGCGAGCATCAGTACCAGCTAGAGTTGGCGCGTATCCAGAACAATCAGCATGCGCCACAAGTCACCAACGACCATACGGATCCAAAATTGCCAGCTTTCGTCGACGGGAAGGACCAGATCGACAGCTATCTGGCGAGATTCGAAAGGTTCGCCGAAAGCTCCAATTGGCAACCTCGAGACTGGGCGATTCGACTAAGTGCACTTCTGACAGGGCAAGCGCTCGAAGTTTACACCAGACTGTCGAACGATGACGCCAAAAACTATGACGTCTTGAAAGAGGCCCTACTGCAGTGCTACAACTTTACAGAGAAGGGCTACCGTAAACGCTTCCGTGAATGCCGGCCTAAGTCAGACGAGACGCCAAAGCAGTTTGTGGAGCGCCTGTCGTCATATCTACACAAGTGGGTGGAGTTATCAGGCGAAAGGAAGTCTTACGACAGTCTCCATGACCTGATCGTGAAGGAACAATTTCTCAATGCCTGTCACAAGGACCTAGCGACCCACTTAGAAGAACAAAAGCTGCAGACGCTTAAAGATGTGACTGAGGCTGCTGAAAGATATCTCATCGCTCATGGGAAGACCCTGGGGCCACCCAGCGCGACGAAACATTTTCAGAAGACTGGAAACCATGTGAACCAGATCCAGGGGAGCCAGACGAGCCAGAGACAGACGGACTCCACGCCACCTCCCAGGGAAGGGCATTCAAGGGGCTGTTTCACCTGCAACGCTACAGACCACAGAGCGGCTAACTGTCCTCAAAACAAAAGTAGCGGACAGCGGAGCAGTACGGACAATTCAGCGGCGGGCAACCGGCAGAGGCGGTTCTCCAATCAACGGCAAACCAGTAGATCTGACCATCAAGTGTGCGGCGGGAGCGTCATTAGAGAGATCCTGAAGTCACAGTCCGAGGCGGGCGTGGACGGGAAACCCGCTGGGGGATTCCTTGATTTATGACGTAATCGCCGACGGGCCACCACCGCTGAAAAAGTGATCTTGTGAGTACAGTCGTGCGGAAACTCGGCGTGGGTTACAGTTGCTTCCCTTGACAAATGCAAGATAATGGGACTATTTTTAACTTCCCTCGAGTTTTGTGTTGCACGAGTTTTCAAAGATGTCGAAGGTTAGTTTGATATTTGTTTGCCGTTTTTGCAAGTATCATCAAAATTGTCTTGCCAGTAGATGTGTGTGTTTATGAGATACATAAAAGTGTAGAAGGAGAAAAAAAGGTGGAGGATGAGGAGGATGAAAGAATTAAAAGAAGGAGGAGAACGAGGGGGATAAAAGGAAAAAAAAAAGAATACAGAAAGAAAAAGAAGAAAACAATAAAAGAAGACGAAGTACATGTAAAGAAAGAAAAAGGAAGAACGAAATAAATAAATAAATAAATAATAATAATAATAATAATAATAATAATAATAGTGACAATAATAATAATAATAATAACAATAATAATAATAATAACAACACAATAATAATAATAATAACAACAACAACAATATTAATAATAATAATAATAATAATAATAATAATAATAATAATAATAATAATAGCAGAGGAAGAAGAAGAAGAAGAAGAAGAAGAAGAAGAAGAAGAAGAAGAAGAAGAAGAAGAAGAAGAAGAAGAAAGGCTTTAGAGGAAACAGACAAAAGGGAAGGAAGAAAGAAAGATGGACAGAACTAAACGGAGACAGGGAGAAAAATTTATTCCATTATATCTTGACCACTGTAGGCCAAACATGATGTCTATAGCAGCTGCTTCAAGTTCCATTGTTCTGGGAAAAGAACAAAAAAAAAATTAAATTAAATCACATACATGTACAAGGTATACGTATTGTATAATTCTCTACTGCATGACTATTTGCTGGATACGGAATATACATGTTGGCGATTAAAAACCTATACATGGAATTAGAAAACAAACATTGGGGCAAAAAATCAAATTAATTACACAAATGACTAAATGTACTTTTTAAAGGTATTGTATTTGTTTATATTATGCTTCTTGACTATTTGCAGGACAAGGAACATACATAACAATTAACATACATGTGTGTTGGCAAAACTGCTTGGGTTGGGGCTAAAATGAACATAGGCCTACTAGTAAATTATGTGAACAATTGAAATTATCATTGTTGTTATGACTATGTCTATAGAAAACACAGGTCACATTGAAAAGTTCAAGAAACAGATATATAGTGTGTGAATGCCCTAACAGTACTTGTACACACATACATACATACTAAACACAATGTATACATTAAATTGTATACATGGAATTAAAAACACAGATCTAAAACAATGTTACTATTAGTAATACACATGATACACACAGGAAAGTATAGTCATTACTTTGTTGGCCTGTTGAGTCTATCTGAAACTAAGTCTGTGCAGCAAAATAAAACAGAGGCCTACTAGTAAATTATGTGAATAATTCAAATTATCAACTTTGCTATGGACTATAGTCTATAGAAAACACAGATCACATTGAAAGTTCAAGAAACATAAATACTAAAATAGTGTGTGAATGCCCTAAAAGTACTTGTACACACATACTAAACACTATGTATGCAACACAGGAGAGTAATTATTTTGTTGGCCTGTTGAGTCTATCTGAAACTAAGTCTGTATAGTACGCCTTTGAACGCAATTTACTAAGTAATTTGACAAAAAGCAATGGATGAAGAGTAAGATGTAGAATGAGAATGTGCAGGGTACCAGCAATATGTAAATACACCTTGGAAAGAAAGGAAAAAAACCCAACCTACGTAGCTATGTGGGTAGCCATGATTAAATCATCGGCAGACACGTCGAAACAGTAGGTGCGAACTTTATATTGCTACGTCTATACAATGTGATTTCCGTGGCAGCAAATTAGTCATAGACATTTCGGTGATGTTAAACTTGCTTCCAATACTATCCAAACACAAGGTTACCAAGCTAAAATGGAAAAAAAATAGTCACGAAGATCCACATCCAGCGAGCGTGAAAACGCTAGTTTCTACGTCCGAATCACAGGCGCTTGTATCTGGACACGCGAGCGCCTATGACGCGTCTCCCTTTGGTAACTATAATACAAGGTCCCAAACAGAAGCAAGCGGAACTGGCGGGTCATCGCAGTTTTCAAATTTATATAAACAAACTCGAAGAGTTCTTCCCAAAGAAGGCAACTCATTCATTTCAGCAGTGATTCACGCAAACAAACAAAATAAGAACGATGCTCTGTCTATTTTGAAACCCGTTACATTTCGATAAAATTGTCAAAAAAATGACCTTTTTCACAATCGCTTCACGGAAATGACCTTTGTTTACCGAAACTATAACTTCCGTAAACGAGTTTCGGTTTAAACTGTCAATGTCCGTCGGTTCTCAAGAACGATTTCAAGCGTGCAACTTTCGCTTTTGGGATGGATGCCAAGATTTTTTTGTGGTAAGAGCTTAATTACAAGAAACATATTGAAATATAGCAAACGTGCAAACGCCGCTTCCATTGCTATTTTAGGGTTGCACTAAAAATGATGACGATGAATGAAAAATAAAATCTGCACTAGAGCATAGATCTATCTACACAGTTGCAGTTCAAACCAAGGTAGGTCCATGCGTGACAAGATCAACTACGATGTCACTAAGCATTCAGCTGTGCTATAAAAGACTTTTGTTGTTGTTTATTCCTTTTGAGACCTTTGTGTGTGTAATTAATCCCCACCCTCTCTACCACCGTTTCCCCCTTAATAAATATTTGTGTAGGCCGTTGTGACATGAGATTGTGGGAGCATCTGTGTTTTGTTTGTTTCGCTTTGTTGTTTAATTATTTATTTATTTTGTAGTATTTCCGCATATTACATGGTAATTATAATGATCCAGGATAAGATAGAATAATATAAAAGTCATGTCAAGATACATGTCGTAAAAAACACTAGTATGGTAGAATAATATAAAAGTCATGTCAAGATACATGTCGTAAAAAACACTAGTATGGTGTTGGTTGTGTCAGTTTTCATCAGTACGACTTATATGAATTGTTCTTATATAGCCATTTTCCAGTTTAAGAGCTGCTCAAGTTCCAGTTAATATTATGATGAATGTGAGCAAGGTAATCACAACAGAGGGAAAGAGAAAGTATTAATAAAATGGAAAACATGAAAAAAAGAGAGACAGACAAACAAAAAGAAACGGAGACAGCGAATGCAAAAAGAATGGATGACAAAAGTGTCATCACATCAAAGAATAACACTATATACGTACATTTTTTTTTTATTTATGTACTTTCACTCTTTGTTCACCTTTTCTTGAGCGGATGAGGAAATACAAATATACACTAACTGTACACTGCTTTCGTTTATTAGCTTTAAATTACAAATAAAACAAGTTATTACGAAAATTTCTATGTAATTTGTCAACATTATTACACAGATCTTTTCAATGTGTATGCAAGTAATAAATAACAAGGGAATATAAGAAGAAATAAATACATGAAATAAACTAATCAATGAATCCCTTAATGTATTTAAAGTTATTTATAGTTTTTTCATAAATATCAGTTATTTACGTATTTTTACACTTTTATTTTCTTTCCCTTCATACTAACTAGTATTGGGAGAGTACAGCAACACTGAAGCAGTATTTTACCTGAAATTTTCAGTCAGTCATACCAATATTTTGTGTTTCCAGCTGCATTCACATCTCCATAGAAGATCAAACCATGACTTGTGATGAATAAATTCAACGACAAAGCTGTATGTTTCATATTACCAAAGAAAATGTTACAAAAAGAATGTTTAGCTTTTTACCAATTCTTGTTGATGACGAAGAACTCTCATAGAATACTGAGTGTACAGGTTTTGATTGATTGATTGATTGTTGCTTTAGGTCCAGCGGACTCCTCCGAGCCAAATCAGGACCGGACAACCCCCAATCCGCATAAAAGATCTGCCGAAACAACCCTAGTGGGAAAATTGAATGCCCTCCACCGGCCAGTCACTTAAGACATCCCACGCAGGGGACCGCTGAGGCTTTACCCCAACTACTCGAACCCCCGGTTACAAAAACAAAATAGAATACAAACATCATTATAAATCATCAACAAAACACATACATATAAAATGCCTATAGTGCTAAATAATAACATCATAGGAAGCCCTAGTGACCACCCGGCAGAAAGCGTCCAACACTCCCAAGCTGATCCAACAGACCTCATACACAAACGATGAGTCTTGTCCAGGAAGAGTTTTCAAGAAAAAAGGTAGGTCATTGATCTAGCGAAGAAGAAGATAGTATAGCAGAGTGATAGGACAGATCAGGAATGGGAAAGAGCAAATGAGGAAGACAGCGACAGTGGGAATTTAAAGCACTAAATTTCCAGAAAGTGGGGATACTATTTATACTGAAACCCCCGGCACTCCAACGGGGGGGAACTGTTGCCGCAGTGAATTAGTCATGCCTACAAAGGCAAGACAGGTTTTCAACTGGGGCTTTCACTGTTCCCTTTATAGGTTAGAACAATCTACAGTAGGCTGTACATGGGTGGCAAGATCATCCACTAAGTATTCAGCCGTGTTATAAACGAGCTATCAGTTGCTGTTCATTCCCTTTGAGACTTGTTTGTGTTTAATTAATCCCCACCACCTCTAGAACCATTTCCTCTGACAGTAGATTGTGGGAAAGTCTGTTGTATTTGTGTGTTTTGCTTTATTCAACTATTTACTTATTCATTTGGAATGTTCCCAGCACCTTACATGTTATTTATCACATTGAATCATTCTTTTTTTTGTGTGTGTGAGATATGTGCGCTATATAATTCTATGTATTATTATTCATAATGATTATAGAATGATTTGAAAGGTGCGGAAGATATGATGTAAACGATCATATCGTGTTGGTTGTGTGCAGTTTCCAGTTAATATGGTGAATGCAAGCTAGGTAATCACAACAGTTAGAAGAAAAGAGAGAGTATTAATACAAAAAAGGACAACACAGGCCTGAAAATGGCGACTAATTTAGTCGCCATGGCTAGTGAAAAAAAAAATTGGCGACTAAAAAAAAAACTTTAGTCGCCAAATGCGAGTGCGCTAAAATGAACTTTTTTTTAGTTTGGCTAGTAAAATTTTAGTTTGGCTAGTAAAATTTTTAAGTTACTAGCCAAAGGCTAGTGGGACATTTTTTTCATTTTCAGGGCTGCAACATGGAGAGAGAGGAGAGAGAGAGAAAGAGAAAGAGAGAGAGATAGTAAAAAAAATAAAATAAATAAAGAAGTTGATAGAAGTGTTGGCATATCAAATAATAACACGATGCAACATCTACTATCCACTTATACGTATATTTATTATATTTATTACATTTACGTACTTTTGCCCCACTTCCGTTATGTAGAGCGAATGAGAAAATACGCACATATACATATCTGTACATTGTTTTAGTATTATTTGCTTAAATGTAAAAGAAACAAAAAAGTTTATAAGAAAATCTGTGTAATCAGTCAATATTACTATACAGCTCTTTCCGATAATGTGTAATAATAAAATTAATAATTTATTAAAACTGATACTTTGCTCTAAGCTCTCACACGCATTCACACTCACATGCGTTTTACAAAAAATGAATACATTTCTGAAAGACATTAAATTATAAACGACATTAAATTATAAACAAACAGATATTGTATATGCAAAGTAAAATTAATATTCAGATTAGGCAAAAAGTGTGTTTGAATTAAAAAAAATGAAATTCGGAGCAATGGACCGAGCAAATGGCGGACAACCTTGTTTCTACTGAAGAATGGCTCATGATAATATTAATAATAATAATAATAATAATAATAATAATAATAATGTATTTTATAAAGCGCAAATTCAAACTGACAATTTGCCCAAAGCACTCACACCACACTTACAAATGTGAGCTCACGTTAACAAGAAAAAAGCACACATTTTTTTAAATAAAGAAGACATTACAGTATATACATAAAAATAAATATAGCACATAATTAAACATTTTTTTAAGTCTTTACATACATTACAGTATAAACATGCAGATAAATAATAGCACAGATAATAACACAGTAAAATACTAAAATGCCACCTCTCCCTTCTCCTCCCACAATGACATGTATATTTACTCTTCCCCCCTCCTACCCCCTTCACCACTGTTATTTGGAGTGAATGAGTAAATACACATACATACATACATACATACATACATAACTGAACACTGTTTTAGTATTATTCGCAGTTTAAAATGTTTTCTCTCATAATTTTGAACTAAAATCTGTGTAATTAGTCAACAGCGCTACACATACCTTTCTCATAATAATTATGTATGTGAAGACTAAATCACAAGCAATAAAATACATGAATTGAATTAATTTAATAAATGGATCTCATAATATTCATTGTTTTTTTCATTAAAATATAAGTTATTGATGTATTTTAACACTTTTTTCCTTTTTCTTTTCACTAGTATTGGGATAATACAGCAAAACAAGCAGAACTTTACCAGAATTTTTCAGTGAGTCATACCAATATTTTGTAGTGATATAGCAGCTGCCCTCAAGCCAACCATGGAACATCAAAGCATGACAACTTGTGATAAATAAAATTCAAGTACAAAGTTGTATGTTTTATTAAGTATTATTTAGGTTTTTCTTTAGACAAAGAGAACGTCACAAAACAAAATGTTTAGCTTTTCAGCTAATTTTTGTTGAAGAGGATATTGGGTGTATTGGGACACTGCATAACATGACTGCCACACACTGTTCATCACAATATTGGTATACCATTCCAACACTACATTGTTAATAAACATGTAATACTATTTTTATTTTCTAAATTATATTTCACCTTTGCCATACTTTTGTATGAATCTGACACAAAATAGTCAAATTTGCTTAAAACTATTCGTCATTATGACATAAATTGTAAGAGCTTACATGCTACCAGTTTGCTCCCCCAGCAAATGTTCAAAACCACAACTAATATTCAGTACGTTGGGTTTTGGCGTGCCACAGGCTATGACTATGCCTTACCCATGGAAAGCAGCCCAGAATTGCCTGATAAAAATAACGTGTCAAAATAAAAATAAAAAATGCACCAAGTTGTCAACAATGATTCATTTCCGAGGAACAGATTAATGAAATTTTAAGTCTCAAAACTTTGGTAAACTAGTAAACAAACCCTATCCAATAAACATCTCAATAAACTTCGCCCAAACTCAGCAAGATACGGCAGTGGGTGTAAGAGGAAGTGGGGGATTTGAAGGGGGATGGAGGAAGGGTGTTGAGGGATAGCAAATTTTTATTCATTTTAAAAGTGACATAAAAACATGTTTAAAAAAGATTGTGATACTTTAAATAAATTATAATTTTTGGGGGGTGGGTGGGTGGGGGTGGGGGTATTACTAAAATAATCCTAATTCATTTTGTATTGTTCAGCGGTCTGTTGGCGAAGTGAGGCTATTTAATCCAGTAGCTTGATGTAAGTCTGCATCTGGGCAACTGCACTCTGTTTCATCCACTGGCTGCAGTTGTTAATCCAACGTTGTTATGGTGTCACTAGTCTGCTTTTATTCAGCTCAGCAAACACAGGTGTGGTGTCCGAAACATGTTCTGGGCTGGAAATCTGTGGAAATAAAGAAATAAGAACTGTGATTTCAATTATACAGACCAAGATATGTATATTTTTTTTATTTCCACACTTAATAGGAGCCAAAGGTCTAAGGCGGGACTAACTTGCCTTGTCCACAGGCCAGAAACCAATGGCGCCTGACAGGTGTGGGATCGATCCAGCATCTGGGCGTTATGTTTCTCAGAATATTATTTACTTTCGACTCGGGCAACGTTTCAGGGGTTTTCTCCGGGTACCAATTTGCTCCCCCAGCAAAATTTACTAATATTAGGTAGGTTGGGCGACTACGCCTTCCCCAGAGAACGCTAGTTAGTTATTCATTGCTTACAAGGTCCAGCAGACTGCAAAGAGCAGAATCAGGACCACAAAATCAAGACCACAATATGCCGAAACAACCCTTGTAGTAACACTGAAGGCACCACATCCCACGCAGGGGACGCTGAGGCTATATTCTAATTTATCTAACCCCCGTTTACAAAAACAAAATAGAATATAAACATTATAAAATATCAACAACAAAAAAAAAACACACACACACACCCACACCCACATATGAGGAGTTTTGTCCCTGAAAAGTTTTCAAGAAAAAAGGTAGGTGACTGGTCTAGAGAAGAAGAAGATAGTATAATAGATTTGATAGGACAGAGTAGGAATGAGAAAGAACAAATGAGAAAGACAGCAACAGTGGGAATTTAAAGCCCTACATTTCCAGAAAGTGGGGATACTATTTATACTGGATGAACCCCCCATCCCCCCCAAAAAAAAAGTTTAGGTCGGGCCCAAAAATTAGCGTTGGTCTGAATATCGTAAAAGGACATTTCTTGGGGGAGGGGCCTAACAGTTTTGTTTAAAACTAAAATATTGTCTTATCTCAATAACTGAACCAAATTTATCATTTATTTGTTTTCCTTGATGGATACTTTCATTACTGCTAAGCATGTTAGATAAATTTTCATTGTACTTTTTCAAAGGTAAAGGTCATTGTGCTTTTCCGTTTTTAAAACACGTTTTCTAAAAATTGGATGAGCCGATTTTTGATAATTTCTTGCTTGCAGACAGTTTATATTAGTGTCCTATAAGAGGGTTTACATGAATTTGTGTATGTTTCACTATGTGTGTGTCTGTTCCTATTCAATAGTAATAGTGTCCTTATCGTTCTATAAACTGGTGAAACTAATGTTCTGCAATAAAGAACTATCTGAAAAAAATTGTGAGCCATTGTAGCAAGAAGGATAAAGACAATTGCATTTCATTTTAATAAAAAAAAAAAAAATGGGGGTGGGGTGGAGGAGAGGGTAGTGGAGGGGGAAGAGGGGGGGGGGTAGTTTCTGAAACCATATACAATCTTTTTGTCTCACCAACGCAAGCCATTTTGTTTTTTTTAAGCTGACCAAGCTTCTATCAACTTTAGTATCACTGAATAAAAAAGCTGCCTCTCAAGTGATTTGCAGACAAATATGAGTTGCATTCTGAAAACTGTCAACAGGTTGCACATATTTCTATAGATTACTATCTTTGGCTCTTATAAAATCTAATACTAATGTTAAAGAGTAACGTAGCATTCTGACTTTCAGCATCCATGTCTAATAATAATAATAATAATTATTATTATTATTATACTTAATAGCAGTTTAAATTAGCTCTACCTCTTCAAGTCCAGCTCATCTTGCCCAGACTCACAGTCATAAGTGTCATTGTTATCTCATGTCCTTTGTCTGGTAGGCTGATATGAAACATGTTGTCTTATCATAGCCTGCAAAAAAAATATACAGTATGAAGCTTTATCCTCATTTACAAATTTACAGGGCAAAGTTACCTCATGTCCAAAAATTTTCAAAACTTAACTTTTTAGACAGGCAAGTCAGTATTTTTTTCTTTGTTTGGTTATCATTGTTACGGCATTCAAAGTACTTTGTTTTCATAACACAAACATGCAAGTCTCACCAGGCGTTCAGGCTATAGCCCATTTTGGTCTTGCAGCCATTTTCCACTCAGAATAAAATTGCACGACTCGACTGATTAAGGATTTGATAACATTGGTTTTGTACATTTCACTGTATAATTTATATAAACTATAATACAACTTTATTGTCCAAAAAATAAAAAGATACAGAAATTTGCCTTTGGAAAACTCCGTTGGATGAGAGTATAAGGTCTAGTTTGTGCATAAATGCATTCCATCGCACGAACTGTAAATAGCTTGACACTCATTGCCACTTACACCCCCCAAAAATCCAGAAAGTACTAGGTCCCTTTCCCCACATCCGGTTGCCCAAGATTGTCCTCAGCTCTCTGGTGTAAGACGATAGGCAGTAAAAAATAAAAATAAAATAATAATAATAATAATAATAATAATAATAATAATAATAATAATAATAATAATAATAATAATAATAATAATAATAAATGAGCAAGTTGGCGCCCTAGGGGCTTGAATTAGATCCTCTGTCACCCAATGCCGTGAGCAGTTCTTGAGCTCGAAAAGCACTACAAGTTTAAGAGCAATATATACATAATACTAAAACAATAACTTAAAAGAACAACAAATGAACATTATCTATAATATTTACATACGCAGTGAAAATTCACATCATGATGCATTGATGGAACTCCAATCTGGAATGTTGTAGAGGGGAAAACATGGGAGCCCTCATCTTTATAAAGGCCATTGGTGACTGGAGGCAGCTGTAGAAAATCTCCTATGACAATAACTACAGACCACCACAACATTGTTTGCTTCCCCTGATGCCAGGACAGTCAGTACAGCATGTTCAACCTGAAAAATAGTAGTTAATAATGGAATTCATATATATACAGCTCAAGTACATACCTGAACATTATAATAATTTCAAGTAATCACTTTTATATAGCGCTTTTCCAGCTCAACAGCTGCTCAAGGTGTTGGCCGATACAGGATCTAACTCAAGCAGCCCTAGGCACCCCAATAAAATATGAACAACCCCAGTACTGAAATACAACAGCCAAGTGCTCCCTCATAATATAACCCATCCAGTGATCCACACACACCTACCATCTAGAGCATTGCACATCTTAGTACAACATTGCACGTCTCATAATTACAAACCTTTACAATAGCTCAATTAAACTTTCCACATATATTTAAAACCAAATTCATATATTCAGCAATAGTACTATTAGTAGTAGTACACACACACTCACATGCATAATGATAAATACACAAAAAGTGTCACCCTCTAAACTTGATGAATATGGATTAAAAAGTGTTTTATTTTCCACTCAACCATCCCACTTCCCTCTCCACCAATGCATAAAATCCCTAGATAACTAATAAATTTATCTTTTACTGGTAACTGTTGTAATTTACACTGAAAACATGTGATTATTGATTAGCACAATGAATGATTAAGGCCTGAATGACAATAATATTTGAAAAAGAAACCTATCTGATCAAATATTTTAGCGCTCATCATGCTGATTTCATCAACAATCAGCACATTGGTTGTTAATAATTTGTTGCATTTTGAACGGACATCTGAGACGGCCTCCTCTGTAGTGTATCTCCCATCAATGATGCTTGCCCACCGTCACCGATGCAAAGTTTCGCCATTGCCATTGGCGTTGCTGCTATTCCATTTGAAACAGTAACACTAACAGCAACTTTATTTCTCAATCTACCAGGTATCATTGCACTTCCTCGCAAAAGAAATGTTTTGACACTGCCTGCTTGACCTAAAACAGCCACTTTTGGCCCAGAAATTATCCGATCGAAGGCATTTTTCGGACACTGCAATGCTGAAAGCCATGAGGTTGTAACGAATGAGGAGTAATTTCCCTTTTAAGTTTTAGTCTTGGCAAAACGTGCGTTTCCGTGAAGCGATCGCAGAAAAGGTCGATTTTTTGACAATTTTATCGAAATTGAACGGGTTTAAAAATAGACAGAGCATAGTTCTTATTTTGTTTGTTTGCGTGAATCACTGCTGAAATGAATGAGTTGCCTTCTTTGGGAAGAACTATTCGAGTTTGTTCATATAAATTTGAAAACTGCGATGACCCGCCAGTTCCGCTTGGTTCTGTTTGGTACCTTGTATTATAGATAACCAAAGGGAGACGCGTCACAGGCATAGGCGCTCGCGTGTCCTGATACAAGCGCCTGTGGTCCGAATGGCAGCGTCTGAGTCGTAGGCGTGGAGAGTGTCGTGTGCAAAATGCTAAAAATAGATGGGAATTCCTTATTGGACCGTCCACGCCCGTCTCGGACTGTAGCTTCAGGATCTCTCTATTCTTCCGAGTGAGACCGAGCGCACAGCTACCCCTGCGGACGTGCAAGAGTGCATGACTGATGGCCAACTCCTCCTTGCCAACGGGAAATCCATCCCCGTCGTCGCCAGCGCAGCTGTGACCGTACAGAACATGCCTGTTTCCAAGGGACGCGTCGGAAATCATGAAGTGACTGTTTTAAGAGACTCTTGCTGCAGTGGGGTCATCGTCAGAGAAGACCTAATCGCTAAAGAACAGTTCACTGGCGATTCAAAATAGACACTTATGGCCGACAGCAAATGTGTGAGAGCCCCAGTTGCGAAGATTCATGTCAACAACCCTTTCTACATAGGCGAAGTCGAAGCGGTTTGCCTGAAGAAGCCGCTGTATGATTTGATGATCGGGAACATCGATGACGCGAGACGACCCGACGACCCCGATCCAGAGTGGAGTCCTGCCTCAACCCAACGCATCAAAGTTGTGGAGGAGGATCCATTGCCGTTTCCCGATGGAGACCTTACAGAGCTGCTACGGGACAACGTGGTTACTCCGGCTCAGCCCTGCCGACCAGAGATCGTCGGTGCTGTTACTACCAGGGCCCAGGCCAAGAGAGACAAGACGTCTACGCCACTGAAGGTCGCCGACAACTCTAAAGCTGCCATCGTGGACCGAGATAAGCTGATCCAGCTCCAGGAAGCTGATAGTACTTTAAACAAGTACAGGAACCGCCAAGACCACGTGACCAAAGGCAGTGGTATGGTCTATTTTGAGGTGAAGGCCAAGATCCTGTATCGAATCTTCCAGCACCCGAGGGTCAACGGAGGGAAACCACTACGTCAAGTATTGGTACCGTTACCGCTAAGGCGCCAGGTGATGGAAGTAGCGCATGACTCAATCATGGAAGGTCACCTGGGTATCAAGAAAACGTCGGATAGAATCCAGGCGGTGTTCTACTGGCCAGGACTTCATGCGGACGTCAGCCGTTTCTGCCGATCATGTGACATTTGCCAGAAGACCATACCTCGAGGAAGGGTCCTGAAAGTGCCTATGCAGAGGATGCCTCTGATCGACCGACCTTTCAAGAGGGTGGCCTTAGACTTAATCGGCGAAATAAGACCTCCGAGCGAAGAAGGTCATCGATGGGTACTGACTTTGGTAGACTATGCGACTCGGTACCCAGAAGCAGTGCCACTGAAGAAGATTGACACTGAAACTGTAGCAGAGGCACTGGTGGACATGTTCAGCAGACTTGGAGTGCCTGAAGAAATCCTGACAGACCTCGGGACGCAGTTCGTCTCTGACTGCATGAAGGAGGTCAACAGATTGCTGAGCCTCCGGCATTTAACTACGACACCCTACCATCCAATGTGCAACGGGCTCGTCGAAAAGTTCAATGCTACGCTGAAGTCCACCCTGAAGAAACTGTGCAGCGAGCAGCCCAGACAATGGCATCGCTACATCAACGCCCTACTTTTCGCCTACAGAGAAGTACCGCAGGAGTCCACCGGCTTTTCTCCGTTCGAGCTGCTGTACGGAAGAACCATCAGAGGGCCGATGCACATCCTGAAAGAACTGTGGACGAAAGAAGTAGACACCCCAGAGGTGAAGAACAGCTACCAGTACGTGTTTGAGCTACGGGAGAAGCTGGAGCAGACTCTCGAGATAGCCAGAGAAAACCTGAAGAAGTCCCAGGACTGTGGAAAGCACTACTATGATCGTAGGGCTGTGAGCAGGAAGTTTAAACCTGGCAACAAAGTGCTGGTGCTGCTACCTACTGATCATAATAAGTTGCTGATGCAGTGGAAAGGCCCGTACGAAGTGGAGACCGTGGTGGGAATCAACGACTACAAGGTGAAGGTCGGCCAGCATTCCAAGATATACCACGCCAACCTCCTTAAGCTGTACGTGGAAAGGCCATCAGAGACTGTGCACGCAGCCACAGCAGCTGTGACCGACGACAGCTTTGACAGCGAAGAACTGTTGGAACTGGGAGACTTCCACAGCAAAGAAGGCATCGATGATGTTAAGCTAGGACCAAGCTTGACGGAAGGTCAAAAGATGGAGCTCAAGGACCTTATGGGCGAGTTTCCCCATAACTTCAATGATGTCCCAGGCTCTACGACTTTGGTCGAATATGAAGTCCACACCCAGACCTGGAAGGAGCATCTGCAGACCTTAAGGGAGCTGTTCAACCGTCTCGCAGAAGCCAACCTGACCGTGAGACCCAGCAAATGCATCCTGGGAGCTGGCAACGTCGACTGCGTCGGACATCCGATGGAAGAAGGAGACAACGGAGGACGCACTGATTCCAGGGAAGCCCACGTGATCATCGTCTTTGACCCTGGGCCGATGACGACCGCAACTGACGAGGGCGTCGATTCCTTGCGAACGAAAGAACATTGACTGTGTGGACGAACTAAGAACATTGGTAATGACAGACTTGAAAATGAAAAACGTTGACTGGGTAAATGATCTGTGAACATTGACAGTACCCAGAAAGACTTGCAGATGAGAAACATTGACTCTGTGTGAATGAACTGTGAACATTGACAATATCCAGACAGATTTGAAGATGAGAAACAGTGACTCTGTGTGAATGAGCTGAGAACATTGACAGTGTTCAGACAGTCTGAAATAAGTTTTAATTCTGAACTTTGTTTGTGCATTACGTTTCAACGTTGTTGAAAGAAATTGGGTAAATTTCTTCTTGAGTGGGGGGTTATGTTACGTTGAAACGCGAATGGTAGTACGTCGGAAACGCGCACGATAGATCTAATCGTTTCGTTTTGCAAAGTATTTAATAATGGAGTTTATTTACCTTTGTTTTGAGTTTGCATTGTTGTTAGGAGAGGCTTTGTATAACGTTGATGATTTGCGTTAGTCGATATTGTTGTAGAATTCTCTGGATCCCCTTGTTTACTATCGATTGAAGTTTCTTGATGGACGTAGATAATGGCGAATATTCTGGGAAATAATTATGTATGACGTAAGACAGTAATGACGAAGTTAGAAGCGATTGGTTAAATTGCGTCAAACGAGATTGATCCAGGTTATTCGGGAGTATCAAGAGACTATTTAAGTGCCGCGCTGTTTCAAAAATAAGAGTTATAGTTGTTGAAAGTTGTTAAGTTGAGTTGAGAATTGTATGCAGTTGTTGATTTGTGCTGAATAAAAGTGGAAAACTTCATACGTCGACTTTGTGACTTGTATGCTGCTTGAGCAGGCTGCGTGGATAAACGAATCTGAGTTACACCCTATCAGGAATTCAGCATTGGGGCTGAATCAGATACTGATAGAAAACATCAAACGGAGTGTAACAGATGGAAAATTTTGAGGAGTGTGACTGTTTTTTTTAGCTGTGTATCATCTGCATAGAAATGATGGAAAGTGTCATGGTTTTTGAATGATGTGAGACAGAGGAGATGTGTAAAGGGTGAAAAGAACAGGGCCTAGAACTGACCCCTGAGGAACACCTAAGACAATTAAGTCTGGACGGTTCAGAGAGCTGGTTGTTGATATGTACAGACAGACTGGAAGCGATCATTTAGGTAAGAGCGGAACCAGCTGAGGGCACTATCTTTTATTCCAAAAGAGTTCTGGAGACACTGAAGGAGGTTGGAGTGATCGATAGTGTCAAAAGCGGCTGAGAGATCGAGATGGGTCAACAGATTTTACCAGAGTCAGTGGCAGAGAGGATGTCATTCACGATGTGAAGAAGAGCTGATTCAGTGGAGTGATCAAGACGATAGGCAGACTGGAACGGGCAGAACAAGTTGTTGGAAGACAGATGATGGTTGAGCTGTTTCAGGACAACTTTCTCAAGAAGTTTGGATAGGAAAGGAAGATTAGAGGATGCCCCTGATCGACCGACCTTTCAAGAGGGTGGCCTTAGACTTAATCAGCGAAATAAAACCTCCGAGTGAAGGTCATCGGTGGGTACTGCCTCTAGTGGACTATGCGACTCGGTACCCAGAAGCAGTGCCACTGAAGAAGATTGACACTGAAACTGTGGCAGAGGCGCTGGTGGACATGTTCAGTAGACTTGGAGTGCCTGAAGAAATCCTGAAAGACCTCGGTACGCAGTTCGTCTCTGACTGCTTGAAGGAGGTCAACAGACTGCTGAGCATCCGGCATTTGACTACGACACCTTACCATCCAATGTGCAACGGGCTCGTCGAAAAGCTCAATGCTACGCTGAAGTCCACCCTGAAGAAACTGTGCAGGAGCAGCCCAGACAATGGCATCGCTACATCAACGCCTTACTGTTCGCCTACAGAGAAGTACAGCAGGAGTCCACCGGCTTTTCTCCGTTCGAGCTGTTGTACGGAAGAACCATCCGAGGGTCGATGCACATAGTTATCCTGAAAGAACTGTGGACGAAGGAAGTAGACACCCCATTTCAGCCCTGATTATAAGAATAATAATATATATAAATAATAATTAATACAAGGGCCTGGGTCTGGATCTTGAGACCCTCATCCGGATTTAATATGAGGACCAGAATTATGCTATGCTACATAACGATGTCACCAAAATATTGCGCATGGATTAGTCATTTTGCGAACGCCGGGTGGAGTTATCTCAAGGAGGTTCTAGCTAACCTCATTGAGTTATCTGCGCTTTTATAAATGGCGTAGTCTACTTGGACAGTAGAAGATAAATCTGCAAACCTTTTTGACGAGAAATACGTTTTCAACTTCATATCGCAAATCCAGGTAGGCATTGACCAAATAAATTGGTCTGTTTTGGCATATATGTAAACATACACATATTAATCTCATTATGTTATTCCCACATATTTAGCCATTATTTTCTTGCATTTTGTCACAAAATAAAATTTGTGTGTACGATCCAGCGAGATGACTGTGCAAGGCGGTAGTTACGAAATCCTGCGAAATCTTACTGAATTAAACGAAATTCTTTAAAATCATCTTGAAGAAATTTTGCATACACAGAAAAAATTACGAAATTATGCGAAATCCTACAAATTATTATAGGCTGTGAGTGTGAGTTGTGCGCGTGCGCCAAGATGGCTACTTTTTATTATCAAAGTCTCTGATCACTCAGTATAAAAATACAGACTTTCTGAATGGAATCTTTGGCAGATAAGTCACAAAATTTGTGCTAGCAATGCAATTAAGTCATCACTACAACAAAATCAACCATTTTGGACTATATATTATTCGAAATATTTACGCTCTTGAAGACTTTGTCTGTTGAGGCCGGTGAAGAGTTGCGCGCGCACAATAGGCCTCTAGCGTAACAACAGAGAGACCGCCGCCATTTTGTGTGGGAAAGGCAAAGAAATACATCGAAGGCTCAGAGTCAGATGCCTAGAACTAGAAGACGGAGCACAATCCTGGGTGACCATGTATGAAGGAGGAGGGACCTAGTGCTTGCTGGGTGTATGTGTGTATCCGGCATTCCACCGATATGTTAAATTATTGTAAAACGTTTGTTGTTTAATGTGGTGGTAAACGATGAGCGTTTGGGGAGGATGTAGAAATGGCTGCATGTAAAAAGTGCAATTTTTCAGATTTTTTACATGCGTACTTTGTTTTCAAATGAGCAATATATTCTATATGCAGATGCGCCCACATTGAGCATTCCAAATGCTTGCAGTTGCACACACATACACAAACAAAGGCATTGAACCTTAACATATCATATTGGCCTATTTTTACTCAAAATATGGAGAATTGTGCCAAAAATACAAATAAATCGTGCATCTTTCTTTTGGATATACATAATAAAAAGTGGCGTATATTTACAAAAATACCAGTGAAGAATTCATGTAACTTCTGTAATTTTAAAACATGTGCACTCAGTCACACGTCTCCGTAAAATAGAATTTCAATTTTCAGAGTATCGTGAAAGCCCATAAACAGTAACTGTTGATGTAACTTAAGAAGTGATTTTAAAACGTACAGTACATGCACAAACGATTGCACATGTCTCCATAAATGATAAAGTGAATAGTTCCTCTGAAAAGACTTATTTACACGACCTAGATGACAAAATAATTTTTTAAGAACTATTACGCACGCTAGTGGTATGCTAAGTTTGGCAGAAGTGTGAGAAAATGGACGGTTCTATAGTGCGCATATTTATGGTCAAACAGTGCGCATTTCATGTGCGCTAAAGTGTAAAGTGTGCGCTTTTGGGGTGCCCCCGTAGAAATAGGTGCTTGTTTAATATCGGTATGATTTTGCATGCTTTGCCTTTGGGATGACTATGTACATATTTTATTTCTTGATGAACATATTTAATTTATCTTTTATTGTCTGATGCTTATTTTGAAATTGCACTTTATCAAATATATAATAATTATTTAACATGATGAATCTTTTGTTTCATATTCCCATTATTTTATTCTCCAAATGCGAAATTACCTGCACAAGCACATACAAACATACAAGCATTTGCTTAATTTTTTTATAATTATTTTTTTTTTTTTGTAAAGCAGTTTTATTAAGGGTCACATAAAGGACATTGACCTAAGTTTTCGTAGTGCAGCAGCAAAATGATTTTGGGACGCTTTCTTTTTATAACACTTTTAACAGTATATAATTGGAGTACTGTGCACTGTGCTTCCTTGTCGTATTCCTCTTCCTATACGCTTGCAAGACATGGCCCCTCACAGCAGACCTATAATAAAGGATACAAAGCATGGAGATGAGGTGCTACAGAAACTATACCCAGCACATCACCAACAACAAAGTCGACAGACCATCACACAAGCCATTGGACAACCCGATGACATGCTCACAGTGGTGAAGAAATTGAAACTTCGATGGTATGACTATGTTGCCAGAGCATCAGGACTTGCAAAGACCATCCTGCAAGGCACGGTGCAAGGAGGCAGAAGAAGAGAGACAAAAAGAGGTGGGAGGACAACCTTCGAGAATGGACTGGCTTGACATTGCGAGAGGCCATGATGGTTGCTGAGGACAGAAAAAGATCGAGTATTCTGGTTAAATGATCATCTTTGGTGCCCCAATGACTTTTGAGTTATAGGATAGGATAGGCCAGCATTCTGAGTTGGTGGGTTACTGTAGCCACCATGTTATTTCAAGGAAAGAAGCTGCAGTAGATCATTTAATAAGTTCACGGATAATGACTTGTGACCACCAAAACTGCGAAACATGTCGATTTTTGGTTTCTTTCATAATTATATTAGTTGTCAGGGCTAGAAATTAACTTTTTTCTTTGAGGGCCACCGGGCCCCTTGATTGAAAAATTTGAGGGCCCACAAGCAACTTTCGGGGCCCAACTTGAAAAATAATGCAAACAAAAAAACAAAAGAATTATTGACAATATATTAAGTAGAAAGTACAATTTGTCTGATAATCTAAAATAAAAACAATTGAATTTCCAATTTTGCTGAGTGATGTCATTTTTATTTGCCTTTTCTTTCACTTTCAAACATTACCAACAAAAAAGGGGAAAAAAAACCACACACACACATTCAGTGACACACATATATACCAGTGACTAGTGAGCCTGAAATGGCCACTAAACAAAATAGAAAAAAATCAAGTCTCTTGTATAATACTTTTCAGATTTGTGACTGAGTATTGCACAATACACATCATTAAATTTTTAATATGAGTAACCTAACAAAAAATCTGACCTCAATGCACAAAAATTCAAAACAAAACCATGAAAGGGAACTATTTCCACAGTACTCTTCCTCGTTCACTTCAAGGCCATGCCATGGAAATCTTTTTTTCCACCCTTCATTGTAGTTCCTTGATCTTTTTTCCTCTTCATACTTCTTTTTTCTCTCTTTTTCTTGTTCTTTCCTTTCGTCGACGTTTTCTTCTGGCGTCTTTCGCTTCCCAAAAATTGGAAAATACGCCATCGCAGATTGTTTTAGCAACTGTATGGCGACGATATGTAGCCATACTTTCGTACTTGCAAAGATGGACATTTTGCGCTTATGTTGTGCCATAGCCTTTTGTTTATTATATTAAAAAGATATTGAAGTGTATATTAAACTTTTGAGTGCAAAATTAAAGGGTTTTCGCTTCTTTTCTCTGTGTTTTTTTTTCTTTCCAAATTTAGGGCAACGGTGTGGGCAGCTTCCCTTGGCCCAAATACGAAACTGCCGAGTAGAGCTAGCTGTAGCAGACGAATTATTTTGCGAGTTAAGCGGGCCCTTCGTTTTTCAACTTTCCGAGCCCGAAATCAACTTTGCGGGTTTTTGGCCCCGGGCCCCCGCTAATTTCGAGCCCTGGTTGTTAATTTTTGTATTTTATGCGTGACATGGAGTGATTAAATTTACTTTTGGATCAGGAATGAATCAGGGAGGGCCTTACCACTCAGGACCTGGGCCAGGATTTGACCCTAGGATGGCATTTGACCCCAGAATACAACCCCCAGGCTACATCCCACCAATGCCACCAGGTGGATTTGACCCTCGGATGAATCCAGGATTGTATCAGGGTGGTTATCCACCAATGCAGCATGGTGCATATGGGGGACCAATGATGGGTCAGCAGTGGATTCCTCCTCTTGACGTGCCACCTCCCCCTATTTATCAGCAACAGGTATGGATTTTGTGCCTTCTAAAATATATCGCGATCTCACTGCCTTTACACCACATGTTCTGAATGATAGATATGTGTTTTTGAAACTTTTTTTATTAGGGATAAAGATTTTAGATTAATAAGAAGTCTAATCTTCCAATCTGTCCCTTAACAAATTAACATAGTAAATAAAATAACCTTTAACATTAACTTGGAAATCATAGAAATCGCACACACATGCACACACAATCACACCATCTTCATCATTATCTTTAAATAATGTTAGGCAACCACCCTCCTTCCTATCCCTCACTCTCATAATAAAAATAACAATAATCATAACAATAATGACAATAACAATAATAATAAAATCCTGGGGGGGGGGGGGGGGGTGAGAAAGGTCCAATGGAGTAAAAATAGGCAGCGCATCTGTTCTTAGACTCTTCAAAGGTGTGCAGAACATGAGAGTACATATTTTGCCTTTTTGGTACAGATTGAGTCTAACAGAGAAATAAAGGAAGGGAGATCGCTTTTATTATTAGAAGACGGAACGGAAATGGAATGTTATTTTGTGTTGCACAACAATGGTGGATTCAGCCGGATGGTTGAATCTTGTGTGACTTGAATTAGTTATCCATGCAGCCTGTTTACTCGCTAACAAGGCAGGAGTCATTAAGAAGTTTACCAACTTCATTCAGCAAACACCATCAACGAGGGCATACAAAATCTCTTTAAAAAAAACACTGCTCTAGACAAGCAGACAATGGTACTAATTTAGGTATGAACCATGTAGAAAAATACAGAACATTCCAGATTGACCCAATCAACATCCAGTCAAAATAAAACTTGCCACAGGAGTTATGCCGTCTTACATCACGGAACGTTCTACATACTTCAAGAATATAATCTTCTGTTACTAAATAGGTATCAAAACTTCGATCAATAAACATCATTCATGCAAGACCCCTGTTTTAGCAATCGGTGTGTCGTGTATGTGCAGCTGCCACAAGAGGGGACAGCAGGCATGGATCACCAGACACTTGCGCAGAGGTTTGCCGAGATCAGTCGGAGCATGAATCCTGCGGAGCTGGTGCAGCAGTTTGGACCCATGCTCCGAGAACTCATGAACAAAGGCAGTGGGGAAACAGGTGGAGGCACCAGTGAGGCAGCAGAGAAGGTGGTCCCAACCTCTTCGTCTTCACCACCCGGTAACAATGATATTAATTATGATCAGGTACCAAAAACGGTAGTTTGCTGGAAAGGCAACACACATACACATGCATGCATGGTAATATGATCTGAAGAAAATTACAAACTTTATGGGAATTTTCTTTATGCTGTCATTGTGTGTGTGTGTGTGTGCAGACTCCATGTTTATCAGCGATAACAAGCGTGAAGCAAGGACAGGAAGGAGGGACAGCAAACCAAGCAGAGATCGAGACCAAAGCAGAGATCGAGTGAGAGGCAGAGATAGAAGCAGAGAAAGAGGCAAAGATCAACAGAGAAGCAGAGAAAGGAGCAGAGATAGAGAAAGAGGCAGAAGCCGAGAGAAAGAGATGAGCAGAGCAAGAGAAAGAGGCAGAAGCCAAGAGAAAGAGATGAGCAGAGCAAGAGAAAGAGGCAGAAGCCAAGAGAAAGAGATGAGCAGAGCAAGAGAAAGAGGCAGAAGCCAAGAGAAAGAGATTAGCAGAGCAAGAGAAAGAGGCAGAAGCCGAGAAAGACAAAAGAGCAGAGAAAGAGAAGACAACAAAGATAAGAAGAAAGACCAAGAGGACAAGCGTGGAAAAGAAGAAGAACAAGAGGAAATCCAAGTGGATTTTATTAATAGACCTTATTGTGAGGTAGGCTTTTTGGTAATATTTATTTATTCTATGTGTGAGCGCGTGTATGTCATGTGTTTTCTGTGGGCAGTACTTCTATAATGGTAAAATTGCTCGTAACGTTTCGGTTGTTGGGGGAAGAGACCTTTGGGACCTGTCTTTTCTCTGGGCCAGCATAACAAAGGCATTGTTTATCTCCTCTCCCTCCCTGCCTCTCTTTCCCTGGTTCTAAACAGCTCAAGATACCCATTTCACAGCAGGGTGGACTGTGGGGTGTGTCGTGTGCTTGTTTCATTCTCCATGTCTTTTGGTGGTGGCTTTCCAAGTATAGTCACCCATCCAAGTACTAATCTTCTCTTGAAGTTGCCTAACCAAACATTTTAGTGTATCTTTAGATTACTGCATCACTGTTAGGGTGGAGGGAGGGGATGGGATTAAAAAAGAAAAGAAAAAAAGACCAAATACTGTGCAAGTATTGTGTTGTGTTGTAAAATATAAGTGACTATTATAATCCTGTGACTAGATTGTTGATTTTTTTTATTTTTAAAAATTGTGCTTGCTTTTGTCTATTGTCCCAGTTGTGAATAGAGGTTAAAAGCGATAAGTAAACAAAAGGCTTCCTTTTTAATTTATTTCCAAAGTTATCTGGAAATACATTTGAATGGCTTGCCTTTTTTTCTCACTTGCATAGCAATGTGGGTCTGTGTACTAACATTCCACAATTTCTTTTCCTGATTTTCACAAGTCTGTGCAAAATGAATCCTAAATAGTGGAAAAATGATATTGAAAACATCTATTTTAGTTATCACAACCAAACTTTGTAAGATTGGTTTTACCCATGAGACCTTGAAAATGATCAGTGAATGAATTACTTCACTTCAAGGTCAAGGTCACAGGGTCATCAAATGTAAGTCAAAAAATGACAATTCACAAAATTTCACTTTTTTTTTTTTTTAGAGGGGAGGGAGGGTATTAATATTGAACTGACAATTCTTTGCAAATTGAGTCAACCTCACTCCAAGGTCACTGGAGCAGTGCTTCAGATTGTCGGCGCGCCCGCGCCATTGGCGCATATTTTATCAGAATGGCGCGTAACAGTCAACGTGAATGCGCGCCAGTCTGGCGCGTCATAAAAATCAAGAAGGACTAGGTGAACATACGATACGAATACCTTCGATTGTCAATGACCCATCTTTTTCAAAATTGACCCATCATTTTGCATGGCCATGGGTCATTGGGCCCATGATGTCTGAAAACAATCTGAAGCACTGCTGGAGCTGTCCAAATTCGGTTTGTATTGGTACTTTGAAGTGGCCTTGACTCTAAACTATGAGAAATTTAAAGTCCAAACTTATTGTAATTAAAGGATAGATTGGCCTTTCATATATAATGCAGGCATGCCTACCCATACGGAATTTCCGGAAATTTGAAAAACTCAAGCAAGCACTACGGAAAATACGGATACTTGTTTCATGGTATGGGGAAAAAAATCGAACTCGTTGGCCTGTGGTAATGCACCGCGTAACATTTTTCAGAAGACAGTTTAATGCTGCAATGTGCAGTCGCAGTAGCATCGCCGTGGCATCAAAGTTTCCGGTAGAGGCATCGAAGTTTGCCGAACCAGTTTTTGCGCAGTCGCAGTGAAGATCGGTGATCATGAGACAGATTTCAAAACATGGCGTCCAAACAAATAGCTAAGCACAGTAATTGTGAATCTGAATCTTCAAAGAAACCGCGCAAGGGGCAGACATATTTTGCCTCGTATTCAGAAAAGTGTCCTTTCGTTATTCGCGGCAGCACTGACTCAAAAGTACGATTTGTGCCAACCAGGTTGGCATCTCCGCTGGTGATATGAACGACAACAAGCGGCACGCGAAGAGACTTTGGAGAAAAAAAAAAAAGACGGTAGCAGCAAATCAATCTATCACTAGTATCTTCGCATAATATCAAAAAGGATGAGTGCAAAAACAATATGTAGTGAAAGTAAATACGGAAATCGTAATACTAATACTGAAATGTGAAAAAGCTAGTACTGAAACTTCAATTTGAGGGTAGGCATGCCTGTATATGTACCATTTTTGCATTGATCTTGAAGGTCAAGGTCCTTTTAGGCTTGCAAAAACAAACAAAAAAATAGGTCATCTTACAGTGTAATGACCATCTATTTAACCCTTAGTATGCGACAGCATTTGGTTATTTGTTCAGACATGCATGAGAGATCATATGAAGGTCAAGGTCATCCCAAGGTCATGGCCAAGGTCTTGGAAGGTCAAGGTCACCTTTTTTGGCATAATACAACTTGGAGCCGGAGGTCAGTGTGATCTCAAGATCAAAAGCATAGAAAGTTCAAAGTCGGTATTACTTTAAGAGTTCCATAAGGAGCATACAAGTCCTTCTAGATTGTTTTTTTCTTTTTTCTTCAGGTGTGTGACATTTACTTCAATGCAGAATCTCAGCTTTGGACCCACATGTCAGGAAAGAAACATTTGAAGGTATTGCCAGACATGCTAGAGATTCTATCATTACAATTGCTTTTAACTCATTTCATGGGGCATGGAAATAATGCTGTAGAAAAGCCATTTATTATCGTTCATTTATTTATTTATTTATTTTAATCGTTCTTATATAGCGCTTTTCCAGCTCAAGAGCTTCTCAAGGCGCTGGCCGATACAGGATCTAACTCAAGCCGCCCGAGACGCCCACTTGTCTAAATAAACCCTTTGCTGTTATTTGGCTGCATTGGACTGCTACTATCTTATAAAGGCAGTAAGTGACACTGACCCCAAATCCCAGTGCCAAGAAGCTGTTAACTCTATTAAGACTAACACTGCCATTGCCTTACCTTCCTGCCAGCCAGAGCCTGCCTCCAACACACTTCCACAAAACCAGGAACTGTAAACACATTTGTCTAGCAAGCTTCAATGAAGTCCAATCATCACCAAATTGTGTGTACTCAATGAAAAAAGGACGCCCAGTTCAGCCTAACTATTTATAAGTTTGTTGTGTGATTCTTATAATATTTTTTTTAATAACAAATGCCACTCCAGCCGCGGATGTGTTAAGGCATACTCCTACAGACAGCCTATGCTAGATAGATCTTTGATCCTCAGCTGGACTCAAGGTAGCGTGTTCAGCTGATGTCGGTGGAATGTTAACTCCCCCAGATGTATTTTTTCAAAAGATGGGTGTGACACTTTTACGGAATGGCTGTTGGTTGGTTTTTTGCACATTGTATACCACGTCCAGGAGCCAAAGCAAAGGTCAGGATGAAAATACAGACTTTCTGCAATCTTTTGCACCAACACTGACCATTTGATCGGTTTGAACATGTCATTTTGATGGATGTCTCTATGTGAGAGAGGGAAGTGATAGCGAATGCACGTGCAAAGCATGTGTTGGAGCGATTGGGTGATTGGCTATGAAATGCGAGATTGAACGAGAGGACAGAGAGTGAGTCACCGATGCAACTCCGACATGCTCCATCACTTTCTTCCTTCAAGCGCCAATTAAAGACCCACTTTTTTAACATGCAAACTCAATAATTTTCACTCCCCCTCCCTTCCATCCCCATATGTAATCTTTTACCAAGTCACATCATCTGTTCATGGATGGTGGCGGCACCGGCTCGGTTCTTGGTATTCATATTATCTGTTGTTTTGCATGGCCATGTTTTACTGTAATTACTTAACCATTTGATAAGTGTATACGTGATCGGGGGTGTGTGTGTGATAGCACGTGTGTTGTCAAGCGCGGCGGGCTCGCTTTCCTTACCGTTTGCGAGGTACCGCGCGATGCAAATGTACTGTATTATTATTATTAGTTTGCACAGATTTAAGACATAAGACATTTTATTTCGCTTCACCTTTTACATCGAAGAAATCTTGGTGCGCATGGGGTACTCAGTTGTGTAGGCCTATGTATGTAATTCACTTATATTTATACAGAAGAAAAGCACACAATTAAAAGCAAGCAATCCTACATGACAAACACAATCATACACACACATATAACTGCATACAACAACCTTCAGACACTAGGGTGGTTAAATCAATTATAGATTAACACAATGTCTCATCGTGGAATGACTAAAATTGACAAATTTGTATGTAGTAAAATAGTAGGCCTATGTTGCTCGTGTGTGCACACTCACGCGCGCATACGCTTACACGAAAAATGATTAAAGCATAATATATAACATAATGATATTATGTATTATTTGTCACTAGACTGACTCTCTTTCTCACACACCCACATGGCACATATTACACATCGTCCGACTCAGAAAGCAGTACATTGCTAAACTGCTACCAATATTTATTTTAATGTAGATTTCAAAGTACCCCACCCCCCCTGAGTTTTCAGTTTTTTAAAACTTTTGCAATTCCCATGCCTATGGCATTGGGTTAAGATCTGGATGCTCCTGTCCTGGACGAGTGAGTGCCGGCTACATAAATACCCCAAGCTAGCACTGGGTCCCTTCACCCCCCATCCCCGATCCAAACAGGAGTGTGCTTAGTTGTATGGGGTGAAGATCAGTGCATCTAAGGCAGCAAGTGGGTACCTTGGGCGAATTTTGTTAGACCTTGAGCAGCTGTTGAACTGGAAAAGCGCTGTTATAATTTTTTGATTAAACAACATTTTTTTTAAATTAAAAATTGTGATTGAACTGTGACTGCTAAATGTTGACTTATTGTTATATTACAAAACCCATGTGTAATGTCTGGTTTCAGACGGTGAAAGCTGCAGGGGAAGGCCGTGAGTATGATTCAGATATTTGTAACAGTCTACAGTGGCACCCCATGTACTGTCATGCCTGCAGCACCACAGATAATTTAAATATGAAATAAAATTGTCATTGGTTACTTGCGTTCAAATATTTTTTGTTCTTCGGTAAGGAAAGTTGTTTTTTTAGTTAGGTTAGAAACGGTAATTTGTATCTGTGGCACAATAGCAAACCTTTGGTAGCAGAGAAGAGGAGATGGATCTTTCCTATTATTTTATCATTCCCTGGAGGATAGATTGTAACAAGGATTATGTATCAAAGATGCTGTCATTAACTCATTGCCGGCCATGCGCCTCATACAATGCCTTTGTATGGTTGTCAGCGGAGCACGTCATAGGAAGATCTGTAGTGTCCGTTATAAGCAACCCAACTACTAAGGGGAGAGTGCAATTGGGAGCAAGATTGATAATTCCTTATTGGTTTGTTACCTTCCGTTAACTGTAAAACGGAGTATTTTTGTTATAAGAGTAATTTTCAGGGGTACATGTAATGCACGTGTTTTACCTCACTTCCAAAATAGCCAATTCTAATATGATAATTTTATGTGTACTGATCTTCAAGAATCGTTGATATACTTTTTGATACATGCTCTGATTTTTTTAAAATTATTAGTGCAAAACTGAATGTACAATATATTGTGGATATATTAAAAACCTTGTGGATTTTCGAGTACAGCGTGGATACTCGTATGCTATTTTCTTACAAAAGGTGAATAAGTGTATTTTCTATTGTTTTTTTATTGAAAGAACATGCCATGATCTTTACAAAAATATGTAGCGTTAGAATTTTGCATGTGCCCGAGCGATCAGGTAGCATTAATTCCTGTTTGGGCACCCAGATCTTAGTTGAGGTGTAAAATCTTAAAAGTAAGTTAACTCATTGAAGCTCCCTTCGAATAGCCAACATCGTAATTAAAGATCGTCGGAAAACTTCAGAATGACAGCAGCGTAAATATTCCATTTCACATCGCATTCTCATTTTTTCCATTCACTTTTGGTTGCGATGGGTCGGGAATAGTCTCCCTTTACGCATGAAAGATTAACTTTCTGATTGGCGAGTAATTTATTCAATGACCAATCAGGGAGTTAGTTGCTATCTCGCGCGTACCAAGCAAAATATTAAATTACTCTGAAACAAGCATATCGAGTAAAGTGTTTGACATCTTCAAAAAACGTCCATCGACTTCGTAAGAAGTTGAACAAGTGCTTGAAAAGAAACCAAAGAAAAAGACAAACTAAAATTTAATTTTTCTCAGATATTGAGCATTCAGCCTTTGTTATTGTGTGTATTGTTACTCTGATATTTTTAAACACTTTTTTCCTGTTTTAAGTGTTAAAAATAATATAAAAAATTTTGAATACAACCAAAAACACATTGATTTAAAAAAAAATTTAAATCATTTTGTAACTGTTTGGTTTGCTTGAACTCTAAGGAACCTCATTAAAGGTCACTCGTTTATTTCAAGTTAATTGTCTTTGGGTACTGAAAAAGAAAAAAAATTGGACACCCAAAAGTTTCAAGTAAGACATCCAAAGGGCACCTTTGTAAAAAAAAGTTCATTTCTAACCCTGCATTAGGGGGTTGAATTTTCAAAGATACACTTAAATAGTGTGTTTTCATGGAATAAACATGGCAGAAAAGTTCCGCCTGCAGTGAGTTAAACTCCAATCCTATCTTTAAGTGAGACAACTACTATCTTTGTTTTTGCACAAGCTTTTTGTCTCCCCTTTTAGTGAGTCGTTGTCAGAGGGCGTTGCTGTTTGTCTAGGGCCAGTGAAGCACACTGTCGCAAAGAAGAAAGAGAGCGGTGAGCTGATCGGCTGTATCGAGAAGTCTTTGGCCATCACGCACGCTGGTGAACCTGTCGTAGGTAAGTAGTGATGACATTCAAGAGAGCTGTGTAACTGTCACACATGCTGGTGAACCTGTTGTAGGTAAGTAGTGATGACACTCAAGAGAGTTGTGTAACTGGCCCACCATTTGTGTGTGTGTGCGTTTGTGGTTGTGTGCGTGTGTGCTTGAGTGTGTGCGTGCACGTAGAACAAGATATTTTTTAATTATGTGCATTTTTCACCCTACAAATCTACTGTAATTTAAATTTAATGTTTGTAAATGTCAAATGTATTGATTAGCCCCCAGGTTTGAAAGTGTGCGGTGTATTTTAATGTAACAGAGTTCTTTAACCATGTATTTATTTACCTTTCTGTGTGTGTGTGTGCATTTCATGATTACAGCTTGTCTGTGATTCACATGTCCATTTGTTATATTTATCTGTCCAATGTGATTGTGTTCAATGTTGCAACGATGTATGCAAGATCTTTTAATTGAAGTCTTAAAAGGTATAGTGTGGGGTGTGGAAGTGTGTGCACCTGTTTACCAAGGTAGGGGGTGGGGGAGGGGGGGGCAGTTTCCATATGCAATGTATGTTGCCACTTGGTTGAATACATTCTGTATTCTGTACCGCATTTCATGGCCTACAAGAAGATAATTTGTGTCCTCGACTTCCTTTCACATGTCGTGTAATACGTTGCGTCTAATGCGTGGCTAACATCCGTTCGGAATGAAGTCAAGAATTGCGATCGCATCTAAGTTGATCTCCGATTAGATTATGGTCTACAATGCGGGACTTTTTTCCTCCACTTCGACCAATGCCTCTTGGCCCCCAGTCCACCTGCTAGCAGCCACAGGTACGAACTCCTAAACCGGCAGATGCTAAACACGTGCTTCAGTTCAGAGCAGACCAACGGAACAACGGAAATCTTGTGAGACCAATGGGACAACAGAAATCTTGTAAGACAGAAGTAGGAAATTTTGCGAGACGGAAGTAGCAAATATTGCTGGACACTTCCGCTTCCTGTGACGCTTAACCATGTGCAGTTTTATGCGATATGGAAATTACTGTGACTTTGTGAAACTGACCTTGAATGTTAAGGTGATGCATTTTGGAATCTTGTTACGTGAGAGTCTGATGATGAAGATGCTGTTTTTGAAGTTTTTATTTTTAATTGTTTTGTGTTTGTTTAGTATTGCTCAGAGTATATTTTGTATGGTAAGGTATTCCTTTCTTCACAAAACAAACGCACACAAAATCGAGGAAAATACATGTTTCTTCATTTTTATTTCAGTTTTCAAAACTGTTGCATGATAGCATTACGGAGTTATAGCCCTTCTCTAGAGCTTTCACTGTAGACTGACTTGCAAATGGTCTGGGGCCAAGGAAGTTGTGGCTAATAGAATCGTATCGAGGTTGATTTCGGATCAGATGGAATTAAAACCTTTGAAGATGATAATGATGTAATCATTAGTAAATGTTTCTCTCGTAAAAGACTCGCTGATTAGCTACTTGCTCAACTATTCATCTACTATAGTTGTTTCTGATGATAATAATATTAATAATAATTATTATATACTTTTTTTTTTTCACAAGTGTCTGATCATATGAGTATGCAGCAAAATAATAATAATAATAATTATTATTATTATTGTAATAATATATACATAAATAATGATGATGGTAATAATAGAAATAAAAAATAATAATAATGATAATAATTATATATATAAAAGGCTGACTGAGAGAAGGACTTTGAGGAAGGTTTTTAATAATTGTAAAAATGTATACTAAATTCTCAAACATCTCTGATGAGACCTTTGGTAAAGGTGGAAATGCATCAAGAGAACCAGGTTTTATGAATGCAATTGTACTGCATTTGAGCTCCTTTAGCTCATGTACATGTAGAAGCACATGGAATTGAAAGCCACTTTGTGGCACTTTGTGTCCACCTTTGAGAGCAGATAATTACCTTTCTTGATGTTTAAAGCAACTTGCCTCCCTTGGCTTGTTTTATTCATTGCTCCTTATATATATATACATACAGTAAAACCGTTTTGAGACCCTCTCTTAAACGACTTCCTCCAACATACGACCGAAAAAAAATTCACCGATGGTTTTTACTATATAAACGACCTCTCTTAAACGACTACCTCTAAAACGTGACTTGCGACCTTCAAATAATTAAATTTTACGACCTAGCATCTGAAAACTTCAGATTCCAAAAGCAATACTATATTTGTGCTCTTGAAGAAAACAGTTTCGTTTACAACTTTTAACAGCAGACGATGCATTAAAACAGCTTGAAATACTCTAACGAGCTGACCAGATTTGCCCTGAGCAAGGGCCTGTCAGATCTTGCCGACACCATGTCTGGTGTTCAAAGTGACTTACTAAGAGAACATGCACGGGTGATGGGATCATGCAAACAAACAGAAATAACCGCTTTCTTTATTTTAAAAAAACAAACTATCCAATGATTGAATAAAAATAATTACAACAATATTAATGGGGTTATCTTATAAATAGTTATAACTCCAAACATGCACTCAGCACTTACATACACTTTTAAACAACTATCATACCAAAATAGATTTTTTATTTTGTAAATAATGAGGAACAGGAAGATATTGACTATTGGTTGTGAGACATAATCTATATTTCTGAAAGATGGTAGATGTTCCCTATACTTAATGGTATGTGTACTTTTTGTACATGTATTTATTTTACTTAATTAATTTTCTAAATGTCTTTTTCGAAAATGTTCTACCTCCTTTTTAAGACCCCTCCAATTTAAGACCTCATTTTAATGGCAATTTAAAGGTCGTAAAATGGAGGTTTTACTGTATATATATATAGAGAGAGAGAGAGAGACCTGCCTACCCTTACGGAATTTTACCCTCTATTACGGGAGTATGAACTTTTATGCAAAATTACGGAGAAAACAATCGAAAAACTTCGCAATTTTTAGATCTGTGAATCTTGTTAAATTGTTGCCTGCTAGGCCTAGAAGCCGACAGAGTAACCACTCTTGCATGAGAGCAAATGTTTCGAGAGTTGTGATTGGACGTCGTGAACCAATGAACATGCTCTATCGTTACGAGCTTAGATTGTCGCGCCGGTCTTGAGTGAAACACAGGCTGTGAAGTCCGTAGACCTCCATAATTGAGGCGAGGCCTACGGACTTCACAGCCTGTGAGTGAAAATGGCGAGTGGAGAAAGTTCTAATCGGGCTAAAGTTGCACGTTTACATGAGACAGATGACGAATCAGAAGAGTTTTTTTTAACATCAGTTTATAGTCCCCTCTCTTCCCGTTTAGGATTTTCAGAAGAGTCTGTGTAGAGATTGCTCAAGTGCAGAAGAAGAAGAAAAAGCTGCAGCTGCAAGTATTTCGTTCGGATTATTTACATGCGGACTTGGCCTTGTCTTGTGACTTCTAAAAACGTGGCCCAGAAGTATATGTGTACTGTTCTGTGTGCGATTCTGACGTCTCAGTTGGGCATGGAGGAGCAAACGACTGTAAGCGGCTGGTCCTCAAATCTCGCCATGAAGACACCAACCAGATATGTCCAGCCAGAAGAGCTGGACCATCTAAAATGTGCCTACTCCAAGCAGTTGGCACAATATAAGGACAAGTTAAAAAATTTAAAAAACTGCAAAATTTGTACCGGGTACAGTCTTTTCAGTGTTGTCGATTTCAACTGTAATTAAATGAACCTCACAATGTGCTATTGTTATTGGTAAAGTAAACGTATTCACAGTTACAAGTCTTTATTTTAACAGCTGATGAAACTAAAAAGAAAAAAAGAAAAAAAAAAGAAGGTGAAATTTGAATTCTTTTATGTGTAGTGCCTATTCCTGTGAATTACACATCTTTATCATGAAAATGACATTTGAGTCAATCATTTGTAATGTAAATAAAACTCCTGTGGAACAGTTATCCTTCATCACAACCGGGTCAGGGATGTGCAGGTTTATTTTTTGTTGCATGCCATGGTCTCCCATGATACTAATTAATCATTTTAAAATCTGTTTAATATTGTTTCCTTCTTTTTGCTATCCTTTTAAAAACTGTTTTTTTGTGCTTTTTAAGTAGTAAACATGCCGTGAATTTATTCATACCTTGGTTATTCCGATACACCGTGTTTCCTCATGCCTGTAGAATTACTGAAGGAAACTGCAAAATTACTGAAATTCTTAAGGAAAACTACTGATCAGTAATGCGTAAGGTAGGCAGGTCTGAATTATATATATCAGGGACTGCCAAATCCCAGTGTTATATGTGTATATCCTCTGCACACAGGAAACGGGTCACTCCAGTATTTCCACTTTTCAAGCTTTCGCCATTTTATTTCGGCTTCATTAGAAATTGTATCTGCAACATACACAAGTACTAAATAAATATAAATAAATGAACTAGAAAATACTGGAGCGGCCTGTTTGCTGTGTGCAGAGGATGGATGCTTTAAATTTATTCCACTGGTTTAACTGCTTTTAACTTCGTGCTCCAGCACATATACTTATGTGGAGCCAGCATTCTTAAAGTGAAATTTTTCCAAAAATTCTTATTATGTGAATATACAAAAAAGCAGAAGTTAAAAAACACAACAGAAATAAAAACCAGCATGAGGAATGGGTGGAAAAAGTGGATGATAGTAGTAGAGATTTATTATGAATAATGTTTGCCAACAGGGTTGAGCTTTGTCCGTGAGCTGATAGGCGACGAGCAGCTGTTCATGTGTGAACTTTGTGAGAACAAGGGCAGCATCAAGAACATGGCCATGCATGTGGTGGGCTTCAAGCATCGTCTTACCTACTTGGTAAGTTTACATTTCATTATACAGCGCTGATAATCCTGGCGCCTAGATGGCATCCTTGGAAATCCTGTTCAGGCCTTTGAAATGAAGTGCTACTGTAGAATGTGGCAGATCACCTGGTAAGTATGCAAAGACCAACAAGTTGTCAGGAACCTGGTCACCTCACTTGAGAGAGGGTGGAGAAGGGGGAAGGGACCATCAAGTAACACTCCTTGGCATTGTCAAGAGAAGATAGTTGGTGTTGTGTTTGGTCATGTCAAGTGGCATGAAACCCTCTTACAAACCATTAGGCCAAGGACAATGGAAGGAGGCTGGCAAAAGAAAGAGCTGGGCGGATGACTTCAAAATGAAGAGCTGGGCGGATGACACCAAAATGAAGAGCTGGGCGGATGACGTCGAAAGGAAGAGCTGGGCGGATGACGTCGAAAGGAAGAGCTGGGCGGATGACTTCAAAAGAAAGAGCTGGGCGGATGACACCAAAATGAAGAGCTGGGCGGATGACTTCAAAATGAAGAGCTGGGCGGATGACACCAAAAGGTGGATGGTTTGCAGATCGGATAGTGACCTGTAATCCCATGTTTTTATTTTGCTTTGTTAGACCGCCAACAAAATGAACACTTTTGAAATTGTGTATATTTTGGCTTTGTGTGCGAGTGTCTGGAAATACATTTGAATGGCTTGCCATCTTGTTGTGTTTTTCTTTATTGGTGTGTGAATGCGAGAGAATTGCATGTTGAGCAGAACCTTTTTTTTCCTGTGTCTTTTTTTTTTTTTGTTTATAGAAAAAGCACTATATAAATCCCCTTATTCTTCTTATTATTTATTATTATTTTCTTCAGAAATGGCATGACTCTCCTCGTTACTGTCTGATCAACCAAAACTCAAGCCACAAGCGGTCGGAGTTGAATGAAGTGGTGCGACAATTTTGCATGGAGTCTCAGCTGGAGCATGGCTCAGGCAAGGTTCGCTACATTCTGCATAGAAATGGTGCCGAGGAGGTCACCAGCTCCACCTCTGAAAGGAGGATGTCTCCCAACGAGAGAGACAGGGATTCTCATCGAGATTCTGGGTTTGTGTATTGATTATTTATTGGCATCATCATTGTTGTCATCATCATCATGATCATCTGCATCAGCAGCATCATTATCGGACTTATTCTTATCATTATCATCTGACTAACGATTCTCATCAGACTTATAATCGCCGCCATCAGGTTTACATAAGTTACAATCATTATTGTTATCAGACCTAAACAATCATCATCATCAGACTGGTCATCACCAGACTGGTTATCATGAGACTGGTCATCATCAGATTGGTCATCATCATCCTAATCACTATTATCTAACAGTCCAGCCTATTGATTATCTAACCCGTAAGACATAACTGGTGTGGTTTGAAGTGTACAGCCAAGCTATAAACATGTACCCTGTTCTTTACCACCACACTCAGACCAACCAATACCAAAGTTCATGCTTCCGCAGAGTGCCAAGAGCCATTACAAATGCCAACAGGAAAAACAGCTTTTTCCACTCGTTTCACAAACTCTGAAAATCATTTGTGGTCGTTAACAGAATTATCAGACATGGGACTGATCCGTATTTATACTGATTTCCGTATTTTTAAAAAGTCATTTTGTCATTTCTGAGATCGACCCAAATCCGAAGAGAAAATAGGGAGGGGGGGGGGGGGGAGGGGGGGGGCCTTCGCGAGTTCGGTTGTCGGGTCGTTCCGTCATGTTTCACGAAGTACTGTGACGTCATTTATCCAAACTTTGCGCGCGTTTTGATTGGTCACGATCATTGCCGATCTTTGCCGAAGCTGAAAATACTCGTTTTCGGATTCTCCGAGCGCTTGTGCAGTCGTGAAGTCGAAGCAGTCAAAATGGCGACTTACTCTTATCGAGTGTTGACGGAAAATGAAAGTGTTGAGTACGCTAACATCGACAAGGTTGACATTGTGAAAAACAAATAAAAAGCGCAATGGCTGTCGGAGAGAGTTGTAGTGAAATACTAGGGCAAGGAGAGATCACAGTTGATCGGCGATTCCATCGCAAAAATCGACGTGCCTGGAGAAGCCAGAAAAGACAAACTGTACTCGCCTGTGAATCGCACCTTGTGCAAGAACATGAGAGGTGCTAGAGGAAAGCGCAAGATAGAGCAGGAAGCAGAACAAGACAGGATTGAAAAGGAGAGAGTCGCTTTGTCTCTGCAGAAGCAGAAGCTGGTCAGCAAGCAGTAAGCCAAGGCAAAACTTGCAGAAGCAGAAAAGACTGCCAGGATTGCCCACTGGAGAGCTGTCCGTTCACGCAACAATGCAAGACTCCAAGCTCTCTCTGAAGCCCTCAGCCTGAACGAGAAACCCAAAGATTCGGCAGCCACTGGACACTGGAACTCCCTGGAGATCAATCCGTGTTGTACCTCATCACCTGCGGTTCCAGTTGATGGCCGAAGTCGTAGACCATCCCACATTGCTTTAGCTCGGAAATCATGGAGCCGCAAGGTAGCCTCTTCTTCTAAAAAGAAGCTGCAAACTCCCTCACCCTCCACATCTGCTGTGGTCACTGCTTCGAGACGGGAAACTGCACCTCCAGTCACTGCTAATGGTGTGTCTCCGGGGTTTTGTATTCACAAGGTGGCCTCTTCTTCCGCCATGAAGGTGGTGCAGACTCTCACCAACAAAATATCGTCATCTGTGCCCGTGAGTGAAGCTAATGTGGTGCCGGCCCCAGCAAAGAAAAGGCAGGTTTCCAGTGGTGACCTGAGGGATTTCTTCAGTAAACTTCCCAGAGTGTCAATGAAATGAAGAATAAACAGTCACAAAATGAACAGACTTTTCTATGTACAATTTATTTGGTATTTGCACACCCAGCACACAACTATTGATGGCAGAGATCAATCTAAAACACACATGTGATTTTGGGTGAGTACTTAAAAAAATTTAACTTTTGTTTTGTACTGTAGCTGTTTCAATGAACAGCCTAGAAAGTTAATTGTCCTGCTCAGATTGCATCAGATTGCACCATTTGGCTTCCCCTTTTTAAAAAATTTTCCGGGAGGGCATGCCCCCGGACCCCCTTAGCTTGCTTGGCGCTTCGCGCCGTCGGCTCAGCGCTTCGCGCCTTCACTTTCAGTATTTTTCACAATTCCCTTGTCCCATGTCTGAATTATAGAGACGGTTGTCGGTTGTCGGCCGTCATAACTGCAGACCTGCTTAACCGTTGGTATTTCGCTGTATTGTCCCTATATTTCAACCCACTGTAACGTAAAGGGGTATTTCAGGAACTGCGTTTATGCGTGGATAAGATAATCTGCGTGTTCTCCTATCTCCCTACCTTGGCTAACTCATAATAATAAACAACGTTGTCACACCCTCTATTAAACTATAAACATTCAATCAACAAAAGTAGCACAAATACAGAAATCAACAAGAATCAAATTACAATTATTTTTCTACCCACGTACTTTTTCGTAGAATTTATCTGTTTATAGAATAAACACACACACCGCTCACAGAATAATGCACATAAATTCCATGTCACCGTTGCAAGAGAGAAGAGCAGACGTGCCCACCATACGACATTTGAGCGTATTTTTACGAAATTTGACTTGCTAGTATGACCGTACGCCAAGTGCGACAAAAGAACGGAAAAAAAAAATACTTTTGTTTTTTGTTTTAACTCTTTCCCTGCTAGGCATGTTTCCACGTTTGTGCCAGACATTTCTCTGGCACCGGAAAGAAAGTTCAGTACCTTAGGCATTTAAGCTACTGTTCTTTCAATAATAGTTGTTAAATAGACATATTTCATATCAAATTAAAGGTAAAAGAGTGAAGAGTAAGAAAAAAAAAACCACAAAAATGTTAATTTGATTATCTTATTGAAATATGTGTTTTGAAAGCATGTTGATCTTTTTGAAATGATAAAATAAAATAAAAATATTTCTACATACCACAGTGATAAAAAAGATCTGGAGGAATAATTCCAATCACTGAATCAGCTTCACACACCAGTAAGAAAATTTATTTAGGATCAAAATACACTTTACAGTTTGAAATTATATTGATTATTAGCAGAGTTTGACACACTGTCGATTGTGCCCATCACAATGCTTAGTAAAATTTACAAAAAACACTCTAAAAACGAATCAATGTGAAGAAACCACGCGATCGAGAACGAAAGTAGAAAGAGTTATCTCTCTTTGGTTAAAATAAAACTTGGATTGGACTGCGCAAAAAAACGGAACGAAACGGAATACTGAAATCGACGATATATCGTCGATTGGCACAAACATGGCGGCTCAGATCGACGATATATCGTCGATTGGCAGGGGAAGAGTTAAGACGCAAGTTGGGCGAGTTGTCGCCCCTAGTAGTTTGGGGCTCTTAGATGACCACTTCATGGACGCCATCTTATGTAAACAGGCAGCATGTCGTATCCAGCAAAACGCTGTTTTGATTCTTCAAGTGACTGTGAAGATTAAGCTACAAGTAAAAAATCTGCTAAAAAACCCCAGAAAGCAGGCTTTTATAAAGGCCTACAGTGAGACATGGCCATGCTTCCCAGACAGACCCCACACCACACAAGAACTTTTGCAGCTGAAAAGTGCTTATTCAAAGGCACAACAACAGTACAAACATTGAAAATCTCAATTTAAATCATTGTCATGTTTTTTCTTCTTCTCCCAATCACTGTGTTATTGTTTTGTACTTTTTAAGGATTGTGGGCAGAGCAGGGTTAAGTGGCATATTTGAATCACTTGTTATTTGTACTATATAGTCTTTGTAGTTTGAGTGTGGTATCAATTCTTTTTTAAATGTTGATAAACACAGCATTCACTGTGGCCTTTTCTTGTATCAACATGTGAACAAATCGATAATTTTGTACCCAACTACAAATCGCGGGTCTAGAGGAAAACTATTCTAAGTGACTTTTTTGAAATTTTACAGGAGAAGCAAAAAATCTTCCTATTTCAATAAAAAGTAATGTTATGGTCTGAAACCCATATATGTAGGAGATAAATGGATCGTGGTCTGTTTTTGACAATACTTTTCTCAAAAATCTTTTCCTATCTTGTTAAAATAAACAAAATGCCACTTAGAATATTTTCCTTCTGTAAAATAGTATGAGTAAAACTACTTTATCTGCCACATAGAATAGTTTTCCATTGAAAATGTTGAAAAATTAATGGAAAACTATTTTATGTGTCAGAAAGAATAGTTTTCCTCCATTGCTGAGAAAAGAAAAGAAAATAAAATTATTGTAAAAGTCAAATAGCATACTTTTCCTCTCGAAAAATTATGAAAACTGAGGAAAAAAAAACCACAAAAAACAACTTACACATGATACACTTACAATAGTTTTCTGTAACAAACAAAAGAACGAGAAAGCAACACTGTATATTCATCCCAAAAACGAGTTCCCAATTTTATTCAAACCAAATACAAAACCGTAAACTTATCTTCATTTTCCAAAGTACCAATAACATAAAATAATTAAAATCATATTAGACATAAGTCATTATGTACTACTCTGGTACCAACACTACTTATGTATTTTATTAGTGCACTAATAAAATAATGACAACGTGTTATGCAGCTACCAAAATGAAACATTTGTGAACAAGACTGGTCAAATTACACTGCATTAATGCACAAAAAGACTTTTATTTAGATCTGGTACAAATGGAGCATTGCCTGTTGCGCTCTCTTAGTATGATGCACTTCGAGAATAAAACTTTCAACGGTCATCAACGAACTGGCTTTGGGGAGAGAGAGAGAGAATGTGTGAGAATTCTTCATCACCCTAGCCTCCATTACTTTATCATCTTCTCTCCAACATCCAACACCACTACACAAATTTTGGAGCTGCGAGCAGGATCAAGAAAGATGACAAACTCAAGGAAGGCATATAAGAAGGCAAGGCAGCTGAGGAACCGACCAGTGGAAAGCGAGAGCGAAGAGACTGCCCTCATCCAGGAAGGAGGGGCCAACAGAGGCGACACCACATCTCATCGCCCATCCAGTCACGAGAGGACATCAGAGGCGGCGCAAGATGACATTTCTTCCACCCACGCACCCTCTTCGACCATGCAGAAGTTGTGGATGATGTCACCCCCCAAACTTCCAACCTTCACGGGGGATGGCAATGACGTCGAGGACTTCACACAGGAGGCACGGCAAATCCTGGGCCACTGCCAGCTGGATGGTGGTACAGCTATGGAGTGGCTGCTTCAATCGCTCCGCGGCTGTGCCCGACAGGAGATCATCCAGCGGGCAGATGTGAAAACGGCAGAGGAGGCCCTGGGTGTCCTGGAGGAGACGTTCGCCGACCCAGAGGGGAGTCACCAGCACTTTAAGCAGGTTCCACAGCCGGCAGCAGGGAGCAGGAGAGACCGTGCTGCAGTACGGCCAATAACCTCAGCAGCTGGCCCTGCGGTCCAATACAAGAAAGGTTGGCAGCATCCCTGACGAAATGCTGCGTGATAAATTCGTTGAGGAGCTCAAATCACAAGACCTTCGACGGGAGCTCCGCCGCATTATTAGGGGAGAGGATGTCTCCTACCTGCGGGCCAGAGCAGAAGCCGAGCGCTGGCTGAAGGAGGAGGACCGTGACGGCGACAGCGTGACAACCCAAAATCAGACAGCAACGCCTGTGTTCGACCCCCAATGAATGGCGGCTCTGCAGAGTCAACTAGCGGAGCTGGAGGAGCAGCTGCAGCAGCGAAAGCAACGTCCACAGTCGGCTCCTCAACGTGACACCAGAACTGCCGTCTGCTGGGTTTGCGGCCGAAGGGGCCACCTCCAGAGGAGCTGTCCTCAAAGACAACCCCATCCAACCATTACGAGGACAACAATCACCACAAGGGCAGCAGGGAAACTGCTAGCCCCGTTGTCGAAACACAGGCAACGGGGGGCAAGGGCAGTAAAAGGCTGATTGGCGAATGCCCCACGACAACCGCACGCATCAATGGCCGAGCTGTGCAAGCTTTCCTCGACACGGGCAGCGAGGTAACGACTGTGACGCAGACCTGGGTCACCGAGAATCTTGGTGACGTTTTCCTTCAGTCGTCCCACCTCAAGCTGCGGGCAGTAAACGGCGCAGAGGTACCCTACTCCGGTATCCTGGTCGCCGAGCTGCAGTTGGACGGGAGCACGTTTTCTGGTATTCCCATCCTGGTCGTCAGGGAGCTCACGAAACCGGTCATGAGGGAAAGCAAGAAGCGCCTGCCGTTGTTGGTCGGGATGAACGTCCTGGGAGAGTGGATGATAGCCAGTCCGACCAGCTTACCTCAAGGCCTGTTTGCATCCATCCAAGAAGTGCGACATGACAACACCTTGGTCCAAGGCATCGCCAAGACAGCAGTACAAACAGTGGTCCCACCCTTCGCCATGGCCACTGTGCGAGTGACCTCAACGCAGCGGCCTACGCGACAGCTACTGGCGTCACCTTTAGCACAACCCCTGACTGGAAGTCTGCTGATCGTTCCGTCCCTCGTCAGCGGTGACGCTTCACAGCGATACGTGTGAGTGTCCAATCTCTCAATTGGACGTCATCCTTCCAGCCCGGACTCCACTGGCGTCACTGCAGACAGTGGAGGATGTCCAAGGAAAGGACGAGGTGGCATTCACCGCCACTGTAAATGAACTCGTGGTCACCATCAGGACAGACCACCAAGAACACCATTCCCTGCCCCACGTTCGATGGCACAACCAGACAGTGGGAACTTCTTCAACAAGTCCTGGACAAGAACAGAGAAGCCTTTGTCCAAAACGAGTTGGATTTGGGCTACACGGACATCGTCCAACATCAACTGCGGACGAGAGACGAAGTGCCCGTCGCCCAACCCTACAGGCGCATCTCACCTCACCAGCTGAAGGAAATCCAAGACCACATCAGAGGACTCCTGGAGAAGAACAACATCGTCGAGAGCCACAGTCCATACGCGGCACCAATCGTCGTTGTGCGAAAGAAAGATGGGACTGTGCGGCTATGTGTCAACTATCGCCGCCTAAACGCCAAGACGGTTGGTGATGCGTATCCGCTACCTCGCATTTAAGTCCTTTGACGCGCTGGTTGGGGCCCAATACTTCTCCACGTTGGACCTGGCCAGTGAATATCACCAAATCGCCATGGACCCCCGAGATCAACACAAAACAGCCTTCGTCACTCCTATGGGCCTCTATGAGTACACCCGGATGCCAATGGGTCTCATCTCGGCCTCCGCCACTTTCCAACAGCTGATGCAGACATGTTTCTTTCTTTCTTGCTTGCTTGTTGTTTTAGTCTGATGTCATCAGACAAAAACAACAAGCAAGCAAGAAAAAAAGAAACAAGCAAGCGAACAAACATCTGAAAATAAAGCAGCATAGATTTAGGTTATTTGCAAACAGCAACACGCTGCTAGTACTATTCTTTAGCATTACGGCATAGGCTAGCCTAATGACATTTTGGTGGCATACTAAATAGTGTGTCGTCTCTGTCATTTCTTTCTCACCATCCTCATGCATATAAAGATACACATACCCAAACCGACACACGTCTGTGTAAAATGTAAACTCACCTTATCAATATTGTCTTGGGCTAGAATCGCCACAACATTGTTAGAAACACACACACCAGCTCTGCTACAGAGCAGAAAGTACACCCTGCGTTAGTGAGTGTTCATACTAAAATTGCTGAAAATATTGAGCACGCTTCTCACGCAGGACTCCTAATGGAAAAATCCACTCAGAGGTAAAGTATTCTAACTGGCACTTTCCTTGTTCTCATAGCAAAGACGTTTGGGAGGAAAATTATTCTAAGCGGTACTTAAAATATATTTTTGGGGTTTGGGAAGAAATGTTAGAGAGGAAAAGTATATTAACTGACTCTTAGAATAGTTTCTTCATTTTTGAAGAAACCATTTTGAGAGGAAAGGTATTCTAAGAGGTAGTTAGAATAGTTTACTTCGTTTTCAAAGACACATTTCGAGAGGAAATCTATTCTAACTTACAGAGTTAGAATAGTCTTCTTCCTTTTCTAATAATATTAGAAAATATTTGAGAGGAAAACTACTCTAACTGCCATATATGATACTTTTCCACCAAACATTTTCTGAAGACAAAGATAGAATATTTTTTTCAAGGGTTATAACTCTGTCATTTTTTAAGCTACAGTTCTGATATTTTGAAAGAAGTTGCCCCCCTCTATGGCTGTTTAAACCATGGGAAAAACTCAATTTCGGTCAAAATGTCACTTAGAATAGTTTTCCTCTACACCCGCGAAATGTGTTGTTACTTTATTATCATAAATTGAAATTTAAAGAACCCTTTTTAAAAAAACAAAAAACAATTCCTGTTCTAAGTACGCACAGCCAAAAGTACTACTTTTTGTCTCAGAATACTAAAAGTTGCTATATAGAATACTATTAAAAAAATTGTGTGGTAGGCAGGTCTGGAAGAGGAATCTAAAGTTGCGAATAGTCTCACAGGAGTTTGTTCGATTATTTATGTATGTCGGAATTATAGAGACAGTTGTCGGCCGTCATAACTGCAGTCCTGCTTAACTGTCCATATTTCGCTGTATTGTCCCCATATTTTGACCCAAAGTACGTTGACACGCTGTCTTTTGAAAAAATACAGAAATTGGTTAGTGAAGTCAGAAAAAAAAGTCTTCTGAAGTCTACGAACACATGATATAGATGTTGGTGCTGTAGGTATTTCTCGCAGATTATTCCGAGGTTGAAAATCTGTTCAGTGGTATTTTGCCCTGCCCTGAATCCTGCTTGTTCTTCAGCTATGATTTATTCAGCTTGAGGTTTCAACCTGTTGAGTATTATTTTCAAAATGATCTTGCTGGGATGGCTGATGAGGCTGATGGTGCGGTAATTTTCACACTCCCGAAGGTTACCTTTGTTTGGAAGAGTGATGACAAGCGACTGTGTCCATGGTGTTGGCCACTCCCCAATCTGCCTGATCTTGTTACAGATAATGGTGAGGGCATCAATCATCGCTTCTCCTCCTATTTGAAGCAGTTCTGTGGATATGTTGTCCACTCCTGCTGATTTCCATTTCTTCAGTGATTGCACTGCTGCCTCAACTTCTCGGATAATTGGGAGGATTTCTCCTTCTTCTCTGTTCTCGGGACATGCTAGAACTGATGGGTCTTCATTTGGTGTTTGGTTGTAAAGGTCAGAGCAGTACTCTGTCCATCTGTCCAAGTCTTCTTGTTCTTCTGTAAGGCATATGCCAGAGTTGCTTTGGATCATGCTTAGGCTGTTTAACACTTGTCAGCCACTTCACATTCTGGTAGGCCTTCTTGCTGTTCTTGTTCAGACAGTTTTCTGGACTGTTCTCTATTTCCTTGGCATTGCTCTTCTCTCCAGTTCTCCTTTGCTGTGCACCTTTTCGGGTGTAATCATTGTTGATTTTTCGGGAGGCATCAGCTTCCTGTGAGGTGTTCTTTTTTTTTTTTTCATCTCTCTTCGTTTATCACACATATACCAAAGTTCAGGTGTGATCCACAGCTTCTTCTTTGGCCGGTGCTTGCCAAGGATCTCAGTGGCGGCATCTGTCACAGCTGAGTTGAGCCGGAAAGACATCACGAGATAGTGGTCACTTCCAATGTCTGCTCCTGGAAAAGTGCGTGTCCTGCCAAGCGAGCGTTGTGGGCGAAGGCGGAACTAACTTGCCTTGTCCACAAGCCAGAAACCAATGGCGCCTGACAGGTGTGGGTCCGAGCCAGCATCTGGGCGTTATGTTTCTCCGAATATTATTTACTTTCGACTCGGGCAACGTCTCGGGGGTTTTCTCCGGGTACTCCGTTTTGCTCCCCCAGCAAAAATGTCAAAAATTCACAAATAATGTTAGGTAGGTAGGGTTTGGGCGCGCCTCTGGCTGCGACTGCGTCTTCCCCGGGGGAGGCGGCCCAGAGTTTCCCGATAAAAAGAAATAATAAACTGCAGCCAAAAAAAAAAAAAATGTTTATGCTTGATAGAAGCGTTTTTTTTATTTTTACCACGATCTGGTTATGATGCTCCCATGTCCATCATCTGGATTTGTTTGTGGAGATCCAGCGTGTTTGCCAGTATCTGGCAAACTCCCAAGAGTCTCAGACCCATGTCATTTGTCTCGTTGTTGCAGTGGGGTCCACATGTGTCTCCAACCTTGGCATTCCAGTTGCCTTCCACTATGACCTTCTTCAGTACTTGATCAAGGACAGCCTGTAGATTTTCATAGAAATCCTCCACTTCGCTGTCGTCATTGTCTGATGTTGGGGCATAGGCCTGGATGATGGTGATGTTAAAAGGGGCTGCTCTCAGACAGATGGTATTAAGTCTACTGGAGAATGGGTGGTAACCCATGACAGTGGCTAGAATGTTCTTGTGGACCAAGAATCCAATGCCGTGTTCGTGCCTGTCATCTCTACCGCTGGAATAAAGCTTTTGACCTTTGTCGGTCATTGTTTCACCTAGGCCTTTTCAGCGCAGTTCGCTGATACCTAAAACGTTCCATCGATATTTCTTCTAATTTTCCATCCACAGTTAGGGTCCTGCCATTCCAGGTTCCAATGACGATGTTGTTTCTCGTGCGGATCTTGCAAAATTGTCCATAAGTAGCACATTTATCACCTCCGTCCTGGTGGCCAACGGAATGCGCGGTCCTTGGTGACCCGGGCGACGACCGATCCGGTATGGAGTGAATGGTTCTTTTCATCATGCAGTGTGTCCTGGGCAAGAAAAACCTTGCAGGGCCCAATCCTCTTCATACTGTTGGCCACAGCCGATATCCACGAATACAGTGTGTCTCGCCTTGGCCCCGAACTTGTAGTCATTGAACCTGTAGTAACATGAGGTTTCTCCGTCCTGGCCGGTGACTTCTGTTTAGAAGACTTTCGCCCAGTGATGCCGTGCTGACATCACCCCTGTTAGTTGCCTCTTACGACACACCGGGAAACGTTGGGTCTATTTTCTTCAGTACCCGAACCCACAGGACCTTTCACTGCGGAAATAGAACCCTTTAACTTTTCCTCTGCGTGCTTCGTCTGCTATTTGAGTGCATGTAAAATCATGGCTGGCTCGCCAATTTCCCACTTCTATCAGACGGGTGCAGTAACATGCGCAGTGTAATCCAAATGGTGACTAGCTTAAACAGCTTGGTTTATATTTTATGAATACAAATTTATGTATTGTCCTCGTGATTATACACAAGGATATTTTTGTCTGTGATGTACAACAGAGATATGGAAAACAAAGCATAAAATACAATGAAATGTAAAATGCTGACAGTATGACAACCACTTTCTCACAAACATTGACCTACCGCCACAGAATATACACACACCTGGCCTTTTTTTCACCTTTTACAGACACATCCATTTCCCCCATCCACAAAAACGATTGGACTTTTAATTTGGTGTGTATCTTGCCTGTTTGCAGGTTAGATGAGAGGGCCAAACTTGACAACCTGAAGAAAGCTCTTGTTGCTGACTTAAGCAGTGAAAACATTGAACCACCAGGGCTTCTGCAAGAAGTCCTTGACCAGCAGCATGACCTTCTGGCAGAGTACATCCGACAAGGAGTCTCCTACATAACAGCGAGAGAAAGAATGCTGTTCTTCATCACTGAGCGACGACAGCAGCTGTTACAACAGCAGCAGCAACAGCAGCAACTGTTACAACATCAGCAACAGCAGCTGTTACAGCAGCAATTTCAGCAGCAGCAACTCCAACAGCGGCAACAGCAGCTACTAATGCAACAGCAGCAGCTAGTACCACCGCTATCACAGCAACCATCACTGAGCCCCTTGCGCCGTAGTTTATCCCTTTCTTCCGACGAAGGAAGAGGGCGAGGAAGGAACAGAAGACAAGAAAGCCCCGAAATAAATAGGCACAGGCAACCAATGAGTCCAGAAATATCTAGGCATAGACGACAAGACAGACCACAAACATCCAGGCATAGCCAACAAGGAAGTCCTGAAAGATTTAGGAGTAGACAACAGAACAGCCCGGAGACCCTTACACATGCTAAAAGATCTGAGATTGGAAAAGACGAAAGGAAACGTACCTCAAAAAAAAAACGAGAGCCCTCTCCAGAGTGGTATGAATCACTACTAGATCCACCACAGCTGCCCAGCCAGTCCAAGAGGGAAAGCAGGAGGACCAAGAGGGGAACAAAGAGACCCCTGTCCCCAATTTCTCTGGAGTCATTGTCATCCAGTTCAGAGTTCGACCTAAGACCTTCTTCCTCCAACAAGGCCAAGACGCACCAAGCGCAGAACAGGGGCATTCCCTTTGTGGAGACCATCACTTCATCAGAGGAAGAGCAGCTGATTGTGCGCAGCATGGGAGGGAAGAGGGAGGTGAAGGTCAAGAGTCCATCCCCGCAGCGCAGCTTGAGAGAGGACAGCCCCACCTTGGGCACAGCCACCAAGCTCCACCAGTTCCTGTCCAGGCTCACCACCATCGCTCAGATTGTGCCTAGCAGGTCCCAGCCAGCCCCTAAAGAGGAGCAGGAGAAAGTAGAAGACCCTAAGGAGGTAGAGGCTGAGATCCAGCAGGTGCTGCAAGAGATGCTGGAGATGAAGATCCCGCTGGACGAGGCCAAAATGAGGATCGTCTCTCTGCAAAATCGACAAAAGGTGGCGGAGGAGCGGGAGCAAGAAGCTGCTAGGGCCAGGAGTCCCCAGCCTGGCCCAAGCAGTGCCCGTAAACAATCCTTGAAGAGACTGCACATGCTGCGCCAACAGCAGTCAGAGGAGGACAAACCATTTGGCAAGAAAGATGACCACCACGAAGAGATATTTGCTGAGCACCATGACAGGCCTGTGGAAAGAAACAGGCACAGAGATGTATCTCCACCTAGAGATTTCGAGCACCAAGGGCAGCTCTCAGACCTGGACGACATTGACGAGATGGCCCGGGTGTACAGGAAGAGATCTGCCAGGAGATCCTCGTCTTCTGATGGGGGGTATGGTAGAAAGAGGCGAGTCTCTCGCAGTCCAAGTTCTCTTTCATCACCATCATCTTCGGACAGATCAGTGGAAGAATGTTTGGATGAAGTTGATAAGTTCCTCTATGGCGGTGGTGGGGAGTTGTTGGCGCAGCGGTTCGTGGAAAGCTTTACACAGAAATCGGAAAGCAGGAAGGGTTCTTTGGTGTCCCCGCAGCGATCTCCCTCCAGATCAGAGTCCTCAAGTTCCCATGTTGTCAAAAGGGGAAGGTGGGATTCGCCTAGTCCAAGGAGACGGTCACCGAAAAGGATAGAGTCACCTAGGAGAAAGGAGTTGCCCAAGAGGAGAGAGTCTCCTGGCAGCACAAAGTTGGAGGATGGAAGAGAGTCCCCACAGCGGAAGACTGTAATTAACAAATGGGGGCATGCAAAGATACCTACCCCTTCCGGACAGGCTAGCGCAAAGCCCGAGGAAGTTCTGTCAGCCAGCAGGTTCCAGTTCCGCATTGACCGTGCGTTCCACCCAGCCACTGAGTGGGCCAGCATGGACCGCACCAGGCTCCAGCCCATTCGTAAAGTTCTGGAGTCTGACTCCTCTGACTCGGAGGCTAAAGAACTTGCCCCAAGGAAAAAGGCGGCGGCAGGGAAGAAGTCTATCGCTGTGGAGGCCGAGGAGAAAGTGGAGGACAGCAGGAAGCAGCTGTTGAAAGCCAGCACACCACGCTTTGACGTCACGCCCCTTAAGCTGAAGATGATGCAGTACTCTGAGAGCACCTTCGTGCCCTTCATAAAGCACGCGGTCAACCGCTCCGTCTTCAGCCAGACGGAGGGGCGGGTCACCTTCCAGCTGATCAACGGTATGCTGTACCGCACCATCATCACCAACCACAGCAACACGGAGATTACCTGGTGGTGCCGCAGGACTTGCGAGATTCGGCCATGCTGGCCGCACACATCACCCTGGCCGGCCACCTCAACACGGAGGACACCATGGAGAGGGTCAAGCGAGAGTTCTGGTGGCCTGTCATGGAAGGAGACATCACCAAGTTTTGCCAGACCTGTAGCACCTGCATGGTCACACCAGCGCTGCCCCGCGTGCCTCTCTCCCCCCCTACTCAGCTTGAGCCTTTCTCTCGCGTGGCAGTGGCGGTGGAAGGCCCAAGGCCCACGGTGTACCGCTATGCGCTGCTGGTAGTGGACTTCTCCACCGGCAGCACTGACATGGTGCCGCTGCAGAAGTTGTCACCCGTCAACCTGGCCTCCTCCCTACTCATCATCTTCAGCCGAGTGGGTTTCCCCCAGACCGTCCTGTTTGACCAAAAGGACCTCCTGACCATGCCCATGATGAAGGAGACGTTCGACATCGTGGGCACCCAGCGCCTGGCCTCCAAGGCAGTGCTGCTGCAGACGGACGACACGGTGAGACACTTCATCCACGCCTTGAAGCTGATGCTGCGCAAGATGATGAGCGAGAGCGAGGACTGGGACAAGCAGCTGCAAACGTTCTCCTTCCTCACCCGGGAGGTAAGATTGCTTTATTTGTGATATAGTATGCTTTCTTTATTTTCTCTCCTAATAATAAGTAACAGGTGAATGATTCCACCGAGAGAATGCTAGTATAGTCGAAACAAGACAAACCAGTACCATGCAAATGTTTTTCCAGCTAGGCTGTTTGTGTCTTGTTTTGTCCACATTAGTGTTCTCTTAGTCTTAGTGTATTCATCATTTTGTTTCTCATTATTTTGAAGGTTGAGAGCTAACAGTTATTCCATTTCTTTCCTCTCCAACAAACTCTTCGTTTGTCTCACATTTACTCTCCTATTTTGTCATTATTATATTTAATCGAATTCTTTGGATTTTTTTAATTTTAATTTTTGACACTTTATTGTCCCTTTTTATCAGGAAATTCTGGCCCACCTACCCTGGGGAAGGCGTAGTCGCAGTTTGTGGAGCGCCCAAACCCAACCTTCCTAATATTAGTTGTGTTTTTTAAAAGTAACTAATATTCAGAAAAACCCAACGCCCAGAGGCAGGATCAATCCCACACCTGTCGGGCGCCATTGGTTTCTAGCCTGTGGACAAGGCAACTTAGTCCTGCCTTCGACCACAAATCTTGCTTCTCAATTACCATTAATTTTTAATGTGAAAAGGAAGAAAGAAAGACTGACATTACACATCAGGCCTGAAAATGGCAACTAATTTAGTCGCCATGGCTAGTGAAAAAAAAATTGGCGACTAAAAAAAAAAACTTTAGTCGCCAAATGCGAGTGCGCTAAAATGAACTTTTTTTTAGTTTGGCTAGTAAAATTTTTAGTTTGGCTAGTAAAATTTTTAAGTTACTAGCCAAAGGCTAGTGGGACCTTTTTTTCATTTTCAGGGCTGCACATGGAGATTATCCTTGTGAAATAAACGTAATGTAGCTAAAAACATTTCTAGTATAGCTCACTTTCCAAGTAAAGATGCACTAGGATCAACACCATTTAAAAGATTTAAAAAATTAAATCGGTTGTTCTTATACTCCGCTGAACCTATTCAGGCTGGCCAAAAATGAACTTGGTGAATAATTCTAAAATAAGTCTTGATTGTAAAATGATCACCTATATGGTTTCCATTATCTGCAGATCCCAAATGAAGACATAGGCAGGTCGCCATTTGAGAATGTCTACAACCGTTGCGCCATCCTTCACGATTTGTGGACACAGGTGTGGACAGCAGAAAAGGCCACCAGTGGACTGCTACCCAACTACCGCGGCGTCTTTGAACTGGGCAACAAGCTGACCAAGACAGTGAAGTTTGCTTTGGAGTATTCCAACCTGGTGAAACGCTACTTTGTGGCATCAGAAGGCTCGGAGAAGTACTACATGCCTGCTGAACTGGTAAGGATTTGAAAATATATGTTGTATGGAGGGGGGGGGGGGGGGGGGGAAGGGAGAATAAAATGTCAAAAGTGACATAGAAAAAATGTATACCCATGAGACCTCATAAATGATTAGTGAATGAATTACTTCTCTTCAAGGTGTACGGTCACAGGGTCAGTAAATGTTAGTAAAAAAAATGGCCATTTTTCACAAAATGTCACTTTTTTTGTAGGTTATTAATATTGAACTTATAATTCTTTGATGCATGATAGATATCAATGCTGCGACACATACTATACAAATTTGGTCAACCTCACTCCAATGTCAAGGTCACTGGAGCTGTCCAAAGTCAGTATAGGTACATTGAAGTGACCTTGACCCTAAACTATGAGAGATCCAAACTTGTTATAGAGATGATAGATTGATGTTTGATCTTTCATATATATTCGCTTTTATCGTTGATCTTAAAGGTCAAGGTCATTTTAGACCTTGCAAAAACATACAAAAAATAGGTAATCTTACAGTGGAATGGCTGTATATTTAACCCATAGTATGCAACAACATTGGATTATTTGAAAAGATAGGTTTGAGAACCACGTGAGTCATATGGCTTTGCCCTTCTAGTTACTTTTTGAACTAGTCTATTTAAAACTGTAACATTACACACTCATTACATCTGACCAACTTTGTGGCGTTTTGCACTTAAAACATTTTTATTTTAAGAAAGCCTAATGTTTTGAGCCTCCATATATGGTGTTTACATCATACATGCATTAAATGTACTCCAGTAGATTCAACGTGTAATGGGATGAAGCATGATGGGTAATTGATTGCGCCACATTTTATCCTTTCTATTATGTTCATCCTAGCAAAGCATGTATCCCAGCATTATTAGCTTTAAAGGTGTACTTTGAGAACACTCCGTGATGCCTCTTTTGGCAAGCAGAATGTTATCGTCCAACTGTATGCGTTCTTGTAGGTGCAGGTTCTGCAGCCTCACCCGGATAACAAGCTGTTGTTTTTCTGGTCGGGACCTCACGATTTCATCAGCAGGGTTGCAGGGGAGAGGCACCAGTGCCTGATCTTCATGAAGGAGAAAGCGATGGTAGTGAAAGTGCCTGTAGCCTTGGTGAAAAGGTACCTGCCTTCTGCTGTTGGTGGTGGCCTCCTCCCCATCCCTGGTGCCACCACCACCCTCGGGCAAACCAAACCGCAAACCGGTTTGCCCAAGCTTGTGTCTTACGACGATGATGACAGTGGTGAGTTTGATGGCAATGTCTTGCATTTCTTCTTCTTTCTCTTCTTTATTGAAAAAAACACAGATTTGTGACTCACATGCATAGCAGTGTAAGTCTGTGTACACATCCCCCTTTCTAACCCCTTCTCCATCCTCCCTATCCCCAATTTTTAAAAAAATCAAGATTTCTGAAAATCTGTGCAAGATGAGTCCTAAATAGTCCAAAAATGACATTTAAAAAGAGAAGTTGTCCATCTGTTTGCTATTTGTCACTTTTTATTTCTAAGTTATTAATATTGAACTTATGATTTTTTGGATGTATGATGGATATTAAAGAGACACGCACTCTATGCACATTTGGTCAACCTCACTCCAAGGTCAAGGTCACTGGAGCCGCTCAAAGTCATAATATAGGTACTTTGAAATAACCTTGACCCTAAACTATGAGAGATATAAAAAGTCCAATCTTGTTGTACTTATAGATGATAGATTGATCTTTCAAATATGTTCCGTTTTTGCATTGATCTTGAAGGTGAAGGTCATTTTAGGCCTCACAAAAATATACAAAAAATAGGTCATAGTACAGTAGAAGGGCTCTATTTAACCCATAGTATGCAACAACATTGGGTTATTTGATCATACATGAGCTTAAGAGGTCACTTAAAGTCGAGGTCACTGAAGGTCAAGATCATCCAAGGTCATTATTTTTTGGCATAATACAACTTTTGCTGTAGTTTATTTGATAGTACATTAGTGTATTTGGAGATGAAGGTCAGGATCATCTCAAGGTCAAGAGCATATAAAGATATTTAGAGATTATAGATTGATAGTTCAAATATGTTTGCGTTGATCTTAAAGGTCTGGGTCATTTTAGGGCTTGTAAATGTAAAAAAAAAAAAAAGGAATGGAATTGATGTATATGTAAACTGTAGTATGCAACAGCATTGAGTTATTTGATCATACGTGCTTGAAAGGTCATGAGAAGGCCACGGTCATCCCAAGGTCAAGATCACTGAAGGTCAAGGCCATACCAAGGTCACCTTTTTTTGGCATACTCAGACTTTTTCCATACTTTGTTCCGGAAAATTGACAAAAACAGGCTGTTTTACGGAAAATACTGATATTTTATAAGCGTTCCGGAAAAAAAAAGTTAAGGATTGGTGGCGGAGGGAGTGTCTGTGGTTTCAGCCATTTAGCCTTAACCCATTTCCGAGTGCATTGCGAGCATGCGCAGTCAAACTGATTCAAAGTTTCCGGCATGCGCCCTGTCGCTATTAGTTTGAAATCTCATTTCCACGTGTGTTAATTTAACTCTAGTGCTCGGTGATAAAAAATGGCTAGTAAACGTAAAAATCCCACAGAAGTGTTTAGTGACAGTGACAGTGATGCTGCTCAGACACCACCAAAGACAACACATAAAAAGCACCGGCGCATCCAAGCATTTCATGACGATTACACTCGTGATTTATTATCCTTGCCTCTTGGCTGGAAAGAAAGCAAACTATGCTTACTGCAAATTCTGTGACAAAGAGTTTTCTGTGGGGCACGGAGGTGCAGATGATTGTCACAGACATTGCGAGTCGGTTAAACACACCGACAATGAAAAGAAAGAGAAGGAGAAAAACAAGTGTTAGAGGATTTCAGTTTTTTTTGTGCAAGCCCCATCATCGACTGCAGAAAAGAAACATGGCGACTCCTCTATTCGTGCTGAAGTCATGCTCGTCGATTTAGTAACAGAATTAAACTTGCCCCTGTCATCCCTAGACACCTTCAAGAAAGCTCTTCCCAAGATGTTTCCAGACTCGAAAATTCCCGTGTCCCCATTGACTTACTGTACACAGACATTTTATTTTAGACTTTTATTATTATTATTACTAGTTTGTTTGTTTTATTAATGGACCATTGCTGTTTTGTTGTGCGGCAATACTTCGAGTTCAATTTGTGATGTTCCTGAAAAATTAACAGTGTTCCGGATTTTTGGGAAAGCTGGTCCTGATTTTTGTGCTGGTTCTGGATTTTTGGGAAAGCCAGAGCTGTTCACTCCTCCGGTTTGACCGGATTTTCTCCGTTTTGACTGTAAAAATCCGCTTATCCGTTTTGAGAACAAAAACTCCGGTTTCAAACGAGAGCGACGAAAAAAAAATTTTATTTTTTTATTTTTTCGGTAGTAAGACGTTATTTCTTCAGTTTCGTAAGTTTTCCGTAATAAGACAAAAACTGGAATTTCCTGTACAAGTTTCGATTTCCGGCTCTCGCACTTTGTTTCGTGTGTGATCGAGCATTTGTGCATGTTTTCGAAGTGACCAGTCTGTTCGCGATGCCGAAAAGAAAAAACGCAGAAGATGGTGGACAAACACCACCCAAAAAGAAGATGCTTCATACGCAGAAGTGGAATGCTTCTTATTCAGAACTGCATAAGTGCTTAACGAGCTCCGAAAGGTCTGAAAACTATGCTTACTGCAAAATTTGCAAACTTGACTTCAGCGTTGCGCACGGCGGTAGAAATTACATTGAAAGGCACGTGAACTGTGGTAGACACAAGCATTTGCAACGAGAGCAGGCTAACCAACGCACAATAAGCTCGTTTATTGCTAAAGCAATAAATAAGTGAATGCTTTTTAATTTTTCAAATGTACTTTTTGGTGTGTTTTGTAGTAAATTTAACTGTCTTTTTGTTTTCTGTTTTCTCAATCTCTCAAAAAATGTATTCCAGTATTGTACTCCTGACAGACAGATGAAACTCCTGACAGACAGTCTGCTTACTGCTGACTGGCATTGGTAGGGGTGAACAGGTCTGGAAAGCTGGTCCTGATTTGTGTGCTGGGGGTAGGCAAGTCTGCATACTACTACTTTTGCTGTAGTTTATTTGATAGTACATGCTTGTATTTGGAGCGGAAGGTCAGGGTCACCTCAAGGTCAAGAGCATGGAAAGATCAAAATAGGCATTACTTTGCCATTTTAATTTCGTTCCAAGTTGTTTGGTTTTTTCCTAAAAACTCGTGTTATTTTCATGTTGAATGTTGCAAGTTCCATAATGAGTATGTGAATCATATGGGCTTTACCCTTCAAGTTTCTTGTTCTTTAGTCTGTCTTTTGATAATTTTAACATTACCCTTGTATGATTACATAGCATTCAGTAAGGAAAGAAATGGTTCTCTGTTAAATTATTTGAAGATATTGCATAACAGTCTTTAAAAAGGCTACAATCCATGTTCAGGGTCGTCTTTGTTGAATGTGATGATGAACAGGAAACCATTTGTTTCTGATATGGTAGAATGGAAATAACAGCGATCAATAGAACCAAAATGAATAATTGTAAAGCCCGGCTTTTGTTGTGACAGCCAGCTTAAGGTTTAAGTTCATTTGTTGTGACAGCCAGCTTAAGGTTTAAGTTCATTCAGCGGTAAGTGTCGGTATAAAGCTCGGCATTCAAAACCAATACCGATATTTATTTAATCTTCTACTCCCTCAGCCCCCTGCCTCCCTCCTTCTCTCCCCCTCTCTCACCTTATCTCTCCCTCTCTCACTTTCCCTCTCTTTCTAACACTTGTATTTGTGAGGCAAAGGCTTTGCTTGTCCTGTTTGGTTTGATTACGGAAAAATTGCCCTTCCATGAAGTATATTTGGTAGTTGCGTGAAATGCAGTTTGCTTAGCCCAGGTATAATAATTTAGGTACATAGCTGCCAACCAACCGGAAAATCCGGGAATATCCCGTTTTTAGCTGCTACTCCCGTTTATCCCGGAATGCATTTTAAAATCCAGTTTTTCATTTTTTTCGAATTTTGAGTTTTTTCCCCTCTCTCTTAGATGAGATTCTTAAAAGCAAAGCCGAGCGAAACTGAAAGTATAGTTTTGAGACCGGAAGTCAGTGTTGATGCATTCTCAGGGTTCGCACAGGTCTTTGAAATCTTTGAAAGTCTTGGGATTTTGAGGGTGGGGTTTCATGTCTGTGAATATCTTGGAATTTAACACAAAATTGCACCTGTCTTTGAAAGTCTTTGAAATCACAGTGACTGATGCCAGTGTGCCTAACAAATGTTGGAATAAATAATGTTCAAAATTATATATATCAGTGTTTCCCACAGCTTTTTTTTCAGAGAGTCCTTGGGACTCTCTGGTGCAAAATTTCAAGAGTCCCCTTACAAAATTTGAGAGTCCCCTTACAATTCCTACATTTACCGATTTTGATTACCAACATCACGGACACACAAATAAGCCTACGCCTCAAAGTCAAACAAAGCTTAGTTTTCAATGCAACTTTATTGAAAATTATGAATAGCCATAAAACAAGCAACACAACGAAAGAAAGGAATACTGTTCTGATAAATGTTACAAAGGAATCCATCATTGACTAGAGGAACCTTAAAATCACATAAAATGACCATAGAACAAACATGAAATAGTCATACGACAATTTACACACATCAATCTGCATGTACTGACAAATTGTCTCTGTAAAAGCAGTTAGTGTTCGAGGTGACTAAGTCGATGACCAGAAGAGAGAAAAAAAAGAGACAAAAAAATCTGTTCAACTGCGTATTACAGACAAGATCATCATTGCCAAGTCTAGGGAGAACTGAAAATGATGATTCAACATTTAACGATTGCATCGTCTTCCGCATTTCTGCGGGTTATCGTTTTCCGTAGTCATGTGTCGAGCGACATGTTTCAGCTTTTCGGAAGCAAACAAAAAGGCTGCGCATGCGTGTCAGCGCCGTCAGTGGGTAGGGGAGATCACCGCGCTTACTCGGCTCGGGCGCACGATAGCTCAGAGGTGCCGGGATACATAACGGCAGTAAAAAAACAAACGTTGCGTCCCTTGTGACGCACCTTTTTTTTTTTCATGCGTCCTTTTTCAGTTTTTGTGCGTCTCTGACGCACACATGTGCGTTTTGGGAAACACTGATATATATATTTTTTTTTAATGGAAGGACCGTGGTTGGAGCCTGGTCAAGCCCTGAAACATAACGGAAAATACTCGGGAAGTTCGTCTGCTATTTATGTTTGAGTTGTGTCCCCTGCCGCAAAGGGACAGTATTCTAATACTACATCCAAAGCAACCCAAAATGGAGGGTTCTTGCTCATTTCGTGACGCTTGGCTTACTGACAATGAATTCAAGGTTTGGCTAGGAAGAATAGAAGGAAACAACAAAGCTGCATTTTGCAGGCTTTGCAAAACCAAAGTGCATGTCGCCTCAATGGGTGTGGGTGCACTGAGGAGCCATATGAAAGGTGACTATCTTTCTGAGTTTCTCTATCACTCTGTCTCAGAGGCTCAGACTTTCAACCTTTCCTTCAGAGATATCAAACAGACAAACCCATGGTGCCATTTCTTGTTGAAGACCTAGGTGCACTTGTAAGGAGCCTCATGATGAAAATCGTCACTGAAGAAATAATGGAGAAGACCTCTGTCGCTGATGTTCCATTTCAAAAGCACCTTAAGGACCCAAGCAAAATTGACATAGGCTTTTCAGCATCCAGAAGTATTCTGACAAAAAAAGCCTCTGACAGACAGAAGTACGCCTTTAGGATGGAGTGTGAGAAGTTTGTGGTGGCTCTGTTGCAAAAACTGTTAAAGAAGTCTCTGAAGAAGACACTACTGAAAAGCTTTCATGGTTGCAGCCCTGCAAAATTGCATCATGTGGGCATGCCACTTTTCCGCGATTTCGCGGATTTCCGCTACAACCACTTTTGGTTTCCGCTGAAGTTAAAAAAATTTCCAAGAAAGTTAAAAATTTTAAATGAAAAAAAAAATTGATAAAATTTTAAAATCGCGCAACGCATTCGTTAGCCAGTCAACCTTAGGCTAGTCCCTGTGAGATACCGCGTATCCAGTTTAATCAGTGCGCATGCGCGTCCCGATATTCGACTTCCGCATTCTTTTCTGTACCGCCAGAGTAAGAATATGTTCGTTTAGACTCCGCTTGCTTTCGCCTCGAAATGTATCGCAATGACATTGTGGAGAGGGGCAGTCTTGGAGACTGGGATAAGGGAGAAAAAAACGTGGCTCTGAAAATGGCTTGAGAGAAAGCACGAGGATGTCGAGTACGGAACGTACATCTGCAAAATCAAACAGCCTGGAAAGGCCTACTGCACGCTCTGCCGATGCGAATTAAATTACAAATCTGCGTTTTTGCATTCTAAGAACTGAAGTATAAAGAAGTTTTTCACTGCTTTTTCTTTTCTTATTTTATTAGAAACCAAGTTATGATCATTTTTTTGTTTTTGAAGCATTTCCTTGCCAATCAAGTTGTTTAACCCTTAGCTTTCTGACATGTTTTTCCTGCTCTGTGCTAAAGAAAATTTTGACTTATGATTAAAAACACACATGCCTTATTATATATGCCATTGTTGCTAAACTATTACACCTAGATATATAAAAGTATATATCAAATGAAAGGAAATTGAATAAAGATTCCAAAGAACAGACACAAAAAAGTGTAAGATTGTTGGTTAGTACAATTATGGGATGGAAAGTTGGGGGCATGAGCAAAACAAATTCACTCTCACTCAATTGCACACCCATCATACGCAAAGAATTGCAAAATAGAAATTAGATTTATTACAAAAAATTATGTGAACCAAAATGGACTGTAATGAAAGCCTGATAAATACATAAATAGTCTGTGTAAAAAACAAATAATATTATTATAGATCTAGTGAAAATAACAAGTTTTTTGTTCACCTACCATCGTCTGCTAAAGATTGTAGGCGGCAATCTTCTTCTTCGTCCGAATCGTAATCACTCCCTCCAGCCTCCGTCAGATAAACATCATCACCCGCATCAAAATCTTTATCCCCACTATCATCATCAAAGTTTTCTTTTTGAAACATTTGCGCAACCTCTTCTGCCGTGTATGTTCTGCGTGCCATTATGGCGACGAACGAGGTGGAAATTTTTGCCAGCAACAAGTGCTTCGACACGTACTTTTTGTTTGAAAATTACCTCTAAACCAAAAGATTTTTCTTTCCAAAACATTACAGTTGAAGGGAAACAACTTTTGTTTCATTATCATGACCAAGGATTTATTTTAATAAACGCTTTTACCTCCCTTATACAATCTCGTACAACGTACGTAGACATCGCATTACTCTTGCGTTAAACACCTCGTACTACGTACGTAGAAAGCGCAGCCTAAAGGTTAATGCAATCCTCTGATGTCATGTCAGTTACCACATGAGAATTTTTTTAAATACTGAAACCTGACTTTTTTTTTAAATGTGTCTAAATCTAGTAAATGTCAATTACCATGAAATGGCCCATATTCATTTTTATTTTGTTGCATAAACAGTTTGATTTACTTTAATGATTGCTGACTACTACTGAAATAAACCTACCAAGAACAAAAACTAAATGTTTATTGGTTTCTTTTTTTTTTCTTCCTGAGGCTTGTCTCACACAAACATGCTTCAGTTAGAAAAAGTAAACATGCATTTTTCATTCTACCCTTTTGACTATAAAGTAGTAAAGGTACAACTCTGTTTTGGACAATATGTGCATTGGTAAAGCCTTGTCTTGTCATTTTATTTAAACCATTGTCTGCAGTCAATAGGAATGTTTGATTAATACAAGGCTTAACTGATGTTTGAAATAAATTCATTATTTGTAGGTAGTCAAAAGCCATTTTTAAAAAATGATTTCCTCATCACAAAACTGACATAGATTTAAAGAGCTTTTCATTCTGAACACAGTGGTATATTTTTTCCCCCATAGGACAAATAGGTAAAAAGTTATTAATGTTTGAAAATGCCGAATGTTGGTGTTTTTTTGGCAACGTTTTGGAATTGAAGAAATTGACAACTTTGGAGTCTCAAAAGTGAAGCCAATATTGATACCAGAAAGCTGATTTTTGACAAGTAACCCCTTCATATGTTATACTCCAAGCCCAATTTTCTTCAGGCCTATCCCATGTAATGTTCAGCCGTTTTGGTGCTTCAAAGTTGGGAAATCATCAAATTCGCAGGGCGTGCCGGCAAATTATAGGCCTACTAGTGTGCTACTACGCTCAGCACTCGTGTCGCTGAATAGGCCTACGAGTTGGCCATGGCCGCAAGAAAATCCGAACACCGTTTGGGTACACTTTTCTATGGCAAAGCGCTCCGCGATAGAATAATGCACAAATTAATAAATACCCTAGTTTTATAAAGGAAAGTCTGCTCTTTATTTCTTGCTAATTTTTAAACTTCTAGTTAAAATCAAACTTACATCAAAACCGCTTTATCCACTTTGTTCGGCTCGTAACAAAACTTTTACACCATGAGAGCCCACCATATTTATATGTAAATGAAGCTAAGTATCCGAACTTCTCATTGGTTCTTATTTTTAGGCCATCCAATGAACTATCTCAAAGCGCTTAGCGTTTGAAACGAACCACCTCTCAGCAAACGACGCTGACAACTTTTTCGCACCGGGATTCAGCGCTCGGAAAGGGGCGTATTCTAAAGCTGTTTTCTCGGAATCTTTCGCATAAACATGCATTAAAAACAACACAGATGTAAAGATAAAGCTTTCAATTTTTATTTGAATACAGCCACTGTTCGTTTTAATGCAGTTTTACATTAATAATAAGTGTTGAAAGTGAAGTCAAAACTGGGTCAAACCTGCCGAGCGGACAAGAGCCAATGAAGGGCTTTGACTACCTATTATTTGTTGAGCTGTGAAGAGCGAACAACAGCATTTTAGTACCAAAAAACCAACTGATCTGACCCCATAAAATAAGGCTCAGAATGCATAGATTTTAACCATCTTCTCAAAAATTTTCCAGGGAGGGTGGGGGGGGGGAGGAGGAGGCATGCATCGCTTCACAGGTACGCGCACTCATGGCTGCGCCACTCGAACAGAATTTCAGAGAAATCTTAATTTTGCCTGTAGCATGCCTGTCAAAGCAGGGGAAAAGAGCTGACTTTGTCTGACTTAGACTGTACCTTACATCTTCTTTGTGATGCAAAGAGAATGTCATTTAAAAAAAAAGTGATGCAGTAAAAATGCAGTACGCAAAATGTATAGAGTCAGTTCTTGCTGATCATCTTGATGCTTTCGGGACTTTTGACTATAGGTCAGATGATAGAGTGGATCATCTCATCTACAGTCACCTGTCCCAAAGGAAAGATTATGCAGAGCTTTGGGAAGTAGTTCAACAAGTACTCCTCAAGCAGGAAAGAGGCTTCAGTGTCCACAAACAGACCACTGTTGAAAATATCAAAAAAACACTCATAGCAAGAAGGCTCATTATCCAAGCAGTCGGGAAAGCTGGGGGTCCAACAAGAGTGCCACTGACCACATCTCTCCTCAGCTATGCAGGAAATTCCAGGGCCAAGTATGACGAATACTTGGAAGAAGAGAAAAAAGAGGAGGAGAATAAAAAGCCTGCTCAGAAGCGAAAAGCTGAGCTTGAAGAAGTGGAGCAGATGAGAAAAAAAGCAAAACAGGTGGGAAAAGACATCAACAGCCTCAGGCAGTCTGCTGATTTTAAGGCAGAGGAAGCGGAGCGAAGCCAAAAACTTGAAATTTTGACAGAATCAAACGCACTCATGAAAAGAGCCAAAGAAAAATAAGAGGAGTTACAAATTCTTCAGAAAAAAATGTGGCAGAAAAATTCTACATAATCAGTAAACACAAAGGAGGACAAACATCTGTGTTATTGTTAGACAATACAAGGTTTACCCATATTTTAACAAATATATGCCAAGAAGAAACCTACTGAACGTTGCCTGGCAAATAGAAAAACTGAAGAAAAAAGTGACTTTTCTCTCCAGTAGAAAAAAAGCATTTTTTTTTTTTATTTTACAGAAATTATACTACTATTAAATCATTATACACTATAACTTTACTGTAGATTAATCATTCAGCACCTTAAAACCGATGCTCTACATTTGGGAAAATCTGTGAATTTTGTCATGAACTTGTACGAACCCTGATTCTGTGCGGGACTAACCTTTTTTTCCTGCTTTTTGTTAGCCTACTAGCTTTGTGTTGTGCGATTAGGCCTAGACCTATCGGTGTGATGGCTTCTGAAAAAAATAAAGACAGGCCGAAAAAGCCAAAATTGAAAACCAAGTTTTCTGAAACATACAGAAAAGACTTTGATTTCATCGAAAGTTGTACAGATGATCCGTATAGTGCATTTTGCAAAGTGTGCTGATGCACCATGAACGTCGACTATGAAGGACGATTAGCAATTGTTTGTCACAAGAAGACTGAGAAACATAAGAAAAACCAACGGCTTATAACTGCAAACTAGATCTAGACTAACATTGCAAAAAGTGTATTCTATATGAGGTACTAGCTTCAAAACAGGTTTATGCGAAAGATTCCGAGAAAACAGCTTTTGAATACGCCCCTATCCGAGCGCTGAATGCCGGTGCGAAAAAGTTGTCAGCGTCGTTTGCTGAGAGGTGGCTCGTTTCAAACGCTAAGCGCTTTGAGATAGTTCATTGGATGGCCTAAAAATAAGAACCAATGAGAAGTTCGGATACTTAGCTTAGAGCAGACTTTCCTTTATAAAACTAGGGTATTTATTAATTTGTGCATTACTCTATCGCGGAGCGCTTTGCCGTAGAAAAGTGTACCCAAACGGTGTTCAGGTTTTCTTGCGGCCATGGCCAACTCGTAGGCCTATTCAGCGACACGAGTGCTGAGCGTAGTAGCACACTAGTAGGCCTATAATTTGCCGGCACGCACTGCGAATGTGATGATTTCCCAACTTTGCAGCACCAAAACGGATGAACATTACATGGGATAGGCCTGAAGAAAATTGGGCTTGGAGTATAACATCTTTCTGGTATCAATATTGGCTTCACTTTGAGACTCTAAAGTGTCAATTTCTTCAATTCCAAAACATTGCCAAAAAAACACCAACATTCGGCATTTTCAAACATTAATAACTTTTTACCTATTTGTCCTATGGGGGAAAAAAATATACCACTGTGTTCAGAATGAAAAGCTCTTTATATCTATGTCAGTTTTGTGATGAGGAAATCATTTTTTTTAAATGGCTTTTGACTACCTATTGAGAGTAAAATTGAACATAAAACATTGTGAAATTTTATGCTCCCATAGCGCCAGATTGCACCATTTTGCTTCATTTAAAAAAAAATATGTCCGGGGGGGCATGCGCCCTCAATAGATCCCTGTTTTCATTTTCAGAAAGTTGGCAGCTATGTAGGTAGAATAAAGCCCAGGTAGAGGCATGTCAATGACTGTCGCTCTTGATGGAAAAATTGTTAGCCTTGTTTGGTTTTTCATGCTATTCATAAGTTTGTTATATTGTTAACAGCATTATTTTTTAGTTTATTGTGTCTTGTAATTTTTTTTTTAAATAGAAAAAAATTGGGTGTCTATGAGTTGATTTGGGCATTTACTCGTCCAGCAATGCCAGTCTTTACCCCTTCCTGGTTGTAACAGAGGCTATGTGTCTGTATCTCAGTCTGTCCTTGTGTGCAGGGGATGAAAAACAGAGTCGAGACAGGAAACCAGAGAGCTCTTCACAGAGGCGGAGGCCAAGGTCTCGTCAACGAAGCAGAAGTCGGAATCGCAGGGTGAGGAGGAGCTTGAGTCCAGTGGAAAAGAGGAGTCAAGATCCAAAGAGCAGAAGCCGTGGTCAAAGGAGCAGAAGCCGTGACCGCAGGAAAATCGGTGGCCAAGGAAGCCGGTCTCGGAGCAGTTCTCGTAGCCGGTCAAGAAGGGAAAGAAAGCGTTCCACCTCACCAGGGCATCATGGTGGCCAGGTTGACCACCGCCACAGGCCAAGGCAGTCTTCCCAGGACATTTTTGAGAGGGTGAAGGCAGTTAGGCGCATGATTGAGAGACGAAATGCTGCCTACGGAGCCAGAAGTCGCTCTTACTCGAAGGACAGGTCACCCAACAGAGGCAGAAGCAAGGCAGAAAAGTCGGGATCCAGACGCCCTAGATCAAAGGACAAGAGTCAAAGGCACTCCAAGTCAAAAGACAAGAGAATAAGGCACTCCAAATCAAAAGACATCAGTGACGCAGCCAGCCCCAAAGAAGTGGTGGCAGATTTCTCCAAATGCAGATTTGACGTTGTGTCCAGCAGCTTCTGGCAGCAGCAGCAGGAGTGTCGACAGTTTGATCTGTATTTCACCAAGGCCAAGGCTGGAGCCAAGCCTGTGGACATTGGCTTCGGGATGACCAAGCACTACCAGCTGCTGGACGACTTCTTGTACCAGGTGTGCTGCCCAGAGCCCGACTTGCAAGTGCGGCAGCTCATGGTGCCTGACGACTTTACGGATACGGTGCAGACGGTGGCTGCTGAGACTGTGATGTGCGGGGCCTGGCTACGCCAGGACTGGTGCACGCGCTACATTCTGCATAGCATGACATGGCCTGCGCTGCAGAAGGACCTGGAGGGGAAAAAGATGGTGGAGTACCTGTCCTGGTTGCTGGAGCACCACACCGTCCCAGCCAAAGCGAGCGTGTTCTCCCAGGTTGCCATCAGGGCGTTGGGACCTTTGGAGACGGCCAGCCAGGCGGGTAGCAGGTTTGTGTTGATGGTAGTGGACGATGCCACCGGCTACCCCGAGGCCGTGGCCCTGCAGGCGGTGGATGCTGCGTCTGTGGCGCAGGCCTTGCGTCCCATCTTCTCCAGGCTGCATTGCCCACTGGATGCGCGCCTCAGTCAGGACAACTGCATCACTGAAGCCATGATGAAGGAAGCTATGCAGCTGTTGGCCCAGGACTTCCCTATTTCCACCACCAGCCTTCGCTGCAGCACGGGCAAGACGTGTGATGCCATTTGTAGCAAAGTGCTAAAAGTGCTAGAGAAGCTCACCACCGAGCAGCCGGCAGACTGGGATACCTTCCTCCCCAGTGTCATGTTCATATGTCGGGACGCTCCATCCATGGATCATGGCTTTTCCTGCTTTGAGTTGCACTATGGCCACCTGGCCTTGCTGAGAGAGCTGTGGGTGAGCAAGTGCGATGATGATGCTACGCGCGCCACCTATCTGAACGTGTTCCACGCCAGAACATCTCTGCCAGACACCATCGCCACCATCAAGCAGATGTCCAAGAAAGCTGCCAGCTACTTACAATACCAGCCCAAGAATCCCAGGATGGAGGAGGCCGCATCGAGAATAGGACGAAAGAAGGAAGTATTGGTCTTGAGGCCCACGGCCGACAACTTTCTGTTGATGCACTGGACAGGTAAGCACTAAATTATTATTGTTGTGGTTTTGACTAAAAATGCAACAGACTAGATAAGATTTGTCAGCAGAATATCATCTGATGCGATCAGCCTTTGTATTTCTGTCTGCCTGGCTCAGTGGTGAAAGCTACAGCAAACAATTGAAGCTTTGAATTTTAAGCTATAACATTGCATGCAGTGGTTCAGAATGTTAAAGATTGATGGCCAGGAAAAAAAAATGGAAAAGTAAGGACAATTATAAATAATTTAATAATGGTTTAACTCTCTACCAATTTACACACCTCACAGGACATGGTTGAACTCTCTACCATTCATACTTTCCAATATTCTGACTACTACCTCTTAACACTTCACACTGTACAATACTTCACTTTGTACACTCCATTCTAGCCTACGCTCTTTAGTCTATCTGCCCTACGACTCAAATTCCAGGTGTTCTTTGATTTTCTTTTTGATTTTAACACTTTATTGTCCCTTTTTATCAGGAAATTCTCCCCAGGGGAAGGCATAGTTGCAACCTGTGGCACCCAAACCCAAAGTACCTAATATTAGTTGTGTTTTTGAAATGTTGATGGGGGGGAGGGAGGTGAGGCAAACTGGAGTACCTGGAGAAAACCCTGAGAGTTGCCCAAGTTGCCAGCATATTCGGAGAAACATAACGGCCAGAGGCAGCATCAGTCCCACACCTGTCAGGTGGCTTTGGTTTTTAGCCTGTGGACAAGGCAAGTTAGTCCTGCCTTAGACCACACGGCCACACCGCAGAGATGCCAACTCATGATTTTTTCATATTAATTTCCGATAAAAGGAATAAAGTATAGAATTACAGGATTTAGGAAAAAAAACCCAGATTTTTCCATTTTGTTGGATTAAAAAAAAAAAGTTCTCACACTGATCAAAACAATAATGCACAACTAGCCTGAGAACCAGGGCCCAGTTTTACGACGAGCATTTTGCAGAGAATAGCGAGGTCATAGCGATATTCGTTGCGCATAAAGTTATTCCCTGCTTCGGCTATGTGCTTGTCGTTTTATGAAGAAGACTTAAGGGTTTATGCCCTGGCTGCAAGCGAATAGCGGAGGCATAAGCTAAGTCAAGTGGTAGGGTGGCCTAACTGCTCGGTTCGACTACTTAAGAGCCTCATTCTCGCGATGTTTACATTTCGCTTTCAAAATGCCTGCTCGCGCTAACCGATTTATCCGTCGGCATAGACTACAAAAACCAAGAATTGTCCGTGATCGTACATATCCACTTGATATTTTTGATGACTTTGAGTTATAAGATCGCTAGAAGGCGTGCATTGCTGGAGATCATAGATGAATTTTCAGTGCTTTTGAGACACTTGGCCACTCGACAGGGCTAGTCTGCAAACCTTGCTTGCTAGTCTGCAAATCCTTATAGATGATGATGTCCATTTATACGGCGCGTGTCTCCAGCCATTGTGGAGGCACTGTGGTCTAATGGTAGTGCTTCGGCTTGCGGATCGGAAGGTCCCGGGTTCGAGCCCTGGCCGGGCCATTGTGTTGTGTCCCTGGGAAAGACACTTTACTCCTGTTTTCCTACTCCTTCAGATGAGAGTATAAACCGAGGTCTAGTCTGTGTCGCATACATTCCATCATAACGGACTTTAAAGATCCTGACGCTCATGTCCTAGACGGGTGAGCGCCGGTGACAAGAAAACACCCAGCATGCACCTAGGTCCTTCTCCCCCATCCCTGGCTGGTCAGGATTGTGCTCAGTTGTCCGAGCGTCAGACCATGCGCCCAAAGGCTGCGGGTGGGCGTCTCGGGCGGCTTGAGTTAGATCCTGTATCGGCCAGCGCCTTGAGCAGCTCTTGAGCTGGAAAAGCGCTATATAAAAACGATTAAATAAATAAAATAATAATAATAATAATAATGCTCAGTGCGCGATAAGGAGAAATAAAAATAACAAAAAACGACAGGAAAGATAGTCCGGTATGGGAGTGGGATGATGGAGGTGGACAGCACAGAAATTAGAGAGATGCTTGGTTCACTAAGTTAGTAACATGTAAACAAATGAGTCTGTGACTGACTCGACACAGTGTGCGCTTTTGATAATATAGCCGTTCGCTTTTATGCTACTGGCAGTTTTCAGCTGACAGTTGATGATTTATTGGATGTAAGCAAACCGACTGTCCATCTGTATAAAGCGAGTGTCAGATGGCATGCCATGGACGTTTGACCAGTATGTATGCTACACCTCCCTATTCAGCGAGAGACTGACATAACCAAAGCCAGCTTCGTAGCCCTTCCAAGGACATCATATTCTAAAAATAGCATCACGTAAGCCTCACATGCTGATAGCGGGCGCGCTGCGGACTGTGAGCGAGGTAATAGTTATTCGCACCCCAGTTTTGGGCTTGTAAAACAGCGAGGGCATAACGTTAGGTGCTCGTCTTAACTATTACCTCGGGTAGGGAATAAGCCATTTAAGTCCTCTGCGACTTATGCTCTCCACACAGACCTTCGTAAAACTGGGCCCAGAGGTTGGGAACCGCTCCCAACTGACCACGGTCGAGGTCGTCCACGTGTCGAGCTTAGCCAATCATGAATTTTGTTGCAAGTAGTCGCGCTTCCGTTTGACTATGGGCCAATCACTAGTGTCAGTCTTTTTGTTGCTTCCATGATATTAAAATGGGAGGAAGAGGACCCAGAGAACGAAAAGTTAATGGAGATTCTGTTGCAAATTCTGCTGCAGATGCTGCACCTAAGCGGGCAAATCATTTCCAATTGGTCATACTGAAGTACACTACAGACTATCCCTGTATATAGATAATAAATGTTTATACAAGATACAAGAAAACTTTATTATCTCACTCTGAGAAATTAAGACATGTTTTGCAGGCAGTAAATCATCAATCAGTAAAAAGAAAACATAACACTTTGTCCTACACAGTTGGCACTTCACATTCTTACTGGACATCTATACATCTACCTGTATACATCAATATATCATTCTTACTGGACATCATACATCTATATATTTTTCTCCTTCTCGCTTATATTAATTTACAGATAACAGGTTAAAAAGTTAATTACATTAAAGTAACAGACATTTATGTAGTATTTTTAAATGTATATAAGATCATACAAATCAATTCTAATGACTGAGATAACTACACAAACAAAGAGGGGAGAACTTATATATTAATTACACATACTATACCATGACTCAAAAGTGCAATGTTATTGGCGTTGCTAGGTGAGTGCCCCTCAAAGCGGAAGCTGACAAAAACAAAACAATCATAGAGTTGCTTCCCTTGCACTAACTTACCCCGTGCCCCACGTGCTACAACACGCGTCTAAGCGCTCACGGCAAACGTCCGCATATCTCAGTCCTTTTTTGGCACTTGTTGAGTGTGGTTGTCCCTCTTTCTAGCTCTGTGCTTGCTGGCTTTTTTTCGCCCTGTCGTTTGTTGTTGTTGCCGGCGGCGTTTTCGCCTTTGCGTTATCATGTCTAACGCAGTTCGTCAGTCGGTTTCTACCCCGTTTTTGCGGGTTTCTTATCTTCGTCTGCCGTTCGTACTAGTAGGATCGTTTTTCGGTCTGTTCGGTGCCGACTTCTACTGCTTCGCGGCACCCTTGGGCCACGGTTTCTTCGTCTTTGGGATGTGGCGTCTCTGTGCCTTTGTGCCCGCCTTCTGCTGACGTCCCCTCTTTTAGCTGCGCTGCGCTCCACTGCTGCCCACGACTAAGCCTCCTTCAAGGATGTCTGCTTCGTTGTCTTCTATTTTCAGGTCAGTAGAAGTGGTGGTAGTGAGGTGGGGAGTGGCAGTAGTGAGGTGAGGGGTGGCTCCTTGGTCTTGCCAGAAGTGTCCTTGGAGCCGTTTCTGGTCTAGGTTATGACCAGAAACACACGGATGGTCGCCCTAGTTTAGGACCATTTCCGTTTTCCGGCAGTAGAACTCCTGTGTACCCGGATGGGCTACCTGACGAGACCTTCCCTTCTGTGTCCTGCGGGGCTCAGACAGCAGTCGGGACTTCTGGCTATTATTGCGCTCCTTGGTCTTGCCAGAAGTGTCCTTGGAGCCGTTTCTGGTCTAGGTTATGACCAGAAACACACGGATGGTCGCTCTAGTTTAGGACCAATTGAATTCCGTTTTCCGGCAGTAGAACTCCGGCGTACCCGGATGGGCTACCTGCCGAGACCTTCCCTCTGTGTCCTACAGGGCTCAGGCTGGGTCGGGACTTCTGGCTAATGTCGAGCTTGAGACTTTAACGGCCCTGCTCACAGTGTTACGTCCAGCTGCGACTAGGGGTTGGGCTTCCGGTCTGGGGTCCTTCGGGGCCTCGGTTTCCGGTTGTTCCCACGCCTCCCATTCCATCCCCCTTTGTGTACCACTTCCGCTTGCCGTCGGAGTGCGGGGATCTGGTTTCCAGTACGGGGGTACGGTGCGCCCGTTGCCTTCCGTTTTCCAGTTCTCCTTCCATCCCTATGGTATACCACTTCCGTTTGCGGTCATGGGGCGGGGCTCTGGTTTCCGGTACGGGGGTACGGTACACTCGTTGCCTTCCGTTTTCCAGTTTGGCGCCTTCCATCTCCCTTCGTATGCCACTTCCGCTTGAGGTCGTGTGGAAGGGCTCTGGTTTCCGGTATGGGAGGGGAGGAGGGGGGGGCCACGGTTCACTCGTTGCCTTCTTCCGTTTTCCGGTTTGGCTCCTTCCATTCCCTTGGTGTACCACTTCCGCTTGCGGTCGTGGGGCAGCGGGGCTATGGTTTCCGGTACGGGGGTACGGTTCACCCGTTACCTTCTGTTTTCCGGTTTAGTGCTTTCCATCTCCCTTTGTATGCCACTCCCGCTTGCGGTCGTGGGGTGGGGCTCTGATTTCCGGTACGGGGTACGGTATACTCGTTGCCTTCTTCCGCTCCTGGTTTGGCTCAAGTATTCTCTGTTCATCTCCTGTTTTTACCCAGCAGGACAATTCTTTAAAAGAAAACAGACTTGGCGATACTTCCAAGGCAGCAAGCATTATGCTCTGTTTTGCGGTTCGGATGGTACAATATTTTCGTTGCCTACTTCCGGATCGCATGCAGGGGCCGTTTTGGCCTCACGTTTCTCGGTGCCTTTGGTTGCTCCGACTTCCGGATTGGGCAAGCGCACATGGTTGGCCCTACCCCAGTTTCCGGTTTCGCTGAGTCTGGGATGCTGTTAGCTCATAACGAGCTCGTAATGCTCGCGTTACTTATCGGGATGACCTTGAGTTATCTTTGTCG
>CM072511.1:5867162-5905881 GCA_036898135.1 Oncomelania hupensis | reverse complement strand
TAAGTGCAAAATTTGATTCTATTGTAATTGACATGTATACATCCAGATTATCTGTGAACGCTGGTGATAGATACTTAGTTGAGTGTTTATCACATCAATATCATTAGAACTACAGGTGGACATAAGCGAACAACACAGCACAAAGGACAAATGCTGTGATGTTAATGATGATGTCACATTCACCCGGAATCACAGATCTACACAACAGTATCAGGCTGATAGTTAAGGCGGGACTAACTTGCATGGTCCACAGGCCAGAAACCAATGGCGCCTGACAGGTGTGGGATCGATCCAGCATATGTTTTCTCCGAATAGTATTTACTTTCGACTCGAGCATCGTCTCGGAGGTTTTCTCCGTGTACTCCGGTTTGCTCCCCCAGGAAAATTTCCAAAAAAACCCAAAACTAATATTCGGTAGGTTGGGTTTGGGCGCGCCACAGGCTGCGACTATGCTTTCCCCAGGGGAGGCGGCCCAAAATTTCCCGATAAAAAGGGACAATAAAGCGTTACAAAAAAAATATATCTATATCTATCATATATATATATTTACAAAGCATGGAGATGAGGTGCTACAGAAGATTTCTGGGCATTTCCTATACCCAGCACATCACCAACAACGAAGTCTGACAGACCGTCACATAAGCCATTGGACAACACAACGACATGCTCACAGTGGTGAAGAAACGAAAACTCCGATGGCATGGCCACGTCATGAGAGCATCAGACCTTGCAAAGACCATCCTGCAAGGCACAGTGCAAGGAGGAAGAAGAAGAAGAGAGAGACAGAAGAAGAGAGAGAGACAGAAGAAGAGAGAGAGAGACAGAAAAAGAGGTGGGAGGACAACATTCGAGAATCTCAGAATGGACTGGCTTGACACTGAGCAAAACAATGAGGGATGCTGAGGAAAGAGAAAGATGGAGCATGCTGGTTAAACGATCATCTGTGGTGACCCAACGACCTTCGAGTTACGGGATAGGATACGAAGATAGCATAGTTGGCATATTTCGCCTCAAAAAAGCCTTTGGTCCTCTCTGTTGCACATCCTTAACCCCTAACACCAGCTATTACTCACAAGCAAAGACACTTTATGAAACGGCGCCAGTATGACAAGAAAAAAGTGTGTTCTGTATTACAATGGCACATCAACTAGAGGTCAAAAGGCTGTCTGTCAGCCTATGGTGCCATAGCTACTATACTATACAGCACACTACTATACTATACAGTACACTACTATACTATACAGTACACTACTATACTTCCACATAAAACAATGAAAACTGACTGACCTGAGTGTATAGAGAAGAGAACGTTCACCAGAAGCCCCAGCAGCAGAAGACGGAGCAGAGGAAGAAGTCGCTGACTGCTGCTGATGGTGATGCTGCTGCTACTACTCCACAAGATGCTGTCGCTTCTGCCGCGCTTCAGGGCTTGCTGGCTAGTTCGGCAGAGGCAGCGCTGCGACCCCATGCCCTTCCATTCAGGGGGTAGGGTGCGGGGGTCGGGCCCGGGCCTCGCCTCGCTCACGACAACGGTCCGACCACTGCTGCACAAGACAGAGAGACAAGACGTTGCTGTACTGCATCCATCAGCCATCCACTATCGTTGCCTCCATCATCATTATCTTCTTCTTCTTTTCCTCTCCCACAAACCAAGGCATCGTTCAACAGTTAGTCATGATTGTTCACACCATTATCCACTATACACAAGTAATAAACCAAGTCTTCATTTCACATATTATCCTAGCATACATCAAACCACTCTGCAGACTATACACATTGCAAAGTCTATCTACCACACACATCCATCTTATCATCGAACCGATAGCAAACAGATGATCTTATTTGTCATTGTTGGTTCATTTTTTTCACCCATAGTTTCAACTTGAAAAACGCCAAGTTGTAAACGCGTCTTAGCTTATATTATCATGCAAGTTTCAAAGCAACGTGGTTTCAATGAGTTTGTCGCTCAAGGGTATTCCCGATTCAAATGGCTTTTTTTTTCCCCGCATCACATAAAGCTGTACAATTCATCTTTGAATGTTCCTAACGTTACTACTATGAAACTCGTATTGTTTTTGCTACTCCACAATCAACATATATGCACAATGTTTTGACACCTTCCAATACGATTTCGACTATAGTACACTAAAGGTCAGTGCGTGTCCACTAAAGTAAAATGAAATTGGCCTAATTTCAAATGTAACCACACTTTAGTAAGAGTAGTGTATTGATGGTAGTGCTATTATAAACCAAACTGTAGCGAATCGGTTCACCGTACGCAAATTACTGAGGTTGTAAGCTTACTGTGGTAGCAGTAGTACTAGTAGCGGTACCGTTAGCACAGAGAGAAGTCAGCACAGAACGTGACACAGGGGAGATTTGCGGTACACCTTGATGTGCCATCACACTTTCTTCGTATCGCACCGTTAAGATTTCACTAGCAGATCCATCCCACAAGGAACCAGTAATCCCAAAAGTTTCCACACGCACGGTGAGGAGTAAAAGAAGAGCGACAACGTGAAACTGGTGCGCCGACACCTTCAGAGGTGTACTGACGTGGTGTGGTGCAAAGCAAGGCCAGCTAAACAACAAAAAAAAAGACTGGTTGTAGAAGCGCACTACTACACTACACGTACACGGCACAGAGATTGGGGCTACACCGGCCCAGCACACAGCAACACAGCACAAAACGAGTGCCACACAAAAGCTGTGAGAAAAAGGGGGGTGCGAGGAGAGAGGCGCAGAACACCGTCGGACCTAAAACCCGTCCCGCACGGCAGGAACGAAACGAGCAGAGAAACAAGTGAACACGCTGCACTATACTAGTAGCCCTTACACTACACGTTCTCTCTCTCTCTCTCTCTCTCTCTCTCTCTCTCTCTCTCTCTCTCTTTCTCTCTCTCTCTCTTTCTCTCTCGCTATTTCGGTCTGTCCCTCTATAATTTTGTGTCTTGCTATGTGGCCCAACCTCACACTTCCAAAGCGCGGGCCCCCGAAACTTGAAGGAGACGCTCTCTACGGTACAAGCTAAAAAGATAGTGCGGTACGAAAAAGGGGGAAAAGCAGTGAAAAATGGGTCACGTGGGGGAGGGCTAAAGCCCCGTCAGTTGTCAGCAAAGGGTGTTAAACTCCACCCCTTTTTCTACCGTAACCTTGCAACAACAACAACAAAAATTGGGATGAAGAGGGGAAGGTTGAGAGACAGAAGTAAATTTGTGTGCAGTTTGGTGGAGAGCGGGTTGAAGAGAATTACTGTCAAACTTTATCCAACCTTGAAGAAATGCAGCCCGAAACCAGAGAGGAAGATGAATATAACTTTGTTGAAGTGGAATGTTCGTTGTGGAATTACAAAAACAGATAGAAGAAGAATGCAGGAGCCTTGTACAGAAGAAGAAGAAAGCCAAAAGAAACAAACTGGATCCGACTGCTGTATTCTTAGATGTATGCAACCTGCTGGTGAACCCTTTACGATAGCGAAACAACAAAACATACAATATCTAAACAAATGACCAAATCGGAATACAAGAAATAAGCAACGCCCCCAGCTGACTCAACTGTGACTGAGTACCTACTCTCTTAGCGAGGGAGAGAGATGGGCATCACCCTCACTACGCTGGCCCAAGATAAGTGTGATCTCCAACATCACGCTCCCCTACGGCCACAAGGCTATGGGACTACCTTTACATTTTTTACCCTTTTTTACGCCTCAAAATAGGTATCCGAACCAATGATGAAATCTGAAATAAAGAAATATTCTTTTTTTCTTGGATAAATTAATGTCCCCGGACACATGAGCATATAGGGGACGTTAAAGAAATATGGAGACACGGCGGTTTAATGGTAGTGCTTTGGCTTGCGGATCTGAAGGTCCCAGGTTCGAGCCCTGGCCGGGCCATTGTGTTGTGTCTCTGGCAAAGACACTTTACTCCCGTTTCCTACTCCTTCGTATGAGAGTATAAACCGAGATCTAGTCTGTGTGTCGCATACATTCCATCATAACAGACTTTAAAGATCCTGCCGCTCATGTCCTAAACGGGTGAGTGCCGGTAACAAGAACACACCCAGCATGCACTTGATCCTTCTCCCCCATCCCTTGCTGGCCAGGATAGTGCTCAGTTGTCCGGGCGTCAGACCATGCGCCCAAAGGCTGCGGGTGGGCGTCTCGGGAGGTTTGAGTTAGATCCTGTATCGGCCAGCGCCTTGAGTCTTGTCAAGTACGGAGAGATATGTGCGCTAAAAAAATCCTCAGTAATAATAATAATAATAATAATAATAATAATAATAATAATAATAATAATAATAATAATAATAATATGCAAGACCTGTTTTGTAGACAGAAGATAAAAGAAGTGATTGTCCCAAGATTACGATCTGATAACGATCATCCCTCACAAACTTTTTGACAAACTCTCCCAACTCAATGTTCACCCCTCTATCTGTCACTGGATTCTTGACTTTCTTTTAGACCGTCCTCAGGTCGTCAGACTGAACAACTCATTCTCTGCCTCTGTAACACTGAACACTGGCGCTCCACAAGGATGCGTTCTCTCTCCACTACTCTTCACTCTGTTCACAAATGACTGTCTGCAACCCCGTTTGTGAAAATGTTAAAATTTTCCGATGACACTACCCTCGAAGGTCTGATCTCTGATACGGACGAGACGGCGTATCGGGAAGAGGTTCGAAGAATGGTTGGCTGGTGCTCGGACAACGACCTGGAACTGAACGTCTCGAAGACAAAAGAGGTCGTGATCGACTTTCGCCGAATAAAGGTCCCGGTATTGCCCCTTGTCATCAATGGGGAAACCGTTGAGCAGGTCGACTCGTTCAAATTTCTTGGTTCCGTCATCTCGAGCGACCTGAGTTGGAATAATAACACCACCTCTATTGTAAAAAAAGTGCCAACAGCGTCTCCACTTTCTGAGACAGCTGCGAAAGTTCGGTATGTCTAGTAAAATTATGGCACAGTTCTATCGCGCGGTGATAGAGAGCATTTTGTGCTTCTCTATCACTGTCTGGTACGGCAGCACAACCGCGATAGAAAAGAAACAGCTCGAGCACATTGTTAAGACTGCCTCCAAAATAGCTGGTTGCGACTTTCCATCTGTCGCCTCCATTTTCACAACGCGAATGAAACGGAAAACGGAAAAGACAGTCTGCGATCCATCACATCCAGCCAATAGTCTCTTCGAGCTTCTGCCCTCTGGCCGTCGGTTCCGCGCTTTAAGAGCCAGAACTTCTCGATTCAGAAACAGTTTCTTCCCTGACGCTGTCCTCAGTACATCACCAAACATGGAATGATCTGTATAAACTGAAAACTCACAACCATTGCTTGATTTGTACCTCTGTGAAATAGGAGTACGAGTATGCTATGCTGTGTGTGTGTGCGTGTGTGTGTGTGTGTGTGTGGTGTGTTGTGTGTGTAGATTTGGATGTGAATCCTAACATTCTTAATAATTTTCATTTTATTTAATGCTGTTAAATTGTTTTAATGCTGTATTTTGTTTTACCTGCAGGGTGTGTTTTACTCCATAACTTTATATGACTGATGAGTGATGTATGTTACTGTGGTTACCTATCCTTTAGTGCTGTATACATGTTATAGGCCAATGAAGTGTATGACACGATGAATGACTGTGCAAGAAAGGATGTATTTCACTGTCGCCATGCCACACCAAAATCCTTGTAACGTTTTTTACTTGGTAAATAAATATTCTTATCTTATCTTATCTTATCTTATCTTATTAAGCTAGAAGAAGTAGAAACGGAGAAGATGGAACGACGGGGTGGGAGAAGAGGAAGAAGAGAACGAGGAGGAAGATGAACAACAACAACAACAACAAACAACACCAAAACAACCAAACAAAGAGAGGAAAATGACGCTTTCACGGTGAGACTTGGCAGAGTTGGGAAGCAAAGCCAGTAGGTCGTCTTTACTCTACTGACAAGGGAAGCAAGCCAGTAGGTCGTCTTTACTCTACTGACAAGGGAGGCAAGCCTGCAGGTCGTCTTTTAATCTTAAGCGTCTTGGCGCTGCTTCTCGCGCCTCTTGTGCTCGAAATTAGCACTAGCTAAACTTCCAATTACCCCATTCTACACCCATCTATCATCCACCTCCGACCCTCCGGCGCCTTGTCCCCTCCCCCCTTTCCCACCCTCAGACCTCACCCCTATAACTTCTCCCTCCCTCCCTCCCTCCCTCCCTCCCTCCCTCCCTCCAGACACTGCTGCACTCACCCCTACATCTTCTCTCACTATTCTTCCACTTCCTGTGCTTACTCTCTCTCTTCCTCCCCTGGATCAAGACGTGTAGGTCTAAATTCGCCAGCGAGCTAGAAGCAGTTTCTTCTTCAACGTTGATTCTCGTCCTACTGCCCAGCATGGGTATACTGTATGATTGTTTTATATTAACTCACAGCAACCCAGTTCAACATAAACAGCGTTTAAAAAAATTGGCGTGGTGCGATATGATCAGATTTTTGTTCTTTCTGAGAACCAGACGAGCAGCTGAGTTCTGAACACGTTGGAGTAGATGAACAGGAGAGAGGTCCAGCCAGAAGAGAGTTACAGTAGTCTAAGCGTGACAGAACACGTGAGGAAATGAGGTTGGCTGTAGCGTCAGTGGTCAGATACTTGAGGACAAGGCCTATTCTACGGAGCTCAAAGTTGCATGGTTGACAGGTATTGTGGATGAATTCTAAGGACGACACCAAGGTTTTTGACAGAATATAATATAGGAATAGTGGTTTGTCCAAGAGTGACAGTGTCTACAATGGAAGAAGACAGATTGTGTTTGATACCCGTGACCATAACTTCAGATTTTAACCAAGCTTATTTATTTAATCGTTCTTATATAGCGCTTTTCCAGCTCAAGAGCTGCTCAAGGCGCCGGCCGATACAGGATCTAACTCAAGCCGCCCGAGACGCCCACCCGCAGCCTTTGGGCGCATGGTCTGACGCCCGGACGACTGAGCACAATCCTGGGCAGCCAGGGATGGGGGAGAAGGACCTAGGTGCATGCTGGGTGTGTTCTTGTCACCGGCACTCACCCGTTTAGGACAAGCTTATTTCACCAAATCAGACTTATTCGCATAACGTAGGTATTTCCCTCGACTCAAGTTTGTATAATTTACCTTAAAATATTTCCACAGTATCTCATTGCCTTCTTTAAGACTACTGAAGTTGAAGTGGGAAGTTTTGATGATAAAAAGAAGAAAACTTGAGAGGAATGAAGACAATTTGATTTATGACCAGGTACTGCTGAAATAAACTCATCCAGATTCCAATTTCCACTTATCTCGTTGACTTCATCTCACGCTTTCTTCTTAATGTAATCATCAAAATGGTGGCCGAGTGGTTAGAGCGTTGGCTTGCGGATCTAAAGGTCCCGAGTTCGAGCCCAAGCCGGGGCATTGTGGTGTGTCCTTGGGAAAGACACTTTACTCCCGTTTCCTACTCCTTCGCATGAGAGTATAACCCGAGGTCTAATCTGTGTCGCATGCATTCCATCATAACGGACTTTTAAGATCCTGACGCTCAGGTCCTATACGGGTGACTGCCCGTGACAAGGACACAACCAGCATGTACCTTGGATAAAGCGCTTCATTTGGGGCTTCTGTACTTTCACAAATGAAAGTGCCCGAATTTCACCTTGGTGATAATAAAGTTGTTAAAATAAAATTAAAAATAAAGTAAAATAAAATAAAAACTTCACCTTCAGTAGGCCGAAGGCATGAATGTGATTCTGCCGCAATATCCCAAGATAAACATTATAGAATCTGAGTTACGGAAAATCGCTACTCAATATGACCAAATTCTGGGAATATAATATTATGCTGTACTAGTAACCAATCAACGCCAGAATTACAAATCTTCTTAAAACGATGAAGAGTTTTCATCACATCACCGTCATTCTCACACTGCGTCACGTCACGTCACGGAGACTCATGGTGGCGGTGACATAACGTAGTTGGGACCTACGTCTTTTTCAGTTCCGACCAGGGAAAAAGCGAGTAGGCCTACGTGATACTTCAAGAATACCTGAAGTCTGATTTTAACCGGTAGAGATGGTGAAGAGGAGACGTAAGTCTCTGCAAGTCTGCAACGCATTGTGAGTCATTCTTCAAACCTAGCCTGCTCCAAGAAAAAACAACAACAACAAAAAATATAGAGTCGTGCGTCAGCGACTTTAGCAGGCTTAGGAATGTATGCGGATTGTTTTTTACGCCTCGACGTGTCAGGGAAGCGCATTAAAAGATTAAGAACGCGTGAAGAACTAGCAGTGGGAATGCATAATATTTTTTTCTAGGTCTTAATTTTATTCTCTCTCTCTCTCTCTCTCTCTCTCTCTCTCTCTCTCTCTCTCTCTCTCTCTCTCTCTCTCTCTCTCTGTGGGTTGGTGTGTTTGTTTGTTTGTTTGTGTGTGTGTGTGTGTGTGTGTGTGTATGTGTGTGTTGTCATCCATATAATTTCCTCCCCCTTCCTTCTCCCACCATGTCGTACTTTGTTTCGTGATGATGTCATCATAGCCCCACAGGTGTTGACTTGTCACAAACAATAACATTAAAGCTAAATAAAATGGCGTTTTAAAATATCCACTACTTAATGGTGAGGCAGTAGTTAAGTAGTGTAGGCACACGCTAGCCATGTTTCACGTAACAACAACGTCAGGCGGGGATGGCCATGCTTGGAGGGCAAACACCAAACGACACGGACAATGGAAACAAGCGCACGACACACCCTAGTCCACCCAGCTGTGAATGGGTAGTACTTGGATATGTTTAGAAGCTGGGAAGGTGGAGCAGCGAGGTGGGGAGATAAGACACGCTGGACTACAGTAGTCCTGTGGGTTCCCGCACTGAATAGAATAGACCCAACCATTCCCGGCGTATCTAAGAGGCGACTAACAGGAGTGATGTCAGCACGGGCGTCATTTGGGCGAAAGTCTTCCATACCGAAGTCACCGGCCAGGGCGGATGAACCTAACGTTACTGTAGGTTCAACTACAAACGTGCTCTGGGCCAAAGGCGAGGCACATTGTACTCGTGGATTTCGGCTGTTTCCATCAGCCTGGAGAGAATTTTGCCCCGCCAGGTCTTTCTTGCCCAAGATAAAAAGAACCACTCCATACCGGGTCGGTCGTCGCCCGGGTCACCAAGGACCGAGGTGATAAGTGGATTACTGATGGACAACTTAGCAAGAGCCGCACGAGAGACAACATCGTCATAGGAACCTGGAATGTCAGGATCCTAACTGCGGAAGGAAAATTAAAAGAACCAGTCCACAAGCTGGAACATTTTAGGTATCAGCGAACAGCAAAGGCCAACTGAATAGAAGATAAATGCCAGGAAACAGAGAACAGTTTGAACAAGAACGAAAGCAAGAAAACCTATAGACTGTGAAGCGGCTGACAAATGTTAAACAGCCCAAGGTCTCCACGATCCAAAGTAAGTCTGGCATGTGCCTTACAGACGAACAAGAAGTCTTGGATAGATGGACACAGTATTTCTTGACCTTTACAACCACATACCAAATGGAGACCCATCAGTTCTAGCATGTCCCAATAACAAAGAAGAAGAAGAAGAAGAAGAAGAAGAAGAAAGAAGAAGAAGAAGAAGAAGAAGAAGAAGAAGAAGAAGAAGAAGAAATCCTCCCAATTCTCCGAGAAGAAATTGAGCCTGCAGTGCAATCGCTGAAGAAGGGAAAGTCAGCGGGAGTGGACAACATACCCGCAGAATTGCTTCAAGCAGGAGGAGATGCGAAGATTGACGCCCTAGCCATTATCTGTTACAAGATCTGGCATAGTGGAGAGTGGCCTATACCAGGAACCCAGTCGTTGTCATCATTTTTCAGGAGTGTGAAAACTACCGCACCGCCATCCCAGCAAGGCCCTCCTAAAAGTAATACTCAACAGGTTGAAACTCCAAGTTGTACAAATCACAGCTGAAGAACAAGCAGAATTCAGGGCAGCAATACAATACAATACAATACAATACAATACAATACACTGACTTGGGTGGAGACTTACATGCCTCACCTCCCTCTTCTGGGCAAAATTCATCAGACAACTGATGCCTGACAGGTAACAACTTCAAGTGTGCTCTTAAATGCATGCCTATCTATAGGGCAAAAAGCTGAGATTGCCTACGATGCCATCACAAATATATGAATACAACACAACACAATACAATGAAATTCACAATACTACAAAATACAATACAACCTTCAATACAATACAATGACACTTACAAGACAATACAATGACACTTACCATACAATACAAATGACACAATACAATACAATGACACTTACTATACAATGACACTTACAATACAATACAATGACACTTATAATACAATACAAAGACACTTACAATACTACAAAATACAAAACAAAATACAGTAAAGAAAGCTATGAGCGTTCTCTTTCCTTTTTGTTGGTTGAAACAAAATGTTGGTAGTAACGAGACAAGCAAACAAAAGTTGGAAGACCAAGAGCTTAAGCTAGTACTAGCTACGCTTACAACACATTCTAACAAGTGCAGTCTAGACTAGACGAACAGGAACAAGGGTAACACAAAAATATAGTAATTGATATTCCCAAAAGATTACAAAGGAATATATTGTAAGAGACAATAAAATACGACACAATCGAGGGATGGAGGTGGGGGGGGAGGGGAAGAGGGATGAAGTAATAAAGATATAAATGAATAAACTAAACACATAACAAGAAAACGAATACGGCACACACACACACACACGCGCGCGCGCACACACACATTTTTGTAGAAACGACGCTGTGATGACTGTTGTGAAAAAAAAAACAGACATTATTTTGACACACTTTCTATTTCTTTGACATTATTTTGACATTTTTAATTTTTTGAAGCTATCCCTAACCCTAAACCCTAACCCTAACCCTTAACCTAACCCTAATCCTAAAACAGCTGTAACTCTACGGAGCACTATTTTGACGTCAAAATAATGGGGCCGTCAAAAAAAGTCAAAAGAAACCATGTAGAGTTTCATGTGTGTGTCACAGTAACGTCGTTTCTACATGCCCTCTCTCTCTCTCTCTCTCTCTCTCTCTCTCTCTCTCTCTCTCTCTCTCTCTCTCTGTTATAAATATAGCCTCACAAAGGCTCGCTTTTTAGCTGCAGTCAGAGAGATTTGCAGCAACAGCATGAGCACACCATCGTGTTGTGGCAGCGCAGTGAAATTCTCTCTTTACCTTCCAACCATGCTTGGCTACTTTAATCCCTCTCCACTCATACACAACATAATATTAGTTCGTTATTCATTGTTTATGGGTTCCTGCGGACTGCAAGGAGCCGAATCAGGACAACATATAAACACATACAAAAGTAACATCATAATATCTAAACATACAAAAAGCATAGATAGATAGATAGATAGATAGATAGATAGATAGATAGATAGATAGATAGATAGATAGATAGATAGATAGATAGATAGATAGATAGATAGATAGATAGATAGAGCAGTTTTTATAGTTATATGGTATGGCCACGTCACCAGATCATCAGGCCTTGCAAAGACCATTCCGCAAGGCACAGTGCAAGGAGGTAGAAGAAGAGGGAGACCGAAAAAGAGGTGGGATGACAACATTCGAGAATAGACTGGTTTGATACTGAGCGAAGTCATCAGGGCTGCTGAGGACAGAAAAAGATGGAGTATGCTGGTTAAACGATCATCTGTGGTGCCCCTACGACCTCCGGGTTACGGGACAGGAAAGGATAGGATCTCAAAAATACAATCAGACGTAATTTGTATCAGCATCTGAGTGATGATACAATGTTTTACTGTAACTCACACAGCTCAGCTGACAAGAGGAACGAAGCTTGGTCCCTCTCCTCTTCCTAGTCTCAACCACAATTAGCATCCCAAAACCTAACAATAAAGCCCAATACTAGCAACTTTCATTTTCGTTTGGTACAAGTATCCATTCATTTGGAAGAGAGGCGTTCGGGACCTCCCTTTTTTCTGGACCAGCTTAATGAGGGCGGTTCAGTTCCTATCTCCTCCCCCTCGCTGCTTTACCTTCCCCTGGTTCCCCCATTCACTAGCTGGGTGCAGCGGGGAGTGCGGTGCGCTTCAGCTCGTTTCATTGTGGGTGTGTGTCGTTTGGTGCTTGCTTTCCAAGGCTTGTTTCATTGTGGGTGTGTCGTTTGGTGCTTGCTTTCCAAAGCTTGTTTCATTGTGGGTGTGTGTCGTTTGGTGCTTGCTTTCCAAGGCTTGTTTCATTGTGGGTGTGTGTCGTTTGGTGCTTGCGTTCCAAGGCTTGTTTCATTGTGGGTGTGTGTCGTTTGGTGCTTGCGTTCCAAGGCTTGTTTCATTGTGGGTGTGTGTCGTTTGGTGCTTGCTTTCCAAAGCTTGTTTCATTGTGGGTGTGTGTCGTTTGGTGCTTGCTTCATTGTGGGTGTGTGTCGTTTGGTGCTTGCTTTCCAAAGCATGGGTCACCCCACCCGTCCAAGTACTAATTGGGATCGACGTTGGTTTCAGAAGAAGAACCATTTCCAGCGTATGCTCGAATCCCTACACTACTACGCCATTTTTGTTGTTGTTCACAGCCATTATGGAGTTAAGAGGGAAAATCTTTCCGCAAAAAAGAGCGCAAAACCCATTTTTTAGCTTGGAGGAAAGAGAGATGTTGACCCCACCTCCTCCTACGGGCCGAGCCGTTTGTTTCCATTCTGGGCATAGTACTGAGCATCTGGAGCTGAACAACTGAGCACATTGAAGTGTAATAATAGACACCGCAAGACAGAAATAGAGGAAGTAGATTGTAGGCTGATGGTTTGAGCAAAGAATCCTTAATACATGGAGGAAAAGGCAGCAAATTGTGTCGTTAGTTCTCTGGTTCCGGATTGTGAAAGTTTTCCTAACCGAGGGAAAACGCTAGGGCGAGTGAATCGCTACATCTTTGTGAATTGTAGGTACGTGCCTACAGGGCATTACTCAAGCCGGGTGCCTGCAGCGGTCGATAGCACACAGCCTTACCTATGACAGATAGACAGGCACATAACTTGAGTAATGCCTTTGTGGTTGGTGTAACATGTGTTTGCAGCGCAAGTTTTAGAAAGAAAGAAAACTCTCATCTCAAATATAGTAATAGTTTTTAGAAGAAAATTATATTTATCTGGTATACCCCCCTCCCTCCCTTCCTCCCTCCCTCTCTCTCACTCTGTGGAAATGCAGCGTAATTAGTATTGTGTGACTGATGACGGTAACAAATAGTTAATCTTTTATGGGTTATGCACGCAACAATCACAATTTTGTTTCTTTTAAAAATCTCAATCTTCTCCACAACAGGAGAAAACAAAATCGGTGAATATCTTTTACAAATAGACTGGTCAATCATGATATACTGTAAACTGAATACAAGATAACAAACTCCCTGGATAACGTGCGAAGTTGAAACAGTTCCAGCAGGCACAACGAGATACATTTGAATGAAACAGATAAAGGGACACAACTCCACCTTTCATATCGCGACGCGCTGACCGACTATCCGCGGTAGCTCACAGGTACTGCTTCAAGGTGGGTTGCCACTGCGGTTACAAGCTGGAAAGTTGCGCTTATTATTCTCACCGCTATTTCTACTTGAATATGTTACGTTAGGCTTGTATTGTTCACAAGGAGTACTAAAGGTCTTTAGTACTCCTTGATTGTTCATTATCAATATTTACTGTTCCAGTGTGAACGACTATTATACACCGCTATAAATCGGCAAACACACTAGACCGCTTGGTTAGTGAGTCCTACAATAATACCCAAGTTGTTTTATTTTCTAATTCGGCTCATTGTCCGGGGCGTCATACGATTGTCTTAAGCCTGCAAGTGGGCGCCTCTAGCGGCTAGAGTTAGATCCTGTATTGTCAGCGCCCCGAGCAGCTCTTGAGCTGGAGAAGCGCTCTATGAGAACGATACAATAAATGAACAGCAATGGTGAGGAGGAGGAAGAGGGAGAAAGGGGAGCAGGAACAGGAGAAGAAGGAGGGGATGCTCCAACTCTAGTGTCCAGGATGCCAACCACGGAGCAGGCGAAGGGTGTGCAAACACACAACCCTTGGCCTCCATTCTGAGTTTAAGATGAGTTGAGACAGCGCCTAGGTTCGGTCTGTATCAAACTGGTGAATTTTCCCCCCTCTGTCGCCTGTGTTTGGAGTCTGCAGTGTAACATGGCACGAAGAAGAAGAAAAAGAAAAAAAAAAGAAAAAAAGCAGAAGAAGGAGAAGAAGAAGAAGAAGAAGAAGAAGAAGAAGAAGAAGAAGAAGAAGAAGAAGAAAAAGAAGAAAAAAAAGATGATCATGATGATGATGATGATAATGATGATGATGTTGTTGCTGCTGCTGCTGCTGCTGCTGTTGCTGATGATGATGATGAGTTTATTATTTATTTATTTAGGATGATGAGGAACTGTTTCTTCGGTAGGCTGTCCAGCTATCATCGTGTTAAACGTCGGACCATCGACATGCTTGTTCTGGTTCCCACTCCATCCCCTCTCTCTCCTTCAACCCACCCTCAACTCCATTTTCTGGTATTCTGATCCACGCGACAATTATAGACCAGTTGAGACAAGTCCTCTGGTTGCCGAAGCTACTCCGCATGAGGAGTTTTATCCTAGAATATAGAAGAAACAACAACAACAAAATATTCCGTATAATCCGTTCTCTAACCCCTCTCTCGCTACCGTTCCAAGGCCTCACGCCGGTCACACCTGGACTGACCAAATATTGCACTTGGCTCTCACTCTCTCATTCCCTCCACTTTTGCAGTCGTCGGGGTAGGGGACCTGAGGTCACAAGAAGATCACAATCCTTCTCCATGTTGTCCTGTTGTTGATTGCTGTCGACAAGAAGTCTGGCATAGAGGTCCGTCCACTTTTTAATGTTGTCGGACCAGCTCTTTCTTTGCTGCCCTGCATGAAGGTCTTGCAAAAGCTGACATGTTGTGTGACATGTCCAAACCCTGCAAGATTGGTAGTTGCTAGCAGAGGTACATGGGGGCGGATTAGATTCCTGGGGTGGTATTCATGACCGTTGGTTAAGGCTTAACCAATGTTGGTAAAATTAACGACGTTGGTTAAGCTGGAAATTTTAAATTCATGAGGCCTTAGCAGAGTTAACGACGGTTGCTAACCATGGTTATTTTAACGGAGGGGGCACCACCCGATAACCAATGGAACACTGGTTAAAAATGGCGGCCATCGTTTGGTGGCAACTTCGACAGAGACGAGCTCCGAGGAGAGAGAGAGTATTTCGCGACAGAAGTAATCCACTTGACAAATTTGATGATGTGGAACTGGTATCAAAATTTCGTTTTCGTCGGCATGATATCATCACGTTAACGAACGCGGTAGACAGACTGAAACTGTGTGATCGGCAAGGCGTTTTGTCACCACTTTTACATGTGTGTCTCACTCTTTGTTTTTATGCCTCTGGCACCTTTAATAATCTGTCATATTAATAAAACGGGTTAATATTATTAGTATTAAAATATTGTTGTTGGATTTTGACTGGTGATGTGTAGGCTTATTGTGTATCTGTATAGTTTATACTCGTAGGGTAATGCAACCCTACGAAATAAAGACAACATTTCAAGTTCCAAACTACCCAGAAACGGCAGAAATTGACACCTCAGTCTAAAAACAAACTGTAGGCCTAACATTACAAACTACAAAGTGATCAAAAGTGATTTCTCTCCTTTCACCCCAACAAAAAGCTCGCTCCCCTTGCTCACTATGATATCCAGCATGCTGTCGGTAGGCTTGCTAATCACGCCACCATTGCCAGACTTTAATCGTGCGGCTGCACGATTCCGATGGGTTATAGGCCTATTTTGTTGACGAAAGAAGGAAAACAGCTGCTTGAATTATGCCCCCTTACGGATATTCCCGCACAGCCCCAAAATAGCCTTGGTTAAGTAACAATGCGTGGACATTCGCTCATGAATAGCGATCTGCTAAACGATGGTTAACGATACCATTGTTGGTTACAAAACCAATGTTGGTAACGTTAACCATCGCCTATAATTTAACTGGCCATGAATTCCACCCCTGGCCAAGCTGAGGCCGTGTATAATCGTTGGTCGTATGCTCCATATAGGACCTTGCATGAGGTGGCAGGTATGATTACATACTGATATGAAGCGATGGAAGAACGAATAAACCAACTACACCATAAATAAATAACAACGATTGGGAACTGTTAGATTTCGCGTAGTCCACATAATGCAGACTGATGTACATGCACTCTAGGTGCTAACACTGATGGAGATTAATGTTGTTTTTGCATTAAACTACAGTCGACAAGTCGTTTTTACCAAATACAGTAGAGTTTTAATGTACACTCTTTCGTTGTGTCTTTGGTCTTGTGTAGTGTGTGTGTGTGTGTGTGTCTTTTCAACAGAAAACAATGCATGTTTGGATACACTATTGTGACCTCTGAACTTGCAGTGCAGTTTGATGCAGTGGCTTAGGTTGGGGTGCAGTGTCAAAGGGTGAGCTGCTGCTGTACCGAAAGTTTTTCTTCTCTCAAATGCATACGTGCCGCCATCCACTCCCGACCTCCTCTTCCTGCATCCTCCACATCTTCTTCTCCCAACCGGTATTTTCACTGACGGCGTCTTGAAACTATTATCTCACTTTTACAATTTCTCTCCGTTCTGCCTCTTCCTACACAGACTATGACGACTTCCAAACAGCCGTTTTGAGCAATTCTTGTTGGAAGAAAAGTGCGCTGTACTAATTTTTATTTGCGTCCTTCAAATGGCGACAGGGACAGGGCGACGCCATGGCTATTTTGGGCGCTCCAACGCCGTGAGAAGTCTGTTAATGATTAAAAGATACTTCAATTTGTAGTGTAGGAGACGAGAAGTGATCGTGAAAGCATCTTAAGATCTGTAAATGTGATTAGATAATAAAGCTCCTATTACCATCCTTTTTGTTTCTCCGAGGAAGGGGATGGTTTTTATCTTGTTAAAAGGTTTTAATAAATCGAAATATTGACAACGTTTATATACAGCCTTTTGTTTTGATGTTTCCACTTTCATTTTCTCTCATCGTCTAACTCGACAAAACAAGGGAGTCGTCATTCTCGCGTCAGTCACTCTTTGTCTTCAAGTGTTAATCCCCTAGTCGTAACTAGTTCTCTCGTTCTCTTCAATTTCTCGTCTTACAGCGAGATCTCTCGAGCAAAGCCCGAACCCCTCAGCCTGGCGAGGGGCGTAAATACGAACCGAGGGCTGGCGAGCCTAGCGAGGGTTCAAACACTAGGGGAAGGGATTGGAACCAAGGGCAGGCGGGGGTTGGCGGGCAGCCGCTAGGTTGACATAGCCTCGCGCTGACTGGGGTCATGTGGACTCACGGGGCCCATGCCACCGAGGCGTCAAACTCGCCACCTCCAAGGACAGTCATCAACCAGTGTATCAGTGCGTCACATTCACCGCCAGTGTACAGACAGACGAGGAACATCCAGAACATGTCCGGCGTCAAACTTTACCGCAACAAGAAAAAAAAAAGAGAGAGAAACTAAAGAGTTTTTAAGGCTTCCAACTTGCCTTAAGAAGAACAAGGAGAAAGGACGACAGTGTTGACAGTTTCAAGATAGAAAACCCCAAAGCCAATCTTCTAAACTTCTTTGTTCCTTACATAACAGTAAAAAAAAAAAAAAAAAAAGAAAGAAAGAAATGACGAACACTCCCACGAGAACAAGTGAATGAGGTGGCAGTGACCATAAAGACCGTTATTACGCGCAGTGTACCGACTGACAGTGGTCAGCACTAGGTGCACAACCGCCGCTGGTCAGTGCACAATCTATGGTCCCCAGCCTTAACGGTCTTAACGGTTTTACATCTCGCCACCAACCTCTCAAGCCCTTGCCACTGGACAGCGGGGGGACAGTAAGTAGACAATAGGAAAAACAGGGTATCTGAGACCAACTGATTTTTGCTTTTTATTTTCTAATAATTTCTGATAACGTGAGTTTAAGCGTGATGGTGTAGGGGGAGTCACTACGAGAACAGTACTCTTGCCTACGGGAGCAAGGGGAGTCACTAAGAGAACAGTACTCTTGCCTACGGGAGCAAGGGGAGTCACTAAGAGAACAGTACTCTTGCCTATGGGAGCAAGGGGAGTCACTACGAGAACAGTACTCTTGCCTATGGGAGCAAGGGGAGTCACTAAGAGAACAGTACTCTTGCCTATGGGAGCAAGGGGAGTCACTAAGAGAACAGTACTCTTGCCTACGGGAGCAAGGGGAGTCACTAAGAGAACAGTACTCTTGCCTATGGGAGCAAGGGGAGTCACTAAGAGAACAGTACTCTTGCCTATGGGAGCAAGGGGAGTCACTAAGAGAACAGTACTCTTGCCTTCACTACGAGAACAGTACCCTTGCCTACGGGAGCAAGGAGAGTCACTACGAGAACAGTACCCTTGCCTACGGGAGCAAGGGGGGTCACTACGAGAACAGTACCCTTGCCTACGGGAGCAAGGAGAGTCACTACGAGAACAGTACTCTTGCCTACGGGAGCAAGGGGGGTCACTACGAGAACAGTACCCTTGCCTACGGGAGCAAGGGCAGTCACTACGAGAACAGTACTCTTGCCTACGGGAGCAAGGAGAGTCACTACGAGAACAGTACCCTTGCCTACGGGAGCAAGGAGAGTCACTACGAGAACAGTACTCTTGCCTACGGGAGCAAGGGGGGTCACTACGAGAACAGTACCCTTGCCTTCGGGAGCAAGGGGAGTCACTAAGAGAACAGTATTCTTGCCTATGGGAGCAAGGGGAGTCACTAAGAGAACAGTACTCTTGCCTATGGGAGCAAGGGGAGTCACTAAGAGAACAGTACCCTTGCCTTCGGGAGCAAGGGGAGTCACTAAGAGAACAGTACCCTTGCCTTCGGGAGCAAGGGGAGTCACTAAGAGAACAGTACCCTTGCCTTCGGGAGCAAGGGGAGTCACTAAGAGAACAGTACCCTTGCCTACGGGAGCAAGGGGAGTCACTCAGAGAACAGTATTCTTGCCTATGGGAGCAAGGGGAGTCACTACGAGAACAGTACTCTTGCCTACGGGAGCAAGGGGAGTCACTAAGAGAACAGTATTCTTGCCTATGGGAGCAAGGGGAGTCACTAAGAGAACAGTACTCTTGCCTATGGGAGCAAGGGGAGTCACTACGAGAACAGTACTCTTGCCTATGGGAGCAAGGGGAGTCACTACGAGAACAGTACTCTTGCCTACGGGAGCAAGGAGAGTCACTACGAGAACAGTACTCTTGCCTACGGGAGCAAGGGGAGTCACTAAGAGAACAGTACTCTTGCCTATGGGAGCAAGGGGAGTCACTACGAGAACAGTACTCTTGCCTATGGGAGCAAGGGGAGTCACTAAGAGAACAGTACTCTTGCCTATGGAAGCAAGGGGAGTCACTAAGAGAACAGTACTCTTGCCTATGGGAGCAATGGGAGTCACTAAGAGAACAGTACTCTTGTCTATGGGAGCAAGGGGAGTCACTACGAGAACAGTACTCTTGCCTACGGGAGCAAGGGGAGTCACTACGAGAACAGTACTCTTGCCTATGGGAGCAAGGAGAGTCACTAAGAGAACAGTACTCTTGCCTACGGGAGCAAGGGGAGTCACTAAGAGAACAGTACTCTTGCCTACGGGAGCATAGACCGATGTCTGTGCACGCACGTATTCCATCGCACCGACTGAAAGATCCTGATGCTCATGTCCTGAGTTCCAGATACATAAATACACCCAGCCAGCACTAGGTCCTTCCTCTCCCATCCCCGGTCAGCTTGAGCTGGAAAAGAACTAATAACCAAAAAAAGAAAAACGAAAAAAGAAAGCGCTATATAGAACGACTAACTAACTAACTTCACTAAATAAGCTAATCAGCGATTGCATATCAAACAATTGTAGAGTATAGCGAAGGAAGACAAAACAGCTTTGTCTTTTGTGTATTCCTGTTATTTTATTTGTTATGTATTTGTCAGATACTGATTAAACCATTGTTTAAACCAAAACAGTTTGTGGAAACACAGGTCGCCTTGTAGATTGTAGTTTCACTGACCACAGATACTCAGCACGGGCCTTGCAAAGGACAGTGACCAAGCTTTCACCTACATCTGTTTGACCACCAAGACCGTGTGCTGACCGCTGTCCATGGCAACCGCACAGGACAAGACAACATTCGCCCCCTAAACAAGTCTGTGAGACAGACAGACGGGCACACCTGTACTTAGAAACCTACATCAACGACCTTGTAAAACGCCAGTCTACACCCATAGTACAGTGATAAGGATGAGACTGATCATAATGAATTCAGTACAGGCGCTTTTCCTCCTAATTTGAGCTCAAAATGCGGCGATCTGTACTAACATACACGCTGACGTATTGCGCGTACTTCTCCATACATACATACAGTCTCACGTGTCCACACCTTCAAACAAGTGGTATACAGATAAATAACCAATGCTTGTAGAGTCCAGCGGACCGCTCGGAACCCAATCGATCCCACAAAACTATTCAAAATCAGACTAGACCGCTAACACATTAAAATATGATAAAAGATGTTCATACAACTAACTTTACTGTTAATACTACTACTACTACTACTACTACTACTACTACTACTACTACTACTACTACTACTACTACTACTAATAATAATAATAAATTTTTATAGCGCAAAACCTTTCTCTAAGCGCTCGCATGAATACACACACATACGCTCGCAAGGATAAATATCTAAACATGTGGTAAAACATGAGATGAACCAGTTAAACATTGCAAGAAATTTTGAAATCTGTGGGAATTCAATTAATCACACAAATATGCGATAAAACAAACCAACATCACTGAAAAGAATTGGATTTTGATTGTTCATTTGTAGAGTGTCTGCAACCAGTGCCATGATAACAGGAGGTAGGAAATCGGAGTAAGCTTACTCGGAGAAAACTTCCGGTAGCCTGGAAAGTTCATACCAAAGAAAAATAAATGTTCGTCCTCCGTTTGGGTTTCGAACTCACACCCTTCGACACAGGAAACTGGCGTTCTAACTCACAGCGCTAAGGATCATCGTAACAAACCTACAAAGGTTAGGGTTAGGGGTCTTATCATCTTTGGTGGAAAAGACGTAAATAAAACAAACAACCAACCAACCTTAGGGTTAGGGTTGGCTTTCGACTCGCTATAAAGCATTTAGCGAAATACAGATATTGAGAACGTGCTCAGTCTTGTGCCTTTTACCTCATTTATATCCTATTTAATCTCGTCGTCGGTAGACCAGAGAATCTTCAATATTATTTTGATGTACGTGATAAACGATGGATAAATGAACCTGGCACATTGACACTGTTCTGGTTTGTTTATTCCTCCTAGTTTTACTTTTCATTGGTTTGTTACCTTTTGTAAACTAAATATTATGTACTTTGTTAGCAATTGTTCATGTTCAATAATTGTCCACAAGATATAGGCCTACTTCGATTGTCGTATTAATTTTCAAGGGTAGCTCTAACACTTAAACTTTGCTTTTTTGTGCCCTGTATGTGTTCTAGTAGAACTTATATATAATGTTTCGCTTGTCTCTTGAATAACATTAGGTTTAAGTCAACCACATCGACTAACCCTTCCCATTCTTATTAGAGTAAGCGTCTGGGTTAGGAATAATATCAAAACTAGGGTTAAGACTAAATGCCGATGATTGACTGGTGGGGGTGACTCATATTCAAAGATAATCTATTAACCCTCTCCCACTCCTACTAACTCCCATCCTACAAACGCTTTCACACAGTCCAATCCTATTCAATGTCAACTTGTTTAGCGCACAGCTCCGTGCCTCAGAAACATGCTCAAGGCTCACATACACACGCCACAACAAAGGGAGACCTGCATTCCCTCTTTCCCAACAACACACAATCCATGCCAGGCCTCAGCTCCAGCCTGTGTAATTATGTTTTCCCTGTTCAGCTGAAAACCCGTTGTTTCTCGCACCGCCATTACCATTCAGCCTGCAATTACAACGATTAGATAATTGTAGTTAATGCTTGTTGCGGCGCTTTTAAGCGGTCTGTGGCGGCAGAGTGAAAATCGAATGAAATTATTGTACGCACACTCGCTCATTCGCACACAGACAGACACACAGACAGACAGAGACACACACACACACACACACACACACACACACACACATATATACATACGCGCGCGCGCCCTTTCTTCCTGTTTGTTTTCTCAACCCTCAGAACACAGATACCAGAAATGTTTCGACAAACCCCAATCTTTCATCTTATTGCTCCTCCTATGAAAATACCTCAGAAAGTGCAGCAAAACTCAAATACAATTTTAAAAATCCCATCCTCTCCATTTTGCCCTTCTCCAAGAAAAATCCCCCCAAAGTACCCAACAAAATTGGAAATTATCTACCATGGCTAAATCTAATAATGATAGTAATAATTACATTACATTACATAATTATTGCTTGAGGTCCAGCGGACTCTTCCCAGCCAAATCAGGACCAAATAATAATAATAATAATAATAATAATAATAATAATAATAATAATAATAATAATAATAATAATAATAATAATAATAAGTGTATTTATATAGCGTATTTTTTCCTAATGACATCGATTTTAAAGCGCAGTTCTCACGCATTTATACTTAAAGTTAACATCGAAATACATACGAAAAAAAGTTACACCAAAACAAGACACAAATAAACTATGCAAAGACATAATACAAACATGAAAAAGAATATTTACAAGTAAAATATATAAGACGATGGAGGGAGGTGAAGGAGAAGAGCAGCTAAAGGCCCGGTCACACCGCAAGAACTTTGTTGGAGCGTTCCTTGAACGGTAGAGAGGGGAGACCGAATTTCGACAACGCTCCTCACCGCGCACAAAATGGGAAAAAAATCGAAAACACGGGCGTTGCCTTAGCGGTGCACCGCTGAAGCCGGCGTTGCTATAGCGTTGGCTTAACGGTAGCGAGCGTTGGTTTAGCGGTGACGCGAGCGTTGATAGAGCGGTGTTCTGCGCATGCGGGCGTTGGCTCGGCGGGGGTTTAAAGTTGGTTTAGCGGCATACCGCTTTTGACTACGGAGCTGAACGGATCATCATGCCACGTGGACAAAAGAAGAGGAAGGCTGGAGAAGGAAAGGCAGCAGCACAGTGTTCAGTTGATAGCCACCATTCTCTCCTGCCAATCCACTGATCCTGATGGGGAGTTGCACCAATGCTTGAGTAGCTTTCGCTGCCTCTTCCCATCACGTGAGGCTGTGTTGGGGCCTTGCACAACGATAGTGTCCTCCAAGTTCCGTCCTTCTCTCCATGCCCCAGGCTGCAGGTTCCCATCTGGTTGTGCATTGTCCACAAGTCTGTTCTGGACCACTGGGAAGCGGGTGCGCATCAGGTTGTGAAGGATGCAGCAAGCTTCCACGATGGTTCTGACAGTTTTATGGTGATGCTGCATGGTGGTGAGCAGAATCTGGAACCTGTTGGCCAGGATGCCGAAGGCGTTCTCCACGACCCGTCTTGCCCTGGGCAGCCGATAGTTGAAGATGCGCTCTTCATGGGTGAGGTTTCTGGTGCTGTACGGCTTCATGAGGTAGGTCCGCAGTGAGAAGGCGTCATCCCCGATGATGAAGTAAGGCACAGCCTGATTGTCATTGGGTAGGGGATCTGGCTGAGGAAACGCATGAATCCTGTTCTGGTCCAGCCCCCGATGGAGATCACTTTCGTTGTTGATCTGAGCGTCTGAGGATGAGCCATTGCCTGATAGGTCAATGTAGGTGAACTTGTAGTCAGCATCCACCATGGCAAACAGGATCACGCTGTAGTTGTAGAATTCGGAGCCAGAGTTACGAGGAGCTTTACAGGCCACGTGCTTGCCATCAATGACACCAACTGTGTGGGGAAAGTTCCATCTCTGGTACCATTGGTCAGCCAGGTCTCTCCATCCTTGTTCAGGTGTTGAGCAAAACACGAGTTCATCTGTGTACTCCTCAATGATGGCCTTTACCACTTCTCTGACTACCACACTGATGGTGTTGTGGGGAACCCTCCAGGCGTATTGCACGTTTCTGTAGGTGTTACCAGAGGCCAGGTGCCGTAGGGTGATTGTCACTTTGAGACCAGGTTCCAGGCTTGCTCGGTAATTGGTGTCTTGCTTGGTCAATATGGGGGTCAGCCTCTGTACAACTTCATCAAACATGGCTGGTGGCATCCTCATGAAGTGCTGGAAGACCTCATTCCTCATTCCTCAGCTCTACCATCAGCTTGTCATACAGTCCATGTTCAGGCCTTCTCAGAATCCACTGTCTGACACACACAACTCTGTCTCTCCTTCTTCTCTCTCTCTTCTCCTTCTGTCAACAGCTTGTTGCAATCTGAGGAGGTTCTGATTCTGCTGCTGGACTAGTGCACCAATCATAGCAAGTTTCTCAGCATCCATGGTAGTACAGTTTTACTGTAACTTTGAGCAAATTCGATGTAAATGAGGTCTGCACTCAACGGCAGCTCGATTCCAAATGGGCTCCAGGTAATGTAACTGTAGATTATAGTCACACGACACCGAAGCGTATAGGCGACTACTGGTCACATTATTCTGACACCAGCGAACCAGTTGATGGTAAGGGGAAAATAATATGGTCACACATTGGCCAATCCGGGATTCGAACCAGGTACCTTTTGGTTACTAGTAAGACACTCTACCAACTGAGCTACCCGGCCCCTCTTGGTCCATTTCTCCCCGTATTTATAGCCAAATTCTGATCCCGCTCCGACACCTCCATATCAACGCCAAACCAAAGTTCATCACCGCAATGGCTCGCTGCTTCAACGCCAGACACCGTTCCAGCAATCTCGTGTCCGCTCGTAAAACGCTTACAACCGCTCCACCAAAGTTTGTGCAACGTTTAATCACCGCCCGGGCAAAGCTGGCGAAGCAGCGGTGGTCCAGCGTTCAAAATTTCTGCGTTGGCCTAGCGGAACCAAGCGTTCACGAACTTGCGTCTAGCGGTGCCAAACTTTGACTGGGCGTTGTTGGAGCGGTGGTGAACTTTGCCGGAGCGGAAAATTGCCCACTCCTCACCGCTCGCAATATTTTGTGCAGCTCAAAACTTTCGGAGCGGTATGAAGGACCATAAGCGGTGGCTGAGCGTATACGGCGTTGCCTTAACGGGGGCCAACTTCTGGTGAACGGTAACGAGCGGTGATGATTTTATTCCACCGCCCCAGGAACGCTCCAGCAAAGTTCTTGCGGTGTGACCGGGCCTTAAGGAGTGAGAGGGTTGGGGACGAGCGGTGTATCTCAAACCGGTGTGCGTAAAAGTTATAATTTACACTACAAATAGGCACGTAACAGGTAATACAGAGAAGTAATATAAAACACAAATAAGTAATACACAGTAACCAATATGCAGTACAAATAAGTAATAAATACATAGTACAGGTAAGTAAAATACAATGAAATAATATACAGTAAAATACAATAAAATAATATACAGACAAAAAATATACAGTAAAATATAATGAAATAGTATACAGTAAAATATAATGAAATAATATACAGTAAAATACAATGAAATAATATACAGTAAAATACAATTAAATAATATACAGTAAAATACAAAGCATGCACAAGTAAAGTTTTCAACGTCACTCCTCTTCTTCCGTCTCTTCACCTGGCTTCCTGTGATGCGACGTATCCAGCATAAAGTTTCGTCCCTTTGCTCCAGTGCACTGTGGGGCCGGGTAGGTCATTTGGTAGAGCGGCTTACTAGTAACCGAAAGGTACCTGGTTCGAATCCCGGATTGGCCAATGTGTGACCATATTATTTTCCCCTAACCATCAACTGGTTCGCTGGTGTCAGAATAATGTGACCAGTAGTCGCCTATACGCTCCGGTGTCGTGTGACTATAATCTACACATACCAGTGCACCCAACTCCACTGCCCCTCAATATATTGTGGATCTTCTTCACATTTATATACCCTCTAGACAACTTCACCCTTCCTTTGACTGCCCGTTTGCAGTTCCATCTGTGCGTACGAAATCATATGGTAAACGTGCTTTCTCTTATCAGAGTCCTAGTGTTCGGAACAAACTGCATGTTTCAAAAATTCATCTTCAATTCAGTCGTTTAATCCTCTCTAAAAACTCACTATATTTCTTCTACCGATTGAAATCAATGAGATAGATCTACAAAGTCATAGTTCGCGTGTGAGAGTGTGCGCGTGAGTGAGTGTGTACGTGCGCGCGCGTGTGTATGTGCGTGTGTGTGTTTATGTGAGTCATTAGTTTTATATATATAAGGTTAATGAGTTTTCCTCAATTTGTTTTATAGTTACAGTTGTTCTTTACTCATGTAAGCGCCTGGAACTAAGTCTAGATTAGGCGCATTAATAATAATAATAATAATAATAATAATAATAATAATAATAATAATAATATTAATAATAATAATAAAAATAATAATAATAATAACAAATAAGTAATATCCCGTAAAATAAGTAATATACAGTACAAAAAATATGATAAAATCCGCAATAAAACAGTAACGTAAGTAATATGCAGTACAAATAAGTAATATACAGTAAATGTAAAAAACATATACAGTTAAAAAAATCCAGAGCAGATAAAAAATATGCATAGTACTACTAAGGAGTGTGCAAAACTAGAATTCTGTAGGAAAAGAGAATAAAAAGAAAGAGAAGCAGGGCAATAAAAGCAACTTCTGTTTCATTTCCTAAAAAAAGTTTTTATTGGGTTTTAGAAGCTTTCCTTGCTTTTCTTCGCACGTGTGTTAAAAACCCAACAGTGAAAATTAAATTAGCCGCTTGCGTAAAGTTCAAAGGTGACGATTAATTTTACTGCTTTAGAATTGTCTCCTGGCGGAGAGGATGGAATACCTTCTGAAAAAACGCAAGTTCGTGTTTCTATCCTGAATGGATTGAGGATAGGTGAATGGGGGAGGGGGTGAAGGTTAAGCGTGTGCGGTGCAATATAAGGAGACTTTGTCGAGGGGACCTGGGATTCTACTTTGAATGATATATGCCGGTTGTTAATTTCAATGAAATATATTGCAGTTATTTTGCTAGAACCTAGAAAAAGGTAAGAAATGGAATACAGCTCATCTGTCCATTGTAATCTCGTTATTCCTTGCTGCTGTTGTTGTTTGTTGGGTTCAAAATGTATTGAAGAGAAAGGCCACCCTAACAACAACACATACAGGACACCCAAACACAAGGCTTAAAGTACGTGACACCTTAGTTATTGCTAATGTTATCGCAGCTGTTGTTTTGTGGTAATGGTTGTGCTAGTGCTGCTGAGCAGAAGAAGAAGAAAGAGAAGAAGAAGAAGAAGAAGAAGAAGAAGAAGAAGAAGAAGAAGAAGAAGAAGAAGAAGAAGAAGAAGAAGAAGAAGAAGAAGAAGAAGAAGAAGAAGAAGAAGAAGAAGAAGAAGATGATGATGATCATGATGATGATCATGATGATGATCATGATGATGGCAAAATATATATACACTGACAGCAGAAAGAGGTGTTCAAGGTTCGTGACGCCCCTTTTTCTAAATCGATGTTGAGGGCTCAAAGTGTCTCATAGGATTGAATATGGAAGCTGACAATATATACACATTTTGAAAGCAGTGGTTAACACCGACAGTACTTTTCATGTGATGAGGATGCATGTGAAGACACCAGACAGAGTTACACCATGGACATTTTTATATACCTTAACTTCCATACTCTAAAAGCTCCTTGCCCACCTCTCATCCCTCACTCTAACCCAAACACTCGCGGCTACAACCATGTTTAAGGTCACATCTGCTAAAATAGCAAATCAAAGTAAATTCTCCTTGGCGTACAAGATAATGTTGACAAACACATTTTTCTAATAAGTTGTTATAATACAATTAAAACTTAGACGACAACACAATACCATACAGCACAATACAATACCATACAATACAATACATCACAATACAACACAATACATCACAATACAATACGACACCATACAATACATCACAATACAATACATCACAATACAATACATGACAATACAATACATCACAACACAATACAACACAATACAACACAACATAATACAATACAATATAATACAACACAACATAATACAATACAAACACAATATAATACAATACAACACAATACAAGACAACACAATACAGTACAATACAACATAAAACAACACAACACAACTCTTTTACCCCAAAGGAATACAGGACAAACAAAAATAATGTGGAAACAATTCATCAAAACAAAAGTGCAATTTTAAAACTGTATTTCTATAAACGATTCTCGCAAACTAATATTATTCAAACCAACAGTAAATAATTTTATTACCTTACTTTGCTATCCTGATCCGAACCGAAACATCGGATTTGAACAGACCCAAGAGAAAGAGAGAGAGTGGGGGAGAGAGAGAGGGAGAGAGAGAGGGAGAGAGAGAGGCAATATATTGCATATTTTTAACAGCACAAGCAACATGTACAAGAACAGTTCAAACCAAAATAATTATCGAAACAGCACACCACATGCTCCAATCTCATCATCATCATCATCATCATCATCATCATCATCATCATCATCATCATCATCATCATCATAAACCATCTTCATCAAAAATCATCCTCCTCCTCCTCATCATCATCATAACTCCCAGCCTCATAACTCCTGAAGGATGAAGAGCGATTGTAAGTAGGCCCTACTCGATAAAACTAACAGTGAACTTTTGACAGCATGCCATCCAATTTGTCTGAAACTGAATCACTCTTGCCATCAGCACAGCACGTACCAGTGGTACCGTTATAACAATCATTTTTCTCCACCAAGCCTTTTCACACCCACACCTGCACACACACGCACACACCCACCCCCACACACACGCAGACTTCCCAGCATCCCAAATTCTCCCTTCCTCTTCCAACTCAATCCCACTTTTGATCACGTATAACACTACATTTCTCTCGCTCACTTCAACATCCTCCTTACGTTATTGTACGAATGCTGTCCCTCCACTCTTTCTCTTCTCCCCTCTCCTCTCCCCCCACCCCCATTTCCCAGCATTATCTCGTAATATTACTCCCCTCTCCTAGCGTCACATAATATCATTTATTCCCCACCCCCACCCCCCACTACCACCACCACCACCACCCTATTCCTGTGTGAACTGTAAAATTCTTTCCAGACGCAAGAGCTCTTGGACGTCATGGCATAGGCATAATAATAATAATAATAATAATAATAATAATAATAATAATAATAATAATAATAATAATTATTATTATAATAATAATAATAATAATAATAATAATAATAATAATAATAATAATAATAATAATAATAATAATAATTATTATTATTATTATTATTATTATTATTATTATTATTATTATTATTATTATCATCATCATCATCATCCCTATTATTATCATTATTATTATTATTATTATTATTATTATTATTATTATTATTATTATTATTATTATTATGAAAGTTCTGGTACTTTCCCGTACAAATGTGTACACTCAGAATTGGAAATCTTGTAGGATCTAAAGACAGTCTGAGATGGAATCCATTGCATATCACTAAGAAGAGGCTATAGACCATGGCCCCCTCTTCTGTGAACTTGTCTTTTGCTATGGCGGAGAAGACCCTTATATTCAGACCGGAGTGGCAAAGAAACCCTTTCACGTCGATGGACTAAAGGACTCATCAGAACTTTTGTTAACGAGTCGGAGATGTATGTATGCGAACTGTCTGAGCGGGTCTCTCTATAAAAGAAGTTGAGCTCTCTAGGCTGCATTATTACCAAGTTGGTTGAGTGCATCGTGTACAAAATATAACGGCGTCTACTTTCCATGTTCCAGTTTTAAGTCTGACGCTATGAGCGACACGAGAAATATCAGTTGGAGAAATAACATGACGACTTATGTGCATGAAAGATGAAGGAAAGATGACGGGATGAAGTACAAAAAGGTGAATTACTATTAAGACTAGAAGAAGAAGAAGAAGAAGAAGAAGAAGAAGATGTGAGAAGGAGGAAGAGGAGAAGAAATGATTACAATCCTTGCAAAATCAGTGTCCAAAGCGCCGCTTTAGAATGCAGGGAAGATTGAGAAGATTGCTGGTTTGCGGAGGGTATAGACTATAGACAACAGAAAAGGCTTGTACGAACGAGTCTTGTAAAAGATGAAAGGCACAGAATAGTATTGGCTTGCCCACGTCACATTCTCTCTCTCTCTCTCTCTCTCTCTCTCTCTCTCTCTCTCTCTCTCTCTCTCTCTCTCTCTCTCTCTCTCTCTCCCTCGTTCTCTCCTTCCCTTTCTCCCTCCCTTCAAAACCTTCCCTCCATCTCTCTCTCACACACAGGAAACTATCTCGTATCTCATGCAATGCAGAGGTCATCAGTAGGGCTTCGGTCCCATCTCAGAGGATTTACTGTTGCATTGAACGTTACCTCTGAGCGGAAGGCTGTACAAGATGGTAGTGATCATGACCCTCATGTCATACCCTTGGAATGAAACATGATATCGATCATAGGAAAACCAGTCACAACGACAAAGACCTGTGTGGGACAGAGAGCAAGTGGAACCACTGAGAAAGAACACGTATTGGCAGAGCTTCTAAGAGAAAGTAGGCGAAGCATCTCTTTATGCCTAAAAGCATTGAAACTGTTAGATATTTTTGCTGCTTCAACTAACCCAGTTGGAGACTTTTCAGTCTCTTCAGATAACTGAGATTGAGTACACTAAAGCATGCTTCTCCTTTTGCGTCTCCTCCTCCTTCTTTCTTCTTTCTTCTTCTTCTTCTTCTTCTTCTTCTTCTTCTTCTTCTTCTTCTTCTTCTTCTTCTTCTTCTTCTTCTTCTTCTCCTCCTCTTCTTCCTCCTCCTCCTCTTCATCTGCGTAATCTTCTCTTTCTCCTCCTCCTTTCATCTCCTTTGATTTCCATAATTCAGAACTAATTTTTGACATCAGATTGGAATGTCAAAGGTTAGTTCTGAATTATGGTAATTTGTTAAAAGGACGGATTGGATGCTTAGACTTTCTCATTAGTCTAAAATCGTAATCTCTAATTTAAAAACAACAACAACAACAACAACAACAACAACAACAACAACAACAACAACAACAACAACACTTTGAAGTTTCTTATCCCCATCACCAAACTTGTTTTTCTTTCCTCTTCTTCGTCTGTTCCTCCTCTACTTTATCGTATTCTCTCACTTCTTCTCCCTGCTCTCCCTTCCACTCTTCTTCTGCACCACCTCCTCCTCATCAATTCCTTTCTTACCCTCTCTCCCTACCCTCTCCCCTTCTTCAAGAAACGTTCCATGGAGCCAAAGGCCCTAAATGCTGGGCACGTTGAATCGATGTCTATTTGTTGAATGATGGCGACCGTCACAGCTACCAAATTCATCCTAATTTGTTTGAAGCTCCCAGATTTGTCTTTCCCTATGTGTCCAAAAGCTCGCTTCAATCATTCCCCTTTGGGCCTACCACAGCCATCGAATTCGTTACTCAGTAGCCTACCGTTTTCACACATGTTGCATCGTGTAGGCTACATTTTTTAAGTTGACAGATGGCAGATTCTCAGTTTTGTAAAACAAGAAAAAAAATATCATTGGAAATTAGGTTATACTCGTACCTGTAAAGAGGCATAGTTTATAGTATCCTAAGTTTGTATAAGGACAGATATTCTCTCTCTCTCTCACACACACACAGAGAGACTCTGAGAGAGAGAAGACAGACAGAGATAGAGAGACAGACAGACAGAGACAGACAGACTGACTTAGACAAAGATACATAGTGAGAAGGCAATCTGGCAATGTGGGGAGGAGGGATCTATGCGTAGCAGCTCTTGTCACATCAAGCCTCTCAGACATGGAGAGAAAGGAATCAAGGGTAAGATGCCACACAAGCTCAGCACTCGACCAAGCCTCCACATGTCCCGCTCACCACTCTTTTCAGTAACATCACAGCTACACCGAAATACATGGGATTAGAAGAAGAAGAAGAAGAAGAAGAAGAAGAAGAAGAAGAAGAAGAAGAAGAAGAACAAGAACAAGAACAAGAACAAGAAGAAGAACAAGAAGAAGAACAAGAAGAAGAAGTAGAAGCAGAAGAAGAAGAAGAAGAAGAAGAAGAAGAAGAAGAAGAAGAAGAAGAAGAAGAAGAAGAAGAAGAAGAAGAAGAAGAAGAACTAGGACAAGAAGAACAAGGACAAGAAGAACAAGAAGAACAAGAACAAGTAGAAGAATAAACAACAACAACAAAAAGAAGAAGAAGAATAAAAAGAAGAAGAACAAGAAGAAGAACAAGAACAAGAAGAACAAGAACAGGACACGATCTTCAAAGAAAGGAAGCAGAATTGTGGGTTGTTGGTTAAAAAAAAAACAACTAATGTAGACAACCCATCAGCAAGTTAATAAGCCAAAATCCTTAAAGTACAAACGACAAGGCGAACAAAATAGTTCGATGCAGAAAACATTTCAAGTTAGCTAAAAGTTAACGAACAATACAGCCAACAACTATTATTTCACAATGGAATCATAGCGTCAATATTCCTAGGAAAGGGTACTGTGCGATTCCTAAACGTGTCGTTTTCTGTACAAACAGCTGCAATTTGCTATAGTGCAACTCAATATTTTCAACAAGCTTGTGAGTTTTATTCCTTTTCAGAACAGTAACTGCACCTTGAGCTGCCCTTGAGCTGAAAAAGCGCTATGCAGGAATGAAATAACACTGATTCACCCTGAAGACTAGTTATCCGTTGTATTCTACCACTGATTCACCCTCAAGACTAGTTATCCGTTGTATTCTACCACTGATTCACCCTGAAGATTAGTTATCCGTTGTATTCTACCACTGATTCACCCTCAAGACTAGTTATCCGTTGTATTCTACCACTGATTGACCCTCAAGACTAGTTATCCGTTGTATTCTACCACTGATTGACCCTCAAGACTAGTTATCCGTTGTATTCTACCACTGATTCACCCTCAAGACTAGTTATCCGTTGTATTCTACCACTGATTCACCCTCAAGACTAGTTATCCGTTGTATTCTACCACTGATTGACCCTCAAGACTAGTTATCCGTTGTATTCTACCACTGATTGACCCTCAAGACTAGTTATCCGTTGTATTCTACCACTGATTGACCCTCAAGACTAGTTATCCGTTGTATTCAACCACTGATTGACCCTCAAGACTAGTTATCCGTTGTATTCTACCACTGATTGACCCTCAAGACTAGTTATCCGTTGTATTCTACCACTGATTCAGTCATGTTAAGCAAATTACGACCTAAGTCAGAAATGGAAATGCTAAAAATGTATATATTCAGTAGAACTGAACTTCCCCGTAGTAACGGCAATGGTATTGGATGCAGTAAACCAAAATTTTCAAAATAAAAAGTTGATAACCATTCCTAATACCTATCTCCCTGCCTTTACCCCACAAGATTGAGAGATAGATGTGTGTACAGTACGTGAGTGTGTGTTGTAGACTATGTGAGCGTACATGTTGGTACAGATCGCCGCACTTTGAGTCTGACTGGTGATTTGGGGGGGGGGGGGGGGAGCGCGTAAGCTTATATAGCATCCAGTATTATTATTACTATTATTATTTTAACTAGAAATGTCCAGCAAACGTCTGTAAGTCAGATACGATCAGACTGAAATATACATTACATCAAATAAAAGACATCCTCTAATTTCATTCATTTTCCAGGAAGTGACTCCAACTACAAGGCAGACATGATCAGGCAGAAGTGAATTATAAAGAGCGACGCGGATCTGTTGCGTAGTTTGTTCTTCCGACCTTCGCGCAGACAGACTGACAAACTGCAGGACGAATGGCTTTGCACTGGAACGTACAGCGCGCGCTCTGTTTGATTCTTATCCAGATTTGGGGAGGGTGCAAGACCAAACACAAGTGTGTTGTTGCGAGGAACTACTAGCAGCAGATATTCGGCAGTGCTATACCTTCTTTCAAGCGCCCTGTCCGTGTTAAGAGCGCGAGAGGGGAAATGCAACATGAGCAATTGCTGTCTTCACACCCACAAAACTCTTTCCTTTGCTCCCGTTGAAAAGTGGGGGCCCGGCCCACAATGGCTCGGCGTGTGATAACTGCACTACCATGCACAATAGCCGGTGTCGGAGCAAAATGAGAGGTACACGATAAAAGTAAGCAGGGAGTGGGAGGGAGGAGTGCTGGGGGTGATAGATTAGGTTCTTAACGTTTTACTTTAGTAGAGGTCCAAGGCAAAACTGGATTACGTGCGTGTAGCGTATAATATGCAGCACTGGCATTTAGGCCGTAGGTAGGAAGTACCCCTGTTTAGTGTGCTAGGCTCATGTAGCAGGGAGGGTCCTTTAATATCTATTGGCACGCAGTCCTATGCTGTAGGTTTTTGATTGTATTATGGTTCAAGAACTTTGATGAGTGATTTTCTTTACCGAGGACAAATATTAAAACTAGTGTGAAGGGAGAACAAGTGGTATAACATGTTCGCCGATAGATCTAGCCCGTAATAAGGTAGCCCGTAATAAGGTAGCCCGTAGTAAGGTTTGGGGCAGAGCAACTGTAGTGTAAAGTTGACAATTTTCTCATCACAGACTGAACACTGTTTTGTTATGTTTGATTACTTTAGTGGCGATTTATAGACATACAACTCTAATTTGCCTGTACGCATAACAACTATAAGAAAGAAAAAATGTACACAACAATATACAAAAGAACAATAACAAATTAATAATAATAATCCTATGCGCTTGCTATACATGGATCTTCACAGCAGATCTACAACAAAGAATACAAAGTATGGAGATGAGGTGGTACAGAAGACTTCTGGGCATTTCCTATACCCAGCACATCACCAACAACGAAGTCCCACAGACCATCACACAAGCCATTGGACAACATGATGACATGCTCACAGTGGTAAAGAAACGGAAACTCCGATGGTATGGCCACGTCACCAGAATATCAGGCCTTGCAAAAAACCATCCTGCAAGGCACGGTGCAAGGAGACAGAAGAAGGGAGACTGAAAAAGAGGTGGGAGGACAATATTCGAGAATGGACTGGTTTGACACTGAACGAAGCCATGAGGGTTGCTGAGAACAGAGAAAGATGGAGTACGCTGGTTAAACGATCATCTGTGGTGCCCCAACGATCTTCGAGTTACGGGATAGGATAGGAATAATAGTAATAATAATAATAATAATAATAATAATAATAATAATAATAATAATAATAATAATAATAATAATAATAATAATAATAATAATAAAAAGGCTTTATTTAGCGCAGATAATTCACGGTATATGACCAGTTAAGATGGTGTTAGAAGCCAGCCTCATAATTATTACATACCCTTGTGTAAGTAGAATACCCGTTCCCAATACTAGAAATTACAGTATAAAACTCTAATCTCATAAATGCGCAACTTCTCTCTAATATTACAATAATAATTCTCATTCACATTTACATGATTATTCCATCATAGCCTCATACCAAAATTTCGCCTCTAGGAACGACCCAGTATGACAAAAACACTAATACCTTTAACTATGAGCAGCCTGTTAACATAACGTTGTGTTTGTGTGTGTGTGTGTGTGTGTGTGTGTGCGTGTGTGTGTGTGTTTGTGTGTGTGTGTGTGCGTATACTGTTTTAATATTTTATGTTTTGCTTTCGGTTTACGTTTTGGCTTTGCTGTAAGGCGTTATGAGCTCTAGAGAGGAAGGGTATGGAACAAACGTATTATTATTATTATTATTATTATTATTATTATTATTATTATTATTATTATTATTATTATTATTATGATCATCATCATCATCATCATCATCATCATCATCATCATCATCATCATCATCATCATCGTCGTCGTCATCATCATCATCATCATCATCATCATCATCATCATCATCATCATCATCATCATCATCATCATCATCATCATCATTCAACGCCGTAATCGTGCATTAGTGTGGAAATATTTGCATACGCTTAGTAAATGTTCCTTCATTCCTTGGTACCCTCTTTCAAGACTTACTAACAAAGACATGATATTTTATTATCAGTACAACTTATGTTAATCTGATGAATAAAAATTGGTGCAACAACAACAACGATATTTTATCACAGCGTTTCTACTCTCGTGGCTTCTTCTCCTAACAAGCTTAATATAGCATTATTGTGTATCTATGTTTACCCTATCCCATACGCACAAATACGTATTCGTTTGAAACTAGTTGTGTCAGTGTTTTCGCGTGAACTTTAGTCATACGCTTTTTACAGCCGTGAATGTATGGGCTATATGTGGGTTTTTGTCTTTTCTCCTGATGTGGTTTGTCACACTGTGGAAGAAGAGATTCATGATCTATAAAGTCCCGAAAGTTCTAGCACTTGCTGTGGAGTCTACCAAACTTAAAGACGGTAATACTATCATCAAGACGAGAAGTGAACGCGGTTGAAGGAGATAAAAACACTTCAATTATTTTACTACCACGATTATTATAATTTAATTATTGCATGCTTAAACTTCGCCTATGGAATCTCTCATATCAGATCAAAACTAACGTCGTGTCAATTGACTTGCACATACCTCACACCCCACTCTCAACAGGCCGTAGAAAAAGAAAAAAAAAAGAAAGACCTTAACTGAAAACTAGTCTCTCCGAAGTGAACGAACAAACTGAATAGGCGAGGCCTGAACGAATTATTCTGCCCGTAGCACAGAGTGAATGGCCCCTACCCCTGTCTCAGCCTGAGTATTAGAGCTTGCTGTAAGTCAAACGCCAATCTAGCTACTAAGCCTATAGTTAACAAGAACTTTCAGAACAGATTTATTTAAGTTACTATAATTAACAATTTCTATGTGTTTGTTTGTTTCCTTCTTTTCTTTCTTTCTTTTTTTATTTTTTTATTTTTTATTTTTTTAATGGTTGTCTAAAATCACATTGTTGTGAAAAGACGTTAAATTAAAATATTGGAAAAATATATATATATAACAAGAACTTAGTTCATGCATATAATGTTCACGCCTATCTTGTGAAACCTGCTGGAAACCGGGTTCGAACCTAACAGGGGGATGAGGGTGGGATGGAGAACCTTACGTGACCTAGGTATGAGGCTTGTTCAGATCACCGAGGGTTTTCTCAGGGTACTCGGGTTTCATCCCTCCTTTGGTATTGGATGCAATCAATCGAAAAAAAACAACAATAAGATAACAAATAACAAATTTCGATTCGACGTAATAACGTGACGAATACAATAATAAAGTCGTTTATTCCTGGTTCCTTAGATCCATGATGCGAGTACGAAGGCCTGCAATCATAATACTGGTGAAAGGTTTGTGTAGTTTATTTTACCAGATGCAAACATCGTACTATTTCGCCACGATCATATACACGCACACAACCTTCTCGGCAGTTTTGGTTATTCAGTATGAACCCATAGCCCTATCCTTATACAGGCGCAGTAGGTGAAAAAAGCGATTGTTGGAGGCAAAAAGAGAGAAAAATGCCTGACTGCTCCCCAGCACTACCTTTCGATCGTGTCGCAGAGGCCAACAGATAAAAATCTATTCAGGTGTCGAAGGGCTGGGGAAGCCAAGAGCCCCGCGCGGGTTAAGCTAAAAGGGCGGAGGAGAAAGAGGAAGCGGGGAAAGAGATATAGAGGGCGTAGGTAGAAAAGTGGGGGAGGGGGGCTGTTGTATGTGTATAACTGAGGTATGTAAGTTCAAAGGTCGAAGGAGAAGGACGGGTGTTTGTGTAGTAAAAGGTTGTAGGACGGAAGGAAGAGGAGTTGGAGGAGGAGGAAGGGAGGAGACGTATGAGAAGAATGAAAGAGGATTGTATACCGGTGCAGAATAATTTCAAAGGGCATACGAAAATGGAAAGAGACGAGAAGCAAAGAAAGTAAACTAATATACCATGTGGTGTCGTGCCTAGCGTAATTTGGATTCCTTTATTTAGAGGAAAGAAGGAGAAATAGGACATAAAAAGATTTGGAGGTGACAGCTTAAGCATAGAAGAGGTCGACGTTTTCGATATATATACATTGATACAATATGAACCAGAAAGAGATGGAGAGAATGAGATGATAAAAATAAAAGTCAAACACTCAAACAAGAAGTTTGTTTAAAACGTCAACATTTCGGTATTAAAAGAAAGAGAGAAAGAAAAGAGAGAGAGAGAGAGAGAGAGAGAGAGAGAGAGAGAGAGTGGAACGAGGGGGGGGGGGGGGGGGGGGCAAGGAATATAAAAGAGGGTCTGTGGGTTAAAAGTTAAGGGGTTGAGAATAAGACTTTCTGGTTACGGTAGAACATTTGAAGTGGATAATACCCCGGATTACTACTTTACAGAATAAGTACAGTGTTGAGGAGTTAGGGGATAAGAGCTAGGCGAAGAGGGTAGACGTATATTAGGTTAGGGGATACAAGCTAAGCGATGGGAATAAAGATACATTAGGTTAGGGGATACAAGCTCAGCGATGGGAATAAAGATACATTAGGTTAGGGGATACAAGCTAAGCGATGGGAATAAAGATACATTAGGTTAAGGGATAAGAGCTAACTGAAGGGGGTAGAGATATAATAGGTATGGGGATAAGAATTAAGGGTGCTGGGGATAAGAGTGAAAGGTGCAGTGTACAAAGG
>CM072511.1:5857162-5862162 GCA_036898135.1 Oncomelania hupensis | reverse complement strand
TAGGGCTTCTTATGATGTTATTATTTAGCAATGTATGCATTTTATATGTATGTGTTTTGTTGATAATATATAATGATGTTTGTATTCTATTTTGTTTTTGTAAACGGGGGTTCGATAAATTAGAGTACAGCCTCAGCGTCCCCTGCGTGGGATGTCTTTATTATAAAGTGACTGGCTGGTGGAGAGCTTTCAGTTTTACCACTAGGTTTATTTCGGCAGATCTTTTATGCGGATCAGGGGTTGTCCGGTCCTGATTTGGCTCGGAAGAGTCCGCTGGACCTAAAGCAATAATGATGTAATGTAATGATGTTGTGCATGGGCCTTTGATTTGTGTACATAGTTGTAAATAGTCTATTTTTTGTCTTTTTTGTAATTTATGTACATAGTTGTAAATAGTCTGCACCTTTACTGTCCCGTCTTTTGGTGTATTGTAGCAAAAGTGATGTTTCATCGAGTGCATGTATTTATATGTAATGACTATGTAAAGCGTGGTGAGTCTGGTCATAGGCTGGAGTACCCGCTATATAAAAATCCGTTATTATTATTATTATTAATGATTCTCTGGATGTTGTGCACTGTCTCTGGATGTTGGGCATTGATTCTCCTGATGTTGAGCACTGGTATTTGATTCTCCTGATGTTGAGCACTGGTCTTTGATTATCTGGATGTTGTGCAAGGATCTCTCGCTCTCTGGATGTTGTATAGCTAAACTGTTTGTGGTTGATTCAGTCAGAAACACGTGTGGACCATCTATCAGCAAAGCAGCACTCGACCAAGCTCGGGCACCTAGCCGAGTGATTGCAAATAAATCTACCAAAAGGAGCCTTCTGCAGTCTTCCAACTTCTCTTTCCTTCCAAACAGTTTCCCAATCCACTAATAGCTACATAGTACCTACATGTATACACACGTGTAAATCATTCACACACATCTGTACATAGTTCATACACATGTGTATATAATCACGCACACACTCACACACAAATGCTTACATATAAATGCAAGTAAAGTATGTACACTTAAACACAAAACTCAGAAAGAAATAAAACTACTATCGTACTGGTTTCTGTACACACTGACCTAGGACATTACAATACGTTATTTTAACAATTTGGAGACATCGCGGAGATTTGAAACGAAAAAGAAAATCTATCAACTGGACTAAGATCGTATAATTTATCGCAGGCTAAATTCCGTTTAGAAGTCAAATCGAATATAGAATTATATGCTAAAAGATAAGTTGTAAATAGTGTTGTCTCCTGAAAAAGAAAAGATCGAGCTTGCTTATAAAAACAATGCGAACTTCAAACCGTAGGATGATAATTACATCAAAAATAAATTCAAGGTAATCCCAACAGATCAATCATAAGATTTAACAAGTTTTCAAAAACTATTAAAAAATGATAACGGAGTAACATATCGCCTGCATACCTTTCACTGAAATCGAATATTCTACATAAATAATTAATAAATAATAATGTGCAGGTACGTTTTTCATGGTCAATGCATGGTCGCACCAAACAATAACAATTGAGTTAGCTTTGAACTCTTGATGAAGTATTTAGCGAAACTGCATGTATTGGGACTCGTATCTCCTTAGCTTATGTTCTTCATTTATATCGTCTTCTGAAATAATATATTAATAATTTATTATCCCTTAAGGTAGATTAATAATAAAGAAGACCGAAAAAATGCAATCAGTATTATAATGAATGGATAAGCTGTTTTAACTGTCGGTGCACGGTATGAATGGTTCTGGCAGTTAAATTAAATTTTCTATACATTTGTTATGAGTGTTTGTGTGTGTGTGTGTGTGTGTGTGTATGTTGGTATCGAGAGAGAGAGAGAGCTTGAAGAGACTGACCCCTGTGTGTGTGTGTGTGTGTTTGTGTGTGTGTGTTGGTATCGAGAGAGAGAGAGAGAGAGCTAGAAGAGACTGACCTTTCTGTGTGTGTGTGTGTGTTGGTATCGAGAGAGAGAGAGAGAGAGAGAGAGAGAGAGAGCTAGAAGAGACTGACCCCTTTGTGTGTGTGTGTGTGTGTGTGTGTGTGTTAGTGTTAAGAGTATAGTTGAAGGTATAATGTATAGGCCTAATTGTTGGAAACATGTAGTTTTAGTACTGGTTATCTCACACGCACAATGTTATGTATTAATTTTATTTGTTTTAGAACTTTTTCTTATTTGCTGAGGTGCAGTGTTCTCCATGAATTTTCAATTGTGGGGAATAACAATTTATTGACTTGACTGGTATCGTTAAATCTCTGCAACGGAATAAACACTAGAAAACAAAAATAAAGTCTTGCTGGTTGCATGTTAGAGTAATTAATTCCACGTTTCCATACTAAAACCAAAATAAAAATATACAGAGGCGACGTATGTTCGTACACACACTCAAGAAAGAAAAATATTCGGCCCCCGTTGAAGATCTCAAGTTTTATTTTTTTTATGATGGATGTCAAAGTTGCTATAATATTGTCAAAACTTACCGCCATCTCCGCATGGCCCGACTCAAATAATCCCTCGTGTCATATCATAACTGCCGCGTCTCCGTCGTTTCGCTGTGGGTAGTCATAGGGGTTCGTAGATACATCTTCCCCGCTCCGTAACACATGCGCACTCTTTCAACATCATTGGTAAACAAAAGCGTCCACGCGCATATCAATGGGTTTTTAAAAACCCACTACAGCAAGTCCCAGAAACTGTCCATGTTCACTGTGAAATAGTGTGACCAGGGCAGCAAACACTACAGCAAAAGTCACAGAAACTGTCCATGCTCACAGTGTAATAGTGTGACCATTGCAGCAAACTCTACTCACAACTGCGGTCCTGTTACATCTTTAAACGTAAACAACAGAATTTTCGTGAAGAACTTACTTTCAGTTTTTTTTTTTTTTAACGTTTTGGCAATATTACTGAAATTTAACTGAAACTGTGTTAGTTAAAACAAACCACACACAAACACACACAATCGTAGTTGTTTACTGTGTAGTAAAATAATTTTGTTCCCAAAAAGCTTTCTCTGGAACTTCAAAAAAGCCGAAAGAGTGAACACAATTTAACGAAAATCTTCTACAGCTGAAAGTTAAAATGAAACAGACGGCACATTGAGAGCCCAGAAAGAATTAACTTAAACTCTTTACTTCTTTCTCTCTCTCTCTTACTAGCCAAACTCGCGGTCTGTTATACTTTCCTGGGCCCAAACTTTGGCAGGGGTAAGAGCGAGATTGAGTAGAAATGCTTGTCGTGGCAAAAACACACACAAACGCAAGACTGAAGAAACTGAAGGCTCAAGCAGACGACACCTTGGCTGTCGGGATCTCACACGGCTGGCAACACTCGTGCGGGCATGGGCGTTACATTAGTTCTGCGGTCTCGGACAGCAAATTTTTCCAATAACGTCACAACGAAAGTATATGACTTAATACAGACCTGCTATACTACTACTACTACTACTACTACTACTACTACTACTACTACTACTTGTGCTACTTCTACTACTATTACTACTACTGCTACTACTAGTTTATTATTTTTTAAATATTAATAATTTATTAATTGCTTTATTGATTATTTATTTTGTAGTAGTAGTAGTAGTAGCAGCAGTAGTAGTAGACTACACACCTCGATTCTTCTTTGAAATGAAGATCCTTGGCTCTCTGAAAGTTAAATGTTAATTCTCACCTCTACGGTTCACCCCACTCCACCCCTCCATTTCTCACTCTCACATTTATTGTTTACTACATGGGACTCCCTTGAAAAAAGTTAAAACCCACAATCTCAATTTTGCGATCATACTGGTAACTCTAGCCCAAATATACTCCTTCGGATGAGAGTATAAACCGAGGTCTAGTCTGTGTCGCATACATTCCATCATAACGGACTTTAAAGATCCTGACGCTTATATCATAGACGGGTGAGTGCCGGTGACAAGAACACACCCAGCATGCACCTAGGTCCTTCTCCCCATCCCTGGCTGCCCAGGATTGTGCTCAGTTGTCCGGTAGTAGTCAGACCATGCGCCCAAAAGGCTGCGGGTGGGCGTCTCGGGCGGCTTGAGTTAGATCCTGTATCGGCAAGCGCCATTGAGCAGCTCTTGAGCTGGAAAAGCGCTATATAAGAACGATTAAATAAATAAATAAATAAATATACATGCAAGTTGTCGATCCCGGGATAATTATTTTTGTGTGTGAAAAAACGAAACAATAATAAGCACGAATCCGCTCAACATCTGTGCATTCATTCATTCAATGTATTTATTTTTAAAAAGCCGTTACTGATCTCTGTTGCGTCGCTCGTTTCCTTTTGTTCCTTTTTCCCATGTAGAAGCCAAGGAAAGGATGGAGATGTTAGGTGGGGATGGTGAGGTGGGGAATGGCAGGGGAGTGGGGGTAGGTTAATGCAGATGATAAAGGTCTCTGTGTACGTTTGTGTGTTTGTGGGTGTGTGCGTGTGTGAGAGAGAGACATAGAGAGAGACAGAGACAGAGAAACAGACAGACAGGCAGACAGATTGCAGCATTCCATGGCACGGACTTTAAAGAACCTGAGGCTGATGTCCTAGACGGGTGAGTGCCAGTCACATAAGTACAGCTGGCAAGCACTGGGTTCTTTTCTTTCCCATCCCCGGTTATCCTGGACAATTCTCATTTTCTGGCGCCGTAGACGATGCGACTAACGCTGCAAGCAGGTGGGCGCCTGGGGCGGCTTGAGTTACATCCTGTATCGCCAGCGCCTTGATCAGCTCTTGAACAGTAAAGCGCTCTATAAGAATAATCACAATAACTACAGAACATAACGTAGACATTTAAAAAAAAGAGTAGGAGGAGGGGGGGGGGGGGTTGAAAAGTCTTATCTATTCGACCACAGAGGGCCCCCGCATCGCGGCAGAGCTCTCAATGGATAGAGGCCAAAGCCAATAGTTCGCCTACCGCTCAGCCAATCGCGCTGCCTGATAAGCGACACCCTCTCTCGTACTCCGACACTCCTCTCCCCACGTCGACACC
>CM072511.1:5849662-5854662 GCA_036898135.1 Oncomelania hupensis | reverse complement strand
ATGTCTTAAAAATAATCTGAAAATATAATAATGAGAGGGGGGGGGGGTAGAGGGACAGAGCGATAACAATTTTATTTTGCAAGGATAAGAAGAGAGAGAGAGTGAAGAGAGGAAGAGAGTGGAGAGAGTGGAGAGAGAGAGAGAGAGAGAGAGAGAGAGAGAGAGAGAGAGAGGAAGAGAGAGAGAGAAAGAGAGATATGCAGTAAATAAATCGGAGTCCCGAAAGCGCAAATGAAGAAAAAAAAAGGGCAGGCAGTTGGAAAAAAGGTTAGGCAATCTGTACCCCTCCGCCACCTTCCGTCCCCCATTCCGTTTTGTACACAGAACTGTGGAGGGCTGCCCCTCTGCGATCTTTCACTGCTTGTGTGAAAGATTTGCTTCCCTCTAGACACCTCTCGATTGTTACAAGCGCGAGGAGGTAAAAAAGAAAAAAGTAGGGGGAAAAAAAGTGGTAGATAGCAGAAAAGGGGAGAGAACCCTTTCGCTGTTTCTGACATGGAGGTTAAAAAAAAAGAAGAAGAAAGTAGATAGCATGCAGGGGAGAGAATACTTTGGCTCTTTCTGACATGGCGATTTATTGCCCTTTTTCTTGACAATAGATATGTCGGAGAGAATCGACCGCGTGCTACGGCTAAACATTTTAGATGGCGAAAATGTGCGTCGAGAATGTCAAAGCAGTAATGTCTTTATTGCAGGTTTGTCACAGTTTCCCCTAGTCATTACCCACCTTCCCAGAAGGGAGGAAGACAGACTGATGTTGACATAAGATGTCAGAGCGTTGGGTTATGGCGACAGGAAATCTCTCAATAAAGAATTGCTTCTGGCGGCAGGCAATTTGTCAATACAGAATTGTCTTTTCCCCATCAATTCTAATTATTATCAAACCTCCTGCTTTGCCTTGGTGTTCATGTAAGTGCAGAATGTCTAATTGAATGACCTATAAATGAAACTGCAGGCGCAAAGGAGGGCACAAATTCAAAGAGTCCGGCACTCTAATAATATACAGATAGATGCGAGAGAGAGAGAGAGAGGGGGGGAGAGGGAGGGAGAGAGAGAGAGAGAGGGGGAGGGAGGGGGGGAGAGATGTGCACGCTAAAAGACGAACTAAAAAGCGCAGCCTAACGGCACAAACTAAACGCACAGGCAATTTTAAAAAAAAAAAGCTGCTACTATTTTACCCGCATTCCATCGCATGGACTTTAAAGATCCTGACGCTCATGTTCAAGACGGGTGAGTGCCGGCTAAACAAAAACACCCAGCACGCACTAGGTCCCTTCCCCCATCCCCAGTCACCCAGGACTGTGCTCAGTTGTCAGGGCGTCAGACCATGCGCCCAAAGGCTGCAAGTGGGCGTCTCGGGCGGCTTGTGTTAGATCCTGTATCGGCCAGCGCCTTGAGCAGCTCTTGAGCTAGAAGGGCGCTATATAAAAACGATTAAATAAATAAATAAATTGCACCTACAAAACATCTCTCAACGTTTGCAAATTCACACAATACAATTTAATAAAGCCCTGACAAGAAGCCCTATGCAATCACGCTACTCAACGGGCAGTTAAAATAAATCTCCATAGCATTTGGGCAGGGTAAAGGGGGTGGGGGTGGGTGGGAGTGGGGTAAGACAAACTGTAACTTGTCTCAATAAGAGCTACCTTCATCAGTCTCTTTCTATTTACTTTATGCCGTATGAATGTGTGCGAAAATTATCGATTGTGTGTGAATAATGTATACTCACTAGTCATGTAACGTATTATTGGTGATGATATCAATTGCGCATTAGGCCTATGTATTTACTAGTCATATTGTGTACTAGTCATGATAATTTAAATGGAATCTTTGTCCATCAAGTGCTGTATGAATGTGTGCGAAAATGTATTGATTGTTTGTGCATGATGTATACATTGACTATTAATGTTATGTGAACTGTGAGGCGTTGTATGTTGGTTTAATCAATTGACGTATAGACTGAGATGTGGGTGCTTGACGCGATTAGGTGACATGATATATATTGACAGTGTTTGCGGTTCTATTTTGTGATCTGATTGCCTGATGTGTGATGTCTGATTGTTTACGTTCGATAGCCTATTTTGCGTAAATGTGAGAAAGCGATGTGTCTGCTTGCACTGTGCTGTAATGTATTGTATTGCGTATGAACTTATAACCTATATTCTGATGTATTCCCATATGCGCAAAACAAATTCTTCACATGAAGTCAATAAATCTTGAACCTTGAATCTTGAATTGGAAAGACAGGACCATCAGTCTACATTCTAAGGTAAGGCAGCTGCGCTCCCTTGTCATCTCCATCTTCCTATATGCTTGCGAAACATGGACCCTCACAGCAGATCTCCAACGAAGAATACAAAGCACGGAGATGAGGTGCTACAGAAGACTTCTGGGCATTTCCTATACCCAGCACATCACCAAAGACGAAGTCCGACAGACCATCACACAAGCCATTGGACAACACGATGACCTGCTCACAGTGGTGAAAAAATGGAAACTCCGATGGTATGGCCACGTCACCAGATCATCAGGTCTTGCAAAGACCATCCTGCAAGGCACAGTGCAAGCAGGTAGAAGAAGAGGGAGACCGAAAAAGAGGTAGGAGGACAACATTCGAGAATGTACTGTTTTGACCCTGAGCGAAACAATCAGGGATGCTGAGGACAGGAAAAGATATTCATACCCCTTTTTTTATTTTTTTCTCTTTTTTTGGGTGGGTGGGGTGGGGTGGGTGGGAGGGTATAATATTTTGCGGAAATTGAAAATCTAAACTTTGTGTCCGACCATTCAAAAGTCGTCTGCTAAAATGGCACGAGATGATTTATCTCCCTTAAAACACCTTTTGGACAGGCGCCCACACATGGAATTACCCAACACTATCAGCTTGTGTTAGAGAGCTCTGGCGGTGGCTGTTTCTGTGTGATTGGTTCTGGGCCTGTTGTATCGGGTGACGCGGGGTGAATGAATGTGCTTTTAAGCTTTATACACGCTTATTTGAGAGCCCTGCCCTATCGCCAATGGCGGGTGTGGACGTTAAACTTCAATTTGACCACTTTCACCTCAATAATGTCGATTAATAAATTCTTCTATGATCACACTATCTAATGTAAAAGTTTTTTTTTTTTAAAGACATCAAACTCATTTTAACTATCAGTGTTTCGCTGCAGCCGTTGCAATAAGTGAGGTCGCAAAAATGCTTCAGCCCAAAGTTGTGGCGATACTCAGGTGCAGTTGCACAGTAAAGTTTGATCATGGCTTTTTGGCAATACCATATACAATGCATCGCTGCATCTCCAATGACATTAAATATCTACTAACGTCAGTTTTGTTGTTAACATTGTCTGGGTCTCAGTCTTGTGCAGTGGTGGAAACTTAAACTGCCACAAAATATGTCAGTTTCTGTCTTAAACCGCAAAGTCTGCCCAGACGGCCACACCAGCGTCACAGTTCCCAAAGGCTGACGAATTTGCAGCAGCCTAACTAAAATGGCGACAAAATTAATATCAGCATTTCATTTTAAAAGTTTCCGCCGAAGACCATACTCAAATATCATTAGACAAGGCATCTGATTTTATCCATTCTTCTTCTTCTCTTCTTCTTCTTCTTCTTCCTCATCATCATCACCATCATCATCATCATCATCATCATCATCATCATCATCATCATCATCATCATCATCATCATCATCATCATCATCATCCTTTTTCTTCTTCTTCTTCTCTACCCCTAGTCCTGTTCATTTTTGACAAATTTGTATGCTTCACTTTCAAAACCTTTCTCTTCTTCATTTTTTTCCTCTCTCTCCTTCACCTCCTCCTCCTCTTTCTTCTATCCCATGTATTTTTGTGCAGCCTTGACTAACTCCCTGCTCCGCGTGCCTTGAGTTTGCTCAGGCATCCACGCTTTTCACGCCTAAGCTCTCTTCAAAAGGGGAAGCTACCCCTCACTCTCTACAACGTGGAGGCTGGAAGAGTCGTTAGCAAAGGGAGACGATCACCATGTTTTTTACTGCAAGAGTTAATTGCTCTTGGGTGTTTGGTTTTTGCCTTGAGAGCTTTGGAGAAAGAAAGTCTCACTCGGTGTGAACGTGATCCTAAGCATGGAAGTGAACTGGCTACACAAGTCATGCGGGACAGTAAAGATTCCATTCCTACAAACAGTTCCACTACACTAGCAGTATAAGTCTTTTTTTTTTAATTTTAAATAACGCTAATGCTGGCAACAACAAAAAACGCAAACAAAACAACAACAACAACAACAACAGCAGCAGCAGTGAAATATTAACACCTAATAACTAATTAGCTGTGCTAAGAACAGTTTATAAATAAAACAGGTATCAATCTATACGGAAATTTTGAACAGTTGGTACAATTTGCTGGCAGGCAAGATCGACTGCAGCACAGGGAGATTCCAACCAGTCTTAGGGAAGAATTGTGTTGTTCTCTGTTGTTTTGTCTGCCTGATAAAAAGCTTAGCTCGAACATTTTGCATTGTACTGTTTTTGTCTTTGTACTCCAATGGCAATTCCTTCAGTTTTATGATTCATTTGTTTGTCATTATTCAAAAATGTCCTTGCTAACAGTTTTATCTTACATACCCCTCCCATGTCACCTCACCCCTCCAACAAAAAAACTAACAAAAAGCAACAAAACAACAACAACAACAACAAAAACACGCTCTCTCTCTCTCTCTCTCTCTCTCTCTCTCTCTCTTTCTCTCTCTCGGAGAAAGAGTTAGCGGTGCGTGAGGTCATAGGCATGTTTCTGCCATCATACGGCTCGGTGACCTCCCTTGGTTTGGTTCGTTCAAAACTGCTACCGGAGTTGGAATACAAATCACTTTTCTACACTCTACTTTTCGTCCGGATTTCTTTTTTTTTCTTTTTTTTCATAGAAAGAACGGTGTACGTTAGGTTGTAAGGTGTACGTAAGAACTAGAGTATGCTTAAGGTATTTTGGAGCTGTAATTCCACGTATTTCTTCTTCGTTTTTTATATT
>CM072511.1:5754662-5844662 GCA_036898135.1 Oncomelania hupensis | reverse complement strand
AAAAATCAAGAACAAAAAAGTTTTAAACTGTGATTATGCACCTGTTGTATTTCCTTTTGAGGTCACAAAGATGTGTTTTATTGTGTTGTGTGTTGTATTGTGTTGTGTGTTGTATTGTATTGTGATGTGTATTGTATTGTGATGTGTTTTGTGTTGTGATGTGTTTTGTGTTGTATTGTGTTGTATTGTATTGTATTGCGATGCGCATTGTATTGTTATGTGTTGTATTGCATTATATTGTATTGTGATTGTGTTGTATTGTGTTGTATTGTGATGTGTGTTGTATTGTATTGTATTGTGGTGTGTGTTGTATTAAATTATGATGTGCATTGTATTGTTATGTATTGTATTGCATTATATTGTATTGTGATGTGCTTTGTATTGTATTGTGTAGTATTGTGTTGCATGGTGATGTATGTTGTATTGTACTTTGTTGTATTGTGATGTGTGTTGTATTGTATTGTGATGTGTATTGTATTGTGATGTATATTGTATTGTATTGTGCTGTATTGTGATGTGTGTTGTATTGTATTGTGATGTGTTTGGTATTGTATTGTACAACAAGAAACGTGCTAACAACGCCAAGAGAGGCGCCAGGCCATCAGATTAGAGACTCCAGCACATACAGCGTGGCTGAGACTTACGGCCCCGTCAAACCTACCGATTAAATCCTACAATTTGTTGCATGCGCGCGATGCAATCTCAAGACTGATCGCACGAAGCCACCGGCCATGCGTTAACATTAATTCCATACAAAATAGGCGGACTTTCGTTTTCGCTGCGGCTCGCTCATTCAGAAAGAGGCTCCTTTCCTCGTTTCAGTAGTGCTCTCCCTTGCTGCTACGAACATGTTGTAAAAGCAATGGCCAACAGTTCAAGTTCGAATTCGAGTTCGAAAAGTTCGGAGAGTGAGAGAGAAGATTGTTTGCAATATTTAGCGCTTTTAATAGCAGACGAGGAGGAAACTTCTGTCGATGGTGTGTACGGCCATGGATCGGAAGGAAGGAGACACTCAGGGTTTGTTCTGCTCTTTGATCCGATGACAACCTTTGTGTTGTGGTGTCGGCCATTTTCTTCCGTCGCAATGTCAATGACGCCACAGAACTGTTTAATTGGTCAAGACTTATGACTTTATTGCAGGAATTAGGACACGTTCTGTTCTCTGAATCTACGATGGAATGGCATTAGATTTGATCGTAAGCTTGTGGTATAACTTAGTGCCGCGGGTGACAGCGTGTAACGGAGTAAATCTTAGAACAATCGGTAGGTCTGACGTGGGCTTTAGACGAAACCTTCTCCCACTGTGGTGATTTCAGCGTGGGGGCAGACCTCGCCTAGAATCTTAGGTACGCGGTATGATTCCAGCCTAGCCAATCCAAGCAGCACCGCAGCAATGATTGTTTGCCGCTCTGGCAATCAAATTTGCACAGTGAATGCTTGGCTGCTTGCGAGGCAGTGGACCGTGTCTGGCCTGCTTTTCACCGTTCTGATCCACTGACCACACCACGCTCTTTGTGCCCAACCGTTTTGCTGAAAGATGCCAGACACGAAGGAAGGCGATGAGGAGGAGGATGAGAAGAAGAAGAAGAAGATGAGGAGGATGAGGAGGATGAGGATGATGATGAAGAAGATGATGAAGATGAAGAAGAGGATGAAGAAGAAGAAGAAGAAGACGATGAAGAAGAAGAAGAAGAAGATAAAGAAGATGAAGAAGATGAAGAAGAAGATGAAGAAGAAGATGAAGAAGAAGAAGAAGAAGACGATGAAGAAGACGATGATGAAGAAGAAGAAGACGATGAAAGAAGAAGAAGAAGAAGAAAGAGGAGGAGGAGGAGAAGTGTGTATTTGCACAAATAGGTAGGGAAAAACGCGTCTTGAAATAGGAAGATTTGTACGGGGAACGGGGGAAGGTGAGGGGGGGGGGGGGGTGGAGTGAGTGGGATTGGGGATTCAGTGTAGATGTGGTACTGACATGCATGTTGGGTGGTTTTAAGTGCACAATTGTAGCAAGCGTGTCTACATGCCGCACTGGAAGCAAGACATAGGCTTACCTTGCATACAATTTAACATCCCAGAAACTGTAAGAGAAGGAAACAGCAAAGGAGGACATGAAAGCAAGCGATCCGTCAGGGCAGGAGACGACAGACAAGAGGCAGAAGAAGATGGGGGAGCAAATGGAAGAAACAGGTCTTTACTGACAACGGCCACAAAAACCAAACATACAGCTAGGCTACACCAAAGAGGGGATACACTCTTTGGCTACACTGATTATATATATACAGAGTTTACTCAGCCTGGGTAGCGCCCATTATGGTAAACATGAAAATCGTTTGTGTTATTATTATTATTATTTTTTTTTTTTTTTACAAAGATGATAATGACTTAAACTTCAACGCAGAGTAGGTCCTAGATTTATGTAAAGCCCGTTCACATTCATAACGCGCATGTGAGCGAGGTTAGCTCAGATGAGATTTAAGACTTAAGATCAAGTGTAGGCGCCTGGCCTTTATAGACTACTTACGTCATTGTGAGATGATGTCAGAGATCAACAAGTAAATTTACCATTGCAAGGATCTCAATGCATTTTGTGTCACGCCAATGCAGCGCTATTTACAAAAGTTAGTAGCAATGTTTCATAGGGAGTTAGTTTTCAACCATCCTCTACATACAAACACACCATACACCAGCACGTCGGTACTTTTAGGGCCTGCTTTTAATTGGTCCAAGCGAATTCCTCGCCGGGCAAGCTAAACACAATATGATGGTCAACAGATTTACTGGACTGGGCTGCTGTTGCTCATTTATCGTAAGGTCCCGCACGTGAGAAACTAAAAGACTGGGCTGGAAGACCACGACGAGATAAGAAGAGGAGGAATAAGGTGAAGAAAGTAACACACTATGCCGTAGGGGAGGTTTGGGAAAGGAGGTGGGGTGTGGGGTGGGATGGGGTGGAAAGGTGGAGATGGGGTGGGCTGGGGGAGGTTGGGTGCGAACCTGTTGGTCATCTATCATTTGGTCAGCAGGTGGCTTCTGTGAGGAGCTGTAGTGTGTGTGTGTGTGTGTGTGTGTGTGTGTGTGTGCGCGCGCGTTTAAGAGAGCGAGCGCGCGCGAGAGAGAGAGTGTAAGAGAAAGAGTGTAAGAGAGAGAGAGCGCGCGCGAGAGAGAGTGTGTGTGTGTGAGAGAGAGAGGAGGGGGAGTTGTGGAGAAGAAGTAGAAAGAGGTGGAAAAGGAGAAGGAAGAGGAACAGTAGGAGAAAAGAAGAAGAAGAAAAAGAAGAAGAAGAAGAAGAAGAAGAAGAAGAAGAAGAAGAAGAAGAAGAAGAAGAAGAAGAAGAAGAAGAAGAAGAAGAAGAAGAATTCTCATAAAATCACCATCACTGGCATTCAGACCCATTGGTCACCACAATCATCACCAACCAACATGAACGAATCACACGTATGTCCGTCTTCATTATTATGACGCAAATAATCTCACGCATGCAAATCCTCCTCATTACTTCCCTTGCAGGTACAACACTCCAATAAAAACTGAGACCACATGTTGTCGTCATCCTTATTATCCACTCACGGTACAACATGCCAGTAAACATTGAGACCACATGGGGGAGATCGCTGGGAATTTTGATAAAGCCTTCCTCAGAATCTATGAGAGCCAGGAGAGAGTCTCCTCTCTGAAAATCCTTTTCGGGAAGAGAGGGGACTATAAACTCATAAACATAAAACATAAAACACACATGAGAGCCAGGCGACAAGGTTCGGTGTGGAATGTCCATAGCAGAGTCCAAGGTCTGTTATCTGTTATCTGACCTCCGATAGCACCAGTAACCTACACACTGACCATCGTTGACTTTGCAAAAGTGCTCGTACTTAGCGTTGTGTGTTGGCCACAAAAACATCGTTTCTCGCACTGAGCATGCCACAGTTACGTGTTGTGTTTTGCTGTTGTTTTTGTTTTATAGCGATAATTACATAAGGACACAAATAATGTAGTTATATGCACTCTTTATAATAATAATAATAATAATAATAATAATAATAATAATAATAATAATAATAATAATAATAATAATAATAATAATAATAATAATAATAATAATAATTATTATTATTATTATTGTTATTATTATTATTATTATTATTATTATTATTATTATTATGAGGAGGAGGAGGAAGAGGAAGAGCAGAAGGAGGAGGAGTTTGCATGAAGAAAGAACACAAGGTCGGGAAGGACTACAAAGTAATTATCGCCCCAGATGTTCAGTGATGATGATGATGGTGATGATGATGATGATGATGATGATGATGATGTTGATGATGAGGAGGAGGAGGAGGAAAAGGAGGCTGCATGAAGAAAGAACACAAGATCGAGCAGGACGACAAAGTAATTATCGCCCCAGATGTTCAATGATAAATGATGATGATGATGATGATGATGATGATGATGATGATGATGATGATGATGATGATGATGATGATGACGATGATGATGATGATGATTATGATAATGATGATGATGTCGTTGTTGATGATGATGAGGAAGAGGAGGACAACGAGGAGGAGGAGAAGGAGGACGAAGGCGTCGCGTCAAGAAGAAGAGCAACAAGTAAAGAACAACATCGCCAGCATCGTGTTGCTATTTGTTAAAAAAAAGACTTTTATATTCATCGTCAGTGAAACACGAAACCAACTTTAAAAGGCGCATTGTAAACACCAACAATATCACGATGCATGCATGCGATAATGACGAGAAAGCATAGAATAGTGGTGACCTTCACAAAGATGACAAAAACAGGCTGATGGACAATGGACAGAATACAAAACTGCTTGATTGTTCGTGCACAACGATGACGTCTTTAAGACAGAGTCTCGCCTTAGTACGAAAGTGTATCAAAACAATTACAATATAATACTATACAACGGTATAATCTCGAAGAAGGGGTTTACATGTATATGGGTGTACCAAAACAAGAAAATTGGCATTGTTCTTAAATGGCTTAAACTATAAACAAGCGAGTCGTCTGTAAGAGCAACCGGTTCGAACTGGCGAGCGAATGCATAGGCTGAGACAAATCCATTTGCCCCCGACGACAATCGTCTGGGATCAGCATTCAGAAACCGGTTAATCAGATGCTTTTTTTAAATTATGAACTAACTAATTGCAAATAATTATGATGCTTATCGGTGATCGTTATGTGGGGTTTCGATGTATTTTATTATATTTTTAATTTTTACAAATGTATTATTCTTATATAACGCTTTTTTAAAGTTCAAGAGCTGCTCAAGGCGCTAGCTAATACAGGATCTAACGCAAGCCGCCCCAGGCGCCCACTTGATGCAATAGGCGCACAGTCTGACGCTCAAACAACTGAGCACAATCGTAGGAGACCGGGGATGGGGGAGGAGGGAAAACTATACACTGAAACCACCATCACACTAATAGCAACAGTAAGATGGCCAGTGCTCACAACCATTGTTTTTGTCCAGGCCACCGGGAATCGAACCAGCAACCTTTGTAACACGAGCTCGCCACTCTTTCGACTTTATTCTGATTTTATTTTGATTAATGGGGTTGGATGACATCCAAAATAAACTCAAAACTGAAAGAATGTGAGCACCAAGGAAGAATCGAATACGAATCAAATGTGCTTTTTAAAAATATATAATTATATTTGTCCTTTTTATCTACTTTCATGCTTATTTATTTATTTATTTATTTTATTTAATCGTTCTTATATAGCGCTTTACCAGCTCAAGAGCTGCTCAAGGCGCTGGCCGATACAGGATCTAACTCAAGCCGTCCGAGACGCCCACCCGCAGCCTTTGGGCGCATGGTCTGACGTCCGTACAACTGACCACAATCCTGGGCAGCCAGGGATGGGGGAGAAGGACCTAAGTGCATGCTGGGTATGTTCTTGTCACCGGCACTCATCCGTCTAGGACATGAGCGTCATGATCTTTAAAGTCCGTTATGATAGAATGTATGCGACACAGACTAGACCTCGGTTTATACTCTCATCCGAAGGAGTAGGAAACGGGAGTAAAGTGTCTTTCCCAAGGACACAACACAATGCCCCGGCCTGGGCTCGAACCCGGGACCTTCAGATCCACAAGCCAAAGCTCTACCATTAAGCCACCGTGCCTTCCATAAATATTGCTGCAAATGTATGTCCAGCATTTGATGGTTTGCACGCTCAGTTACAAAACAAAACAATAAATAAAAAAAAATGTGTAACGCTCAGTTGTTCGGCCGGTCGTCCGTATGCCTTGATCCATTTCAGGCATGGATCTAGAATCCATAATATAATAATTATACTTTCCAGGCTTGACAAAGGGAATAAACCTTATACCTGTACATCTTTCAGGATACCTGGAGTCAGTTTTCCATGTTCGCCATGCACAACGCTTTACTATCTGCATCTTTTGCACAAGGCACAATATAGCCCAGTCGCCAAGTTTGTTCTACAAACCAAGGGATGTAACTCTAACGAGCAAGGACTAGACCTATTTAAGGAATAGGCCTATTGCGAGCATGATCTATCGCCTGCTCGGCCGCCCTTTGACCCACGAACATGATATTATTAAAATTAAAAGTTTCCACTAATCCAATATAGGTTGATGTCATGCAGCGTAGATGGGCTGCTCTAGTTTCAGCCACGCTGGACGAGTGGATCAGGGGACAGTTGTTTTATATAATAACCCATCGCGCGGACTTTGAAGATCCTGACGCTCATATCCTCGACGGGTGAGGGTCAGCTCCACAAATACACCCAGCAAGCTCTATAGGTTACTTTTGTGAGGGGCCGGGTAGCTCAGTTGGTAAGAGCGTCTTGCTAGTAACCGAAAGGTCGCTGGTTCGAATCCCGGATTGGTCAACGTCTGATCATATTATTTTCCCCTTTACCAACAACTGGCCCGCTGGTGTCAGTATAAATCGGTCCAGTAGTCACCTATATGCGAAAGTGTCGTGTGACTATAATCTACAAACAACAACAAAGCCCCGGTAGCCCAGGATTGTGCTCAGTCGTGTGTGGCGTCAGGAGATGCGCCCAAAGGCAGCACGTTGGCGCCTCGACTTAAACCCTATATCGGCCATTGCCTTGAGCAGCTCTGAGCTGGAAAAGTGCTAAATATAAACGATGAAATACATTTTTTTTAAATAATAAAAAGGCTAATTCCTTGGAGACCGTATTGAACCTATTTTCTCCTTACTCGGAAGTACAGCCGCAGACCCCTATCAGGGTTAGTGTTCAACATGTAATAGGTTTAATAATAATAATAATAACGGATTTTTATATAGCGGGTACTCCAGCCTCTGACCAGACTGACCACGCTTTACATAATCATTACATATAAATACATGCACTCGATAAAACATTGCTTTTGCTACAATACACCAAAAGACAGAACAGTAAGGGTACAAACTATTTACAACTAACAAAAAAAAAGGACAGAAATAGACTATTTACAACTATGTACACAAATGACAGAAAAGACAGAATAGAATAGCAAAAACCTATTCACAGCTATTTATATGCCCGGTTAGGCCCAGGAGGAAAACAGTATAAATATGTACAGCCGTGTATACACTAACGGATCAGACAGAGACAAAAGAGGAAAGAATGGCAGCGGGATACAAATCAGTCTGAATAATGCAGTTTGAAGAGGTGGGTTTTGAGGGCCTTTTTGAATGCTTGTGTTGATTGTATGTTGCGGATATGGGAGGGAAGGGAATTCCACTGCTTAGATGCGGAGTAGGCGAATGCACGTTGGCCGTATGTCTTAGTGCGGGTGACGGGAACCTTGAGTGTGCGAGTGTCAGCAGAAGATCTTTAATCTTTAATCCATGCAACTAGGATATGACCTTAAAAATATAAATCCGTTGGAAAAGATATTTACAAAAGTAAATTAAAGGAGACCAGTTTCTTTCCAGTTGGCCTTCACCTAATAGTGAAAAGGCCCAAGGGATGTTAGCAATTTGCGGTAGCAGTAGTTACGGCAGAACGCAAGGGAAGTTTGATGATACGGCCACCGTAGAAAAAGCACGAAGTACACGTGCAACTCGTTAAGTCACATATGTCTTCCATTGGCTGGTAGGCCGTTCTCATGGGCTGACGGCTGGCACAAACACCCCGCTCTTCCTGTTATTCATTACGTCACACAATGCTTCTCATTACCAACATTGGACAATGAGGAGGAGGAGGAGTAGTAGAAGAAGAAGGAGAAGATGAAAGAGGAGGAAGAAGAGCAACAGCAGAAGGATAACAAAAATTTAAAAAAAAAGAGTTAGAAGAAGAAGAAGAAGAAGAAGAAGGATGAAAAGAAGAAGAAGAAGAACAAGTACAACAAGAACAAGAAGGAGAAGAACAAGAAGAAGAACAAGTACAAGAAGAACAAGAAGGAGAACAAGAAGAAGAAGGAGAAGAAGAAGAAGAAGAAGAAGAAGAAGAAGAAGAAGAAGAAGAAGAAGAAGAAGAAGAAGAAGAAGAAGAAGAACAAGAACAAGAACAAGAACAAGAACAACAAGAACAAGAACAACAAGAACAAGAAGAAGAAGAAGTACAAGAAGATGGAGAGGAAGACAGGAAAGTTGGATGGAAAATAGAGAAAGAGGTATAAAAGAATATCGGGAAAGGGATTAAAGGAGAACAAAATGGATGGAAGACAGAAAGAAAGAAAGATGAAAAACAAAAGTCGGAACCACAGAAGAAAAAAAGAGAAGATTAGTACGATAATCATGAAAAAAAAAAAAAAGACGGATAAGAGTAGGAAACTCCTACTATTTATTTTATTATTATTATCGAGGATTTTTATAGCGCACATATCTCGCCGTACTTGGCGACTCAAGGTGCTGGCCGACGCAGGATCTAAATCAAGCCGTCCGAGGCGCCAACTTGCAGCCTTTGGGCGCATCGTAATAACGCTTCAGACAACTGAGCACAATCCTGGGCAGACAGGGATCGGGAGAAGGACCTAGGTGCATGCTGTGTGTGTTCTTGTCACCGGCACTCACCCGTCTAGGACATGAGCGTCAGGATCTTTAAAGTCCGTTATGATGGAATGTATGCGACACACAGACTAGACCTCGGTTTATACTCTCATCCGAAGGAGTAGGAAACGGGAGTAAAGTCTCTTTCCCAAGGACACAACACAATGCCCCGGCCTGGGCTCGAACCCGGGACCTTCAGATCCGCAAGCCAAAGCTCTACCATTAGGCTACAACAACAACAACAGCAACAACAACAACAACATCATCGGCGACGACGACGACAAGACATATTTTTTTCTTTTTTTTCCCTAATTCATTTATCTCTCGTGCTGTCGACTCAATAGATCACGTAACAGAGTAGAGTAGAAAAGAATCTTTCCATGTAGGTTAGGAGGAGTAGAAGCCAAGAGGAAGGACGGGCACAAAGTGTTTGCAGATGATTGTGGAGTGAGGACTCTTTAACGATGAAGGTGCTGATGAAAGCATCGAAGCGAAGTAAAGCATTGGCATATGCGGGAAATAAAGGTTTACGAAGATGAGGAAGACGAAGATTGTGACAATAACAATGGTGCTGCTGATGAGGATGAGGATATAATGATGGTGATGGCATGTTCCTAAAATTAATAAAGAGGAGCGTCGATAAACAGGCCGATGACGCCGATGACGACGACGATGATGATGAGATAATGATGGTGATGATGATTTATTTATTTATTTATTTTTATTTATTTGATCGTTCTTATATAGCGCTTTTCCAGCTCAAGAGCTGCTCAAGGCGCTGGCCGATACAGGATCTAACTCAAGCCGCCCGAGACGCCCACCCGCAGCCTTTGGGCGCATGGTCTGACGCCCGGACAACTGAGCACAATCCTGGGCAGCCAGGGATGGGGGAGAAAGACCAAGTGCATGCTGGGTGTGTTCTTGTTACCGGCACTCACCCGTCTAGGACATGAGCGTCAGGATCTTTAAAGTCCGTTATGATGGAATGTATGCGACACAGACTAGACCTCGGTTTATACTCTCATCCGAAGGAGTAGGAAAACAGGAGTAAAGTGTCTTTCCCTGGGACACAACACAATGGCCCGGCCAGGGCTCGAACCCGGGACCTTCAGATCCACAAGCCGAAGCACTACCATTAGACCACAGTGCCTCCCTGATTATGATGGATAAGGAGGAGGTGGAGGAGGAGAAGAAGAAGAAGAAGAAGAAGAAGAAGAAGAAGAAGAAGAAGAAGATGATGATGATGATGATGATGATGATGATGATGATGATGATGATGATGATGATGATGATGATGATGATGATGATGAGGAAGACGAAGACGAAGACGAAGACGGTGGTAAGGATATTTATAATGGAGCAGCCAAGTGTGGACAGTTAGAAAGGTGTTGGAGATGATGCGTGTTGCGCAGGAGGTATCTTGATGTCATCATTCAACACTTCGCTCTTTACACAAGTGCTGCCGTGCCAAAGAAGCAGGTGTACTGAGTATTGCAGACAGACGGAGAGAGAGGGGGAGGGAGAGAGAGAAAGAGAAAGAGAGAGGGAGAGAGAGAGAAAGAGAGGGTGGGAGAAAGAGAGAGGAAGAGAGAGAGCAACTAAAATGCTGTCCACGCTGATACGATAACGTTGGTACAGTGCGCTTGGCTTTAGTCAGCCCTAATAGGTTACAGTAAGATTGTGGGGGTCAATTTAGGGTGTTTGCTACAGTGACAGCGTGATTACACTTGCCAGCTTGTTTTATGTGACTGCCCTTATCAGCGGGCTAAGCGCTGCTAACGTCCTACAGCACCCTGAAGTACCGCTCTCATTGGTAGCCTGGTTGGTCCCGCACACAAGCAATGAAACGGGATTCTTTAACGGTTATAAACTTGGTTGTTTTTATGCACTTTTTGCAATTTGTTCCTTTAAGGCTAAGGTCAGAGACACGGAAACACGTCAACAATTCATGTATTTTGATCTGATAGCTGGAGACAAAAAAAAACTGTTTCATAGTGGTCGGTTTGGAAAACGAATTTTGTAAAGCAATTTTTTTGTTTCATTTTGCATTAGATAGGGGAGGGAAGGAGAGGGAGTGTCTTTTATAGCGCACTTACAAGCTCAGAGAGCTTCTCAAGGCGCAGGCGCCTAATATCCAGCAAACAAAATAGTCAAGATTCGTCGCCCAGGCTGAACCACGGATCTATACCTGCCGCCAGGCAGACAAAATGTAGGGAAAGGTTTCTGATGTAAGGGTGATGGTCCTGATTTGGCTGGGAAGGGTCCGCTGGACCTAAAGCAATAACCATGTAATGTAATGTAAGGGTGGACTTCGCTGCACGTTATCCCTCAGAATGTATGGCGGACGGAAAGGCTCAATCACTCCATGCAAAGACACCATACAAACCATCGTGTCTTTTGCCCAAATAATGAAGTAAAAATATCGATACTTTCGAAAAATATCGATACTCTTGCATCGAGTAGTTTCAACGAGCATTTTGAACTGAATCGGACGGAAAGGGTTGTTCACTTGATGCAAAAATACGATGCAAATCATCGTGTTTTTGCCCAAATAAGGTGAAAGTATCGATACTTTCCGACAGGATCGTGCAGTTTCAACGAGCAGTTTGAACGCGCACTTCCGACTTTAGCCGACAACTGTGACTGGAAGTCGTACAAAAATGGAATCGGAATTTTCACGGAGATCGAGAATGGCTGAGCAGGCAATGCTAATTATCGATGAAAGAAAGATAGAGTTGGAAGGGCCTCTATAACAAGCCCTTGGAAAACGTAAATGTCAACAAATCTAATTTAAGGTTTTGTGTTCATGCTTTTTTCCCCTTTAAGGTTTTGTTTGAGCTCATGCATATCTCGGACCATTGGATTGAGCGCCTGTGGATAACTAGCGGTACGCTAGACTGTTGCTGGGTTGGACAAAGAAGGGGATGGTGTAATCATATTCGTATGATCGCGTGACACGTCTCCAGGTTCTTTTGAGTTCCTGTTGTGTGAAACTAGCGATTATATAATAATTTTCATACATTGCACGTGCGGTAAATGTTTAATCGGCCAAAATTTAGAGTGAACTCCTTTTATATTTAGCTAACCTAGCGGATTCTCAAAAGTTGTCATTCCTCATCCGTTTTTTGACTTGTGAAGGAGACTGGGAAGAATGGAAAACAGTTTGGGTGTGGAGGCTTGTAGCAGAAGTTTGACCACACTTGGAGGACCTCGTGGGGGTATCTTGACCTGAAGCACCTGTATGGTCAGAAGACTTTGGTAACTCGTAAACGGAGACGAGTCCTATCATGGGGTAAGTATGGGGTATGGGGTAAGAAATATTTTTTCCGTGTTATCCTTTTTTAATTTTTTTTTCTTGGAGTTAGTGTGTAACTGCCGGTAGAATCCGTGGGGTCGTTTATTCGCGAGAGGAGGACTCATATTGCCGACTCGCTGTGCTTATGTACAAACGTGTGATTTTAAACTTTCTTACCCCAAATGGACCTATGATAGGACTCGTCTCGGGTTACGAGTTACCAAAGTTTTGTGACTGTACAGGTGCTTCAGGTCAAGATACCCCCACGAGGGAATATTCCTCCAAGTGTGGTCAAACTTCTGTTACAAGACTCCACACCCAAACGATTTTCTCTTCTTCTCAGTCTTCTTCACAAGTCGAGAAACGGATGAGGAATGACAACTTTTGAGAATCCGCTAGGTTAGTTAAATATAAAAGTTCACTCTAAATCTTGGCCGATTAAACTTTTCCCGCACGTGCAATGTATGAAAATTATATAATCGCTAGTTTCACACAACGGGACCTGAAAATAACCTAGAGCCGTGTCACGCAATCATACGAATATGAATACACCATCCCCTTCTTTATCCAAACCACCAACAGCAGAGCTTACCGCTATTTATCCAAAGGCGCTGAAATCCAATTGTCCGCGACAACGCATTTTTAATCTTTTTGGGGCCAAAGAATCATGTATTTGCATCGAGTGAATGACCCTTTGCGTCCGCCTCAGTTAAAATGCTCGTTGAAACTGCTCGATGCGAAAGCGTCGATACTTTCGGAATGTATCGATACTTTTACCTTATTTGGGCATCGAGTGATTTACCATTTTCATCCGCCATAGATTGGCCCTAGCTACATAAGGGTGAAGCTGTGGCAAGATTACCTCCCGTTCAAAATGCGCTTATTTGGCGATGTTATAGTAGTGCAGGGAGGCAATGCATTTGTACTGTTATACGGTTTACAGTTGGTCTTTTTTACATTTGTTTGCCACCTTCAAATCTAAACCCCTGAGGCGGACTACACTAACACCTAGCCAAGAGTACACAGTATTATCATGACTTTCCTAAAACGCCACATACGTTGTGCTGACAATGGGTCATATTTCGTCCCTCTTTTTAAGTACTTTTAAGTGTTCGAACATTAACCCTAACCCTAACCCAGCGCTAAACCTAGCGGATCATTGTTCTGACGTCAAAACAAGTAGGTCTGTCAAAACAAGTTATGTGGATGTTCACTGGTTTGTCCAGATAACACCGTGTAAACATGCCCACACACACACACACACACACACACACCTACACACACACACAGACACACAAACGCACACATACAACACACCCACACTCACAGCACACAAACACACCCTCATTCACAAACCCACACAAATGGAAAGTGGCGTTTCTCGCACAATGCTGCTGCACTGAAGTTGGTGCCTCGTTTTCCAACGAACGTTCCTCGCATATTATTTTTAAACAGGAATTTTTTTTTGAAACTTAATTTAAAGCCTACATTATGGTTTATATTCTGCAATATCAAATATACATTATTCACACGTCAGCTCTTCATTTTACCCAAGGCTAAGAATTTGAAAATGTAAAGGTGAAAATTTCACTCCTTTCTCGGAGTTCACTTTAATGGACTTATAATCCAAGTCTCCGTGCCTTGGGACACGACAGCGACCTAGAGGAATTACCCGTGATTAACAGAGGATGATAGAAGAATAATAAACTGAAGGTGTGAAAGTATACTGATTGCAACTACGCTTAAAGCAATGTTTCCCCTAACCCATTCCCTTTCACTCCTTCCCCCCCCCCCCCTCTCCTTCACGCATATCATACACAACCCCAACGGGGTCCTCTACACCCATCTCCATTGTGAACATTGTGTGTGTGTGTGTGTGTGTGTGTGTGTGTGTGTGTGTATATATAATATATAATATATATATATATATATATATATATATAAAATATATTATATATATTATATATATCTATTATATATATTATATATAATATATTTATATGTATATATATATATATATAAGAGAGAGAGAGAGAGAGAGAGAGAGAGAGAGAGAGAGATTATATTTGTTTAGAGATGTTTTGCAAATTTCTATACAATTTTTTTTTATCTTATTTATGTAGATAATTAGCTAGATCGTTAGTTTGTTAGTTGTTAGTTTTTAACTTGACAAATATCAACGTTGTTGTTCTCGTATCATTAGAATTATCCTTTTTTTTTAATGTTGTTGTTGTTCCTTCTTCTTCTTCTTCTTCTTCTTCTTCTTCTTCTTCTTCTTCTTCTTCTTCTTCTTCTTCTTTTTCTTCTTCTTCTTCTTCTTCGTGTTGTTATTGCTCTTCTTCTTCTTCTTCTTCTTCTTCTTCTTCTTCTTCTTCTTCTTCTTCTTCTTCTTCTTCTTCTTCTTCTTGCTGCAGTTTTTGTTAATGAGTGTGATATAAATGAATTTTAAGTAGAAAAACAACACCCATGGAAATCGTTTAGCCATTATTATACTTAGTCATAAGTTATTGTTAATTTATTGTGACAAAACATGAATGATACCTTTTTAAAAAAGTTTGGTCAAAAACTTTATCTTAGGTCGATGGTTTGGGGATGTAGGCTATAAAGGACCTATAAACATTTAAATATCCCCTTGAAGGCTTGGGCTCTAATCCCTAAAATAGACCTGAAGATGATCCCTATTAATCCGGTTCGATGGCGAAGAGTTTATCAAACGAGCATTCCGACACAGTGATGTTATATGTCTAGTGATAGCGTGTAGGAAGGAATACATGGAAGCATGCAGTTGAACCTGGAAATACAACCGCCATTGTGGCTGAGTTGTAATCAAAGTACCGCCTTGAGTCGCTAAATAATTACGACAAGATAGGTGCAGAAACTATCGGTTTTGGCTCAGTCTGTCCGTCCGTTCGTCCTAATCTCTGAAATTAATGGACGGCTTTCTTTGAAACTTGGTAAGTAGTTAGAACACAAGTATTCCCATCAGATGACCCATATTTATGCATATTAGGTGATGTCATCATGATCACGTCATTTTATTGTAGTTTCAAGGGTAGGGTAACCGGTTGCGGAAATGGTAAACTTTCGGGACTTATGTTGGTTGGGAAACTGTACGTGCACTATTCATGCCTTCAATAACTTCAACCTTGAAACTATTAGAAATATGCACACAAATAATTTAAACGCAAAGCAAGCTACACATAATAATTAGCATTGAAAACAAGCACAGTGTACTATATGTATGTCTATAGCGTTTATACTAGTAAATCAAATGCGCGCGCATTTCCTTTTAAAACTTAAGTTGATACACTCAAATGAAATAATTCTAAACAAAACAACAAAAAGAACGGAACACAAAGGAACTCATGACGACATTTAAATTCAATTTGCTTTCCGTGTAAACTGAAGCTTAAACCGACTGCCAATAAACCAATACATCTCACTCATTGCGAAATCCGCGACTCGGTGAACGAGAACATTTCAATGCCCATTACACTCGATGGACCCTGCAAGATTTTGTGGGGAGAGAGAGAGAGAGAGAGAGAGAGAGAGAGAGAGAGAGAGAGAGAGAGAGAGAGAGAGACAGAGAGAGACAGAGAGAGAGAGACAGAGACAGAAAGGGGGTAATTGGAAGATGATGAGTGATGGGGGGTATACAAAAAAACCTGCACAGTTGAGTGCAAATTGAAAATGAATGAATAAACCCCAAAGAATGTCCTTCGCTTTGTGTGGTGAAGTGATGGTAGGCAAGTTCAGGAGTTCACTCCCTTGACTTGAGAGTGACAGCCATATTTGGGGTTTGACAAGGCGGTATGCACAGCGCGTAGCTGAGACTGGCGAGGCTTACGTTTGCCTGGTGCTAGTGGAGAGTCGAGTCTCACCTACTTAGTCTGGAAGGTAGGCTTATAAATTCGGAGACAGCTCAGCTTTGCATCTTGAGGGGCCGGGTAGCTCAGTTGGTAAGAGCGTCTTGCTAGCAACCGAAAGGTCGCTGGTTCGAATCCCGGATTGGTCAACGTGTGATCATATTATTTTCCCCTTTACCAACAACTGGCCCGCTGGTGTCAGTATAAATCGGTCCAGTAGTCACCTATATACGAAAGTGTCGTGTGACTATAATCTACAAACAACAACAACAACTTTGCATCGTGGGGCCGGGTAGCTCAGTTGGTAAGAGCGTCTTGCTAGTAACCGAAAGGTCGCTGGTTCGAATCCCGGATTGGTCAACGTGTGATCATATTATTTTCCCCTTTACCAACAACTGGCCCGCTGGTGTCAGTATAAATCGGTCCAGTAGTCACCTATATGCGAAAGTGTCGTGTGACTATAATCTACAAACAACAACAGCTTTGCATCATTCCAAACCTCCCGCCCTCAGTATTGACTTGGGTGTAACATTGTCAAAGTTCCGGGTGTCTTACTTTAGCCGGGCGCCTTTGCGCATGCACCAGGTCAAGTCGGGCCGGCTTTTTCACGATGTTCTTAGGCGTCGTAACCCTAACCCTAACCCTTACTAAGACTACGATAGCTCTGTGCGCATGCGTCGAATTTTGTAATGCGTCGACCAATCAGAATGCTCCCAGTCGCTCCCAGCCCAAAAATAAGATACTAGGAACTTTAACGATGTCACATGGGTACTCTTTGCGCTAACCTCTATAATGAACTGTACAATCCGTTACTTCACCTTGCCATATAGTCTGGCGCTTTTCCAGTTCCAGCGCGGCTCAAGGCGCTGACCGATGCAGGATCTGACTCAAGCCACCCGAAGGCTCCCACTTGCTGTCGTAGGCGCATAGCCTGACGCCCAGACAACTGAGCACGCTCCTGACGCCCAGACCACTGAGCACGCTCCTGACGCCCAGACAACTGAGCGCGCTCCGGCCTGGGCTACAGAGGATGGGATGGATGAAGGGATCCTTAGGTGCATGCCGGGTGTGTCGGTGTAGCTAGCACTCCGTCTACACAACGTGAGCGTCAGGATCTTTAAAGTCTGTGCGGAGGGAATGCATGTGTACACATAGACTAAGACATCGGTTTATACGCTCATCCGAAGGAGTAGGAAAACTAATAAGCCTCATACCTTTTTTTTTTTCTCCATTTACTTGATACGCGGAACGAACTCACACCCGCTCGTTTGCCACTGGACACACTGACCTCCCTTTGTAGCATCTACTTTGACATGGTCGATATCCGCTTATGTATCATATGTGTGGACGTTTAATGTCAAATCTTGCGTGAGATTCAAACGAATGGCTATATTTTGCGCCTCACCTCAAAACTGCTTGTCAAGAGCCCCCCTCTCTCTCTCAATCTCTCTCTCTCCCTCCCTCTTTCTCTCTCTCTCTCTCTCTCTCTCTCTCTCTCTCTCTCTCTCTCTCTCTCTCTCTCTCTCCCTCCCTCTTTCTCTCTCTCTCTCTCTCTCTCTCTCTCTCTCTCTCTCTCTCTCCCTCTTTCTCTCTCTCTCTCTCCACTCCAATGTCTGTTTACGCATGTGTTAGCTGACAAATCGCGCTATTCTACTTGTGAATACATACCCCTGCTCCTTAAAACCCTGATATCTTGCTGTTCGATTCACATCCTGTAAGCCGCAGACTGCGAGCAACAAAACGGGGAGGGTGGGGAATGGTGGAGGGGATAGGGAGGGGAGGGGAAGGGGTTGGGTAGAGAGGGGGACACAGGAGAGAGGGGATCCCTTTCACCCGACACTGTGGTGTTTTGTACGAGCACACTTTCTGGTGTGCGAGTTCGTGTTATGAAGGATAGTATGCTAAATTAACACTATCTATTATTATATTATTCAATCAAAAGGTCCCTGGTTTTGTTATGGTAACTAAGACATAAGACATAAGAAGTTTTATTAACCAAAACAACATGGGCAAATGCTTTGTGAAAAGTGCGACACGTTGAAATTAATTCAAGTAAAAGTATTAAACTTTCACATCAAACAGAAAGAACGATCCATCGGCTCGCATAATCCGCTCACGTGCCATACTGATATTCTAGTCTCTTCTTCGTCGTCATCCGCTAATGTTCTTCTCTGTTTCGCCTTTCTTCATCGTTTACCATCTCTTATTTGTGCTTCATCTTCATCCTTCTCTTCCTCCTTCTCAAATCTCGCCTTCTTGCTTATTTATCTTAATAAATGCACAGTAGGGGTGTCGGATAGCGCAGTGGTTGGAGCATTCGCTACTGTGTCGCAAGTTAAGCATCGTCCAGTGCGGTTAGCACTTGGATGGGTGACCGCAAAACGTGAAGCGACAAATAACAACGCCCCCAGTTGACTCAACTGTGACTGAGTACCTACTCTCTTAAGGGCGGGGAAGGTAAAGCAGCGAGGGAGAGAGATGGGCATCACCCTCATTACGCTGGCCCAAGATAAGTGTGATCTCCAACATTACGCTCCCCTACGGCCACAGGCTATGGGACTACCTTTACCTTTTACCTTTTTTTTAGATGCACAGTACGGCCTCAAAGCAGGCGCCCTCTCCGCAACCCAGACAAACCCATTCCGTCATTTAGCATCATGCTTAAAAACAGCAGTTGGAAAGGTAGATTTTAATCCTTGGTGGAAATAAATCCATTGCAGCGTCGCACACTAACATTACAATTATTCTGATATTAAAGAGTCGGGGAATCATGTTTGTATACATATAAGGTTATGTGTGGTACATAAGTTTACCTGAGGAAACTGCATTGTTGTCATTTTAAAAGATAATATAATGGGTAATCGTTGGTCCAAACCGACAGCGCAACTGTAGGTAAACAAACAAGTGTACCTACTATACACACTTTGGCAGAGGTGCTATTTTTAGAATCAACCTTGATGCTTTTATTAGGGACCCAAACAAATTAACTTATTACATGTAATGTATATCAAAACCATACTTTTGAAGTGTGTGTGTGTGTGGGGGGGGGCGCGCAGAAGGAGAAGAGAGAATGGCGGAGGGGGAGGGGAGAGGGGGGAGGGGGGAGGGGGGGAGAGGGGGGAGGGGGGAGGGGGGGAAGGGCGGCTTAATCTTAATTTTTTCCGATGGAGCAAATAATCAAAAGGATCTGTGAAACTGGATTGTGTGATCTTAAGGTCCCTTTTCACAAACAATAAATTAATCGCATAACAAAGGATCAAAATGAAACCTGCATTGTTAATTTTTTTTAAACACGATAGTTTGCTTGGGGAAGAGTACCGGCGAACTCTTGTTCACACCTTTCCTTTCAAATAACTTCACAATAACGTTTACATTAAAACGAAACGCTCAAAATAAAACTCGGCTTTTATCGCAACACAATAGGTTGCCTAGGTCTCGTTTTGACATTTTCTTCCTACCTAATGCCCTGTGGGTTCAGGGCACTGACTAGAATAGACGCAACGTTTCCCAGCTACCAGGTGTGGGGTCAGCACGGCATCACTTGGGGGCGAAAGTCTTCTACACAGAAGTCACCGGCCAGGACGGAGGAACCTCAGGTTACTACAGGTTCAACGACTACGTGCTCGGGGCCAAGGCGAGCCACACTGTATTCGTGGATTTCGGCTGTGGCCAACAGCCTGGAGAGGATTCGGCCCTGCCAGGTCCTTCTTGCCCAAGACACACCATATGATGAAAAGAAGAACCTACATGACCCAGTTTCACGGGCTATTTCTCCGCTGTAGCTAAGTGGTCAAGCCTTAGCCTTGCACACCGATGAATAAGGTTCTAATAATCCCGGGGTAGGCAAGATGAAAAATGGCCATTTTCACTATCTTAGCAGTATGATTGCTCTGGTGGTTCAGTGTTATATGCAACTGCTGACCAGCTGAAGCATTCAATGGTAAGCGTTAGAATTGCCAACTATACAGGGACAAGCTGTTGAAAGCCGATTAACGGTCTAGAGTACCGAGGAAAAGAAAAGAAAAAATAAAACCGGAGAAAAAAAATTCTTCTTGGATTCTCCTGCACGGAAGACATTTTTGGCGGAATTTAAATTTCGCATAAGCGGCCCGCTTTTATGGAGGAATGCAGTTTTATGATTGTGTTGATTAAAAAAAACACAAAAATGTACAAGGGGAAGCCCTTATGATGCATAGGAAACAATGCGTGCGTGTGTAAGAGAGAGAGAGAGAGATGGAGAGAGAGAGGGAGGGAGAGAGAGATAGGGAGAGGGAGAGAGAGGAAAAGAGAGGGAGAGGGGGATATATATATATTATATATATCCCCCTCTCATAATATATATATAGAGAGAGAGAGAGGAGAGAGGGGGGAGAGAGAGGGAGAGAGAGAAGGAGAGAGACAGTTGGGGTGAGGGGGCGGGGAGTATTCTACGGGTGATAAGTCACAGTATCTATAATGCAGACGACCGTCTGAATCACAAAATTTAAATTCCATTTTCGCAAATTTATATCGTTTTTTTTTGTTGTTTTTTTAATGGGTGAATAGTCTATAATAATATACATAACTATTTACGAATATTCTATTTTATACATACAAGTAAACAATCATCTCTTAGCGTGAATTACAATTAGCTTTGTGCGCAATTTTGACATCGACTCGAAGCGCACTTTAAGCAATGTTGAACTGCCTGTGATCATTCTTTTGAAAAGGTAATACTGATTTGATTGAGCCGATCGGAAATGAACTGAACTGACCTGAACTGAGTTGTTTCGAATTGACTTGGTTGTTGTCAGATATTGTGTTGTATTTTACACCCTGATAGGAAAAGTGATATGACCGTGTCGGGCTAACTTTGTATTTTATAGGCCGTTTAAAGGGACATCATGCATGCAGCAAAAAATGGCTGGCGCACAACAGTTAAATCCCTTGAATGACATGCATAATGTATTATTGGCTGTGAAGAGGTTGGGTGTTTTTTTTTTGGTTTTTGCTTTTTTGTTCTGCGGCGAATGAACTTTACCCCCCAAAACACAAAGCAGTGTTATTTATCATACGGCGTGCTGACTAGCTCAGCTATTGCGTAGGCCAGCGTGTACAGTGTAACGGTAGTAATCTAGCCATTGCAGCTGCTCATAAACCTAAATAAGATGTCAACATGACTTTCCGTGGAATCCGTAGGTGCCTATTACTTGGTGCCCTCTGCCTGGTATAGGCGAAACCTCTCTAAAGACGAGAATGCAAGACTATGATAAATTCATCACGTTGTTTATTAGTTTTATACTCGGTATTAGTTTTATTTCTGTATTTATTTTATTTCATCGTTCTTATTTAGCGCTGTTCTAGTTCAAGAGCTGCTCAAGGCGCTGGCCGATACAGGATCGAACTCAACCCGCCCGAGGCGCCCACTTGCAGACTTTGGGCGCATCGTCTGACGTCCTGACAACTGAGCACAATCCTGGCCGACCGGGTATGGAATAGAAAGGACCTAGTGCAGGGCGGGTGTATTTGTGCAACCGGCACTCACAGGTCTAGGGCATGAGCGTCAGGATCTTTAAATTCCGTGCGATGGTATGCGAGTCCACCTGGGTACACAGACTAGACCTCGGTTTATACTCTCATCCGAAGGAGTTTATGTTTCTGCGATGAGTCAGCTCTTAACAGCGGCTTAACAGACCCGCTTAGGCAAATGTCGTAACTCGATGATATCGTTTTTCACTTATTAGCCCATAGCCAAATATTCCATTGCCGGCATTTGTATGTATTCTTTTACAATAACTGCTGCGTCTTTTATGCAAGCATAATACGTCGATGACATCATTTTACGATTGTTGTTTTTTATAGTTTCTTTGCGGTGAGTGCAAGCATTATATCTCCATAATCTAAATATCCTTGTAAAAATCCTTACTATCTCGTAATTGTGTATGAATGCGTGACATCTGTGCTTTGAAATATTGCATTGAGGAAAGAAAACCGCTATATAATTATAAATACACATTATTATTATTATTATTATTATTATTATTATTATTATTATTATTATTATTATTATTATTATTATTATTATTATTATTATTATTATAAGTTGTCAATATCTTATAAAGTTAGATGTAAGGTTTTGTGGAAACAGGGCAGAGCGCGCACGAGCCGACAAAGCGAAGAGTTTATCTTACTTAATCAGTTGTTTAAGCATAGTTTTTGAACCAGGGACAGAAGGATACATAATATTTATTGTAGTACGTACATAGATGTTCATCAGTTCAAGCATGACAACTCCAACTAGGGTAACAATACATACCTTAAAACCGTAAGAAGTGTATATATAGTTTGTTGCGTTTTACATTAGGGTGGGAACTTTGACAAGGATAATCTGCCACCCAAGTGTCGGCTCACTATTGGTCGACTTAGCTGAATGCAGTTATGTCCCCTCGCCCTTGTTAACACCCCACAGATTCATTAGGGCCCACCTTCGACAAGAGTTATCTCCAGTGTATTACTGCATATGTGTGTAATGGGCAAGAGCGCTTACAGCAAGCGTTTAGTTTGCTATTGCGTTTTACAAAATAAATTATTATTAATTCATATTATTATCTCCTGTCAAAATATTGTTTATTACAGTCTAACAATGCAAAAAAATATTATGAGGAAGAATAAGAAAGAAAAAAAAGTCTTGGAAGAAGATGCAGACGAAAATTGTGTTAAAGAAGTAGAAGAAGAGGAAGGAAGAGGCAGTAGAAGAAGAAGAAGAATGACAATGCAGAAGAGGAAGAAGAAAAAGAAGAAGAAGAAGAAGAAGAAGAAGAAGAAGAAGAAGAAGAAGAAGAAGAAGAAGAAGTAGTAGTAGCAGTAGTAGTAGTAGTAATAGTAGTAGTAGTAGTAGTAGTAGTAGTAGTAGTAGTAGGAGGAGGAGGAGGAGGAGGAGGAGGAGGAGGAGGCAGAAGAAGAATAAGAACGAGGCAGAAGAAGAAGAAGTAGAAGATACATTGCCTCAAAATCCACACAATACTACCTAAATCACGTTTGGCCGAAGACGAGCAGCGAGAGAGAGCAAGCTAGATTTTGGAGGTTCCTAAGACTGTTGCTAGCAAAACAGAACGCTGACCTGTCGATTGTGACCGACTGCCCGCTGTGAGAATTAATAACACCTTCCTTCACGTGAACTTACAATGGACTGAACCATACATTGTCACAGACATGAGCTACCCGTGCCAAAAACTGCCCTCGAAAGGCTGCCCTTTTAGCAGGGACAGGTTGAACCTGATGTCTAAATGTTGCTTCTTTTTTTTTCTTTTTTTAAAAAGTTTTCAATAGCGCATTTTTCAGCTTAAAAGTGCTTAAAGGACTGACCGAAATCAAGATCGCACTAAAGCCAACTTGCTAAGATGGCATTACATTACATTACATTATTATTGCTTTAGGTCCAGCGGACTGTTCCGAGCCAAATCAGGACCGGACAACCCCCGATCCGCATAAAAGATCTGCTGAAACAACCCTAGTGGTAAAACCGAAAGCTCTCCACCAGCCAGTCACTTTATAATAAAGACATACCACGCAGGGGACGGCTGAGGCTTCACCCCAACTTATCGAACCCCCGTTTACAAAAACAAAATAGAATACAAACATCATTATAAATTATCAACAAAATACATATAAAATGCCTACATTGCTAAATAATAACATCATAGGAAGCCCTAGTGAACACCTGGCAGAAAGCGTCCAATATTCCCAAGCTGATCCAACAGACCTCATACACAAACAATGAGTCTTGTCCCGGAAGAGTTTTCAAGAAAAAAGGTAGGAGACTGGTCTAGCGAAGAAGACGATAGTATAGCAGATTGATAGAAAAGAGCAGGAATGAGAAAGAGCAAATGAGAAAGACAGCGACAGTGGGAATTTAAAGCACTAAATTTCCAGAAAGTGGGGATACTATTTATACTGAAACCCCCGGCACCCCAACGGGGGTGCTAAGATGGCAACTGGTTGCTGCGTTCCGAGCCTTAATTGGGCCGCTTTTCCGCTCGAACAGAGCGAGTTTGAGCAAGCAGAATACAATACAATACAATACAATACAATACAATACAATACAATACAACACAACACAACTTGAATGTCTGATGTACATCACATACAGAAATTTGTCTTTGGAAGAATTGCTCATCGTCCATCTTTGTTTCACTTGGTTTATTTAATGGCTGTTATATAGCGCCCTTTTCCAGCTAAAGAGCCGCTCAAAGCGGTGGCCGAAACAAGATCTAACTCATGCCGCCCGAGGCAGCCTTTGAGCGCCTCGACTGACGCCCAGATCACTGAGCAGCATCCTGGGCGAGCGGGGATGGGTCAGAAGGGACCTAGTGCTTGGCTGGGCGTGTTTGTATCGCCGGCGCTCCATTTCGTATTCGTGACACATAGAGATGAAGACGCCTACAGGTACAGCGACGTACAGATAGGTTCCTATAATAATTATAATGTATGCAAATGAGTAGGAGTCGTCAAACTGTGTACACCTATGAGCCTATGTAGAGAGTTCACTTCACAAATTCATTGCAGTTGGATTTCAGTCTCGTGTTTCTTCGCTAGAAGGTCCCACATAGGATCAGACTAGAGCGGATCGCCCTGTAGGGGGGGCGTAAGTGACAGTTTTTCTACACAAAATCACATTTTGATAGCTTTCTTTATGTGCGCCACGGAGGTCTTTCTTCCCCCATTCTTGCAGATGCTTGCTATGTTTTTATAATGCAGGGTATAAAAGTGTAAAGTTTAAAATTCACATATATTATATTCTGTTAGAAAAAGCATATTACAGAAAGACGTCACTTTTGAAAGATATCATTGTAAAGTCTAAAAATTTCAAATAAATAATGCCTTTAGTCAGAAGAAGTAGTAGTAATAATAATAATAGCAGTAATGGTAGTAGTAGTAGTAGCAGTAGTAGTAGTATAATAGAAGTAGTAGCAGTATAATAATAATAATAATAATAATAATAATAATAATAATAATACAGTAGTAGCAGTATAATAATAATAATAATAATAATAATAATAATAATAATAATAATAATAATAATAATAATAGTAGTAGTAGTAGTAGTAGTAGTAGTAGTAGTAGTAGTAGTAGTAGTAGTAGTAGTAGTAGTAGTAGAATATTTATAATGCGATACTATTTGTGAAAAGAAAATTGCTCGTTTCACAACGTTGAAATATTTTGTTAATAAAACACAGTTTGCCACAGATGATCTCAGAATAGTGTATGACTGTATCTTTTATTCATAAATGAAAGTTATGTTGCTGTTTTTTCTTAAACTTTAATGTGTACTGTGGATTTGTACCTAATATATTTAATTAAAGTAACAACTTTCAGAAGTTAAACATGTACAAGAAAAAAAAAGGAAATTAATTGACGTCATGCGGCTTCTTACAAATGTACTGGTTAATATTTGATGATGATGATGATGATGATGATGATGATGATGATGATGATGATGATGATGATAATAATAATAATAATAATAATAATAACAATATTAATCATCATCATCATCACCATCATCATCATCATCATCATCATCATCATCATCGTCATCATCATCATCATCATCATCATCATCATCATCATCATTTCTCTCTCTCTCTCTCTCTCTCTCTCTCTCTCTCTCTCTCTCTCTCTCTCTCTCTCTCTCTCTCTCTCTCAGTGTTACACGGTATTTATCAATAGCCGATTCAGCCCCAATGCTTGAATCTTGAAATGTGTAACTCGAATTTGGCTATCCACGCAGCCTGTTCACTGAGCAACAAAGCAGGAGTCATCGTATAAACTAAAGGTTTCCAACTTTATTCAGCAAACATCAACAACTGCACACAAGATCGCTTTCCGAAAATCACTTTAAAGATCATCATCAAAAATCATCATAAATCTTCCTTGAAAGGAAGGAGGAAGGAATAAGGAAGCTTAACGTCCTATTGCGTTAGAGTTAAGGACGAATCACCACGTTGCCACCTTGGCAACAATGATCATCATCAACATATCAAAAAGGGTATGTACCTACCCATCTCGTTAGTCTTTCTTACAAGCAGATAGTGCCTTACTTACATACAATATTCTTTCTGCAATTGAGAAAAAGTTCGAACATTCCAGCATGACGCAATAACAGCCAATCAAAATAAAACTCGTCACCGGAAGATGCACTGCCTTACGTCATTAGGTTAGGAGAATCGCTTAGCTATTACCAGATCTATCTGGATGCTCCAGTCGATAATAAACAATTCCAGAAAATTCTCAACAATATCGACCGACGAAAATTATCAACATTATACAAAGCAACAATGCAAATTCAAATCAAAGGTAACTACACTCTGTTATTGCATGCTTCGCAAAACAAACTGATCGGATCTATCGTGCGCGTCTCAATCGTAACTCTCTCTCTCTCTCTCTCTCTCTCTCTCTCTCTCTCTCTCTCTCTCTCTCTCTCTCTCTGTGTAATACTAATAATCATTAAATTTTTACCTTAAATCAGAATGAGATGTCATTGTCGCAGGTAATATAATTCGTTGGAGTCCAATCCAACAGGTAAGGTAATCCAATTGAAATGAAGAATACAATTCCAGGTGAAATTCCAGCCAAGGTAACCTTTGGCTTACATTCCAGGCAATATGTGTTCTTGGATCTGCGAATATTATCCGCCACAGTAAAACAGAATTGATGGAACTTTGAGGCGATACATTGTAATTATTATTGGTCAAATTTCTTCTACCTCTTCTTCTTTATTTCTTTTTGATAAAGGTAAAATAATTATGCTTATAGTTCACAGTATATTAACATCGTCAGTATCTTTATTTTATTTTGGGGGGTGAAATTGTACGAAAGTTTTACCACACACAAACACACATAAAATAAATACAACTTTAAATGTATAACGTGTAAATGAATGCTTCAAGGAAACACTCGCATTTCAACACAAATTAAAGTCGGTCAATGCGGCACTTTTTCACCAACAAATATAGGCCTATAACAATCACTTTTTTTCACATATATCTATAATTGTACTTTTTCCACTTTTCTGATAGTTTCAATGCATCCAATATCATTGTATCACTTTCTTCCCTTCTTAATAAATAAACCTCATTCTACCTCGCCCAGCTGACGATGAAAAGGAATCCAAGTATGGTTCTAGAATTGTTCTAGAGGACTGAAAGTCTTCACTGCTAATTCAGCCTCACACACCCAGCTGATGGAACTCTCCAGGCAGGTGGTGAATACATCCGAAGGATTCCGATTATTCACAGCCGATCACAAAATGTAACGGATTATTCCCAAATGAAGATAAATTATTGAGTGAATGTATGAGTCATTCGCTTCTGGCACATCTGAATTTAACAGATTGTACGATTTGTCCACATTTGAAGATAAACAGAATGTACGATTATTTCACAGATGAAGGATTCATTAACCGTATCTGGCAAGTTTGTTTGAATATATACAACAGAGGAAACGATTTATGCACAGCTGGTGATAAAAGAATGCACAGGTAAATAACAAATGAAAATAATAGAAGGTACGATCAGTTTTTATTTGACGCATCTGATTATAACAGGATGTACGATTTATCTACGCGTGAAGATAACAGAACGAGCAGTTCGTTCTCACATGGAGGTCACAGAATCTACGGCGCAACTCTTGAGTCATGTACTCTCGGCATGAAATGGCATCCCCAGTGTTTCACTGTTGTCAGTGCTGATAGTACAGTGATGTGACAAATTGTCATGGGCAGGAGGAATCCTTAAAACCTGCCACAAGTAGCCACAGCGCTGACCTCATGCTTCCTGCCCTGCAACACAAATAGCAATGAATGGTATTGGTAGCAGTGCGTGGGAAAGGTTAACAACAGAATTCTAGCAGTATAGCAAAATCAGGAGTCCGCCTTCTTTAGCTAGATCTACCTGATAGATTTATATATTGCCAAGCCAGATCTCTAGCTGATAGATCTATCTCATATCGCCAATGGTGAGTGTAGAGGTTAAATTTCAATTCATTCAGATCTATCTGATAGATCTATCCCATATCGCCAATGATGATTGTTCACGTTAAACTTCACTTCATTCAGATATATTTGATAGATCTATCCCATATCGCCAATGATGATTGTTGACGTTAAACTTCAGTTCATTCAGATTTATCAGGCGGCCTTTGAAGTGTATAGGAGGACGCGCCCTGCCTACGTTTAATTCACTTGAAACATTTTACCACCACAACGCTTCTACCATTTTACTTCAAAGGCGTCCTTCATTGTCCTTCCTGAATTTCTTATACCGCTGTTAAACAACCGTCCATGGAAGAGATTTTATTTTATTGTTTTTTTTTTGGTGAAAAATGTTCGCAAGCATTACTAGTCCATATAAACAGTTGTATAATGAGAAGAGTGAAATCAATACACATAGAACTCTTCCAGAACCTTGGATGATACAAAAATATGTTACTGTGTGAAACTGACTGGAAAGATCTTTCTAAAAATATTCGAAATGTATTCATGGAAAAATAACGATAGTAGTACTAGATTAACGTCAGAACTTCATTCTGTCTAAACCACCAGAAAGCCGAGTGACCTTAAATCAAATAATTGATTGATTCATTTAGTGATTGATTGATTGTATTAAGATCTGCAACAACTTACAAGCTAACTACAACAGTAGTGAGGTCAACAATTCATATTTTTTTCCCGTAAAACTGTAATGTTAGGAAAACAAAAGTACAAGACTTTATCGATCGGTCATCTAACTGGTGACAACTTACAATGGTGCAATCGATGACTATGACAATTCATATTTTTCGTTCCATAAAACACTTTCATAATATTTAGTTAAAACAACAACAGCCCTTCTTTTTCTCATTAAAGAAATTTCAAAAATCTAGAAAACAAATAAAAAAACACTGTCTTCCATCAGCAGAACAACTTTTCAACAATTTACAATCAATAATCACGAGATCTGCACCTAACAATGCACGGTCAATCATTCACCATAGCAATCATACACAATGACACAGCATTTACAATCAAGTACTACACAAACGAACAAAAAAATCACCATGGTGACAAATCACCATAGTGACAAATCACCATAGGGCAATCCTCACAACTTTCATTCTGTTCATAGTTGAAAGACACACACACACACAAAGTCCTTATTCTTAGGACTGATGCGTATAAATTTCCTACAACTGTGAAATGAAAATTGCTTGGAAAGGGAGTTAAAACGTATTTTTAAGATAGTTATTTTGTGTATTTAAAGTAATAGTCTCCTCTCTCAAAATCCTTATCGGGAAGAGAAGGGACTATAAACTGAAAAAAAAAAAAAAAAATCCTTATTCTGCGAAAATTTGCCCTATATGATTGCGGATTTTAACCCTCTTTCAATCCATCGTTCCCACACACTGGTTTGAAAGTTTTAGAAGGCTTGCTATTTTTAAAAATAATTAATTAAATAATTATTTAAAAAAAATAAATTTATTAATGAACATAGACCGTGAATGAACAGAGATTGAAGAAAGAAGGTTAACATCTACATCCAACAACGGCGATATGGCAGACGGAAATAATCATCTCAGGGTAGATCAGGTACAGATCTAAATGAACACTGAACCACCAGAGCAATCGTACAGCTAAGATGACCAGTGAAAAATGGCCACTGCTTATCTTGCTCACCACAGGATTCGAACCTGGGTCATCAGTGTGCCAGGCGAACATAGACCGCACTAGGATATCCTGCTATAAAACCCTAGCCCTGTGTTCTGAAACTATTGTAGTACAGTGGTATAACAGTCTTTCTTATGGACTGTTGTTTTATTGTTGTTGTTTTCTAAGACTATTCTAGAAGATTTTCTGTCCTGAAACAAGTCCTTAAAGTCTTTGCAAGCATTGTATCTGTGGTATAATTCCACAAGGCTTGAAACACTAGCGGCAGACACGAGAGATAGATCTTTGCTATCATTCCGTTGTTCCTCGGAGGACAGCATCTGAAAGGATTATATCCAATATGCTTTCATTTGACTCCAATCCTCTTTCTTTAGGTGAGAAAATAACTATCTTAAAAATACGTTTTAACTCCCTTTCCAAGCAATTTTCATTTCACAGTTGTAGGAAATTTATACACATCAGTCCTAAGTTAAAAGATTGTTTTTTATTCTAAAGATAAAAGTCTTCAAACCTAAATTCGATCTTGTTAAATGAAATTGTATAAATAAATAAATAAATAAATAAATAAATAAATAATAGCACACTAAAAAGAACATATATTTTAAAATAAATCAAAAGTCGCCATCTACGACACCCTGTTTCCAAACTGAAAGGCAATATAATAACAGTTACAAATAAAAACATATCCGGCAATTAAATGTTTGCTTGAACACAACCCCACCTAAACTCCACTTCTCAACTCCAACCTTCCTTCCACTTCCCCCCCCCTTCCCTCCGCCACCCCTCCCCCCCCACACACACACATACCCACCATAACAACACACAATACTTCGGAAATCATTTTCAATTTGTCAAACTCTTCCACATTTGTTCGGGGTGTCATTCCTTGACTTGATCCCACTCGGATTACTTTGTGTCGCCGGCGAACCAGCAATTCAAGATAAGAAAACAATCGATTCCTTATAAGCCTGGGTCAGAAGGCGATAACACCAGACCAATTTCAGACAAACCAGTCACCCCACGATCCAGGCTTACTCTCAGTCAGTCAAGGCGATAACAACACAGTCCGAACAAGGGTGATTGTCGCTAGTTACTTCCCTTTTTTTTGGATTATTATTATTATTATTATTATTATTATTATTATTATTATTATTATTATTATTATTATTATTATGGGATTAAAACCTAATACTGCCAGCTCCAGGTATTAACCACTTCCTTTTTATACAGGCGTCATTCACCTCCCATTCTCCATCAATCATCCATCAACCGTCCGTCAAAATAAAACAGCGATACGGTGTGGAGAGAGAGAGAGAGAGAGAGAGAGAGAGAGAGAGAGAGAGAGAGAGAGAGAGAGAGAGAGAGAGAGAGAGAGAGAGAGAGAGAGAGAGAGAGAGAGAGAGAGAGAGAGAGACAGAGAGAGACAGAGAGAGACAGAGAGGGATATAGAGAGCACACAATGTGAGCCGAGTTGTGTGTGTGTGTGCGTGTGTGTGTGTGTGTGTGTGTGCGTGTGTGTGGTTGTATAAGCACGACTTGGGGGTCCAGGGCCTAAAACACTGCATTGAAATGGGGGTCCAATTTTGAAGTGGGGTCCGATCCCCGGACCTCACTTTTTTTATTGCATATTCAAGATTCCCGAGGCAAAATTTGCCTTCTGACGAAATTTCAGACCGGGCCCCATTTTCAGTAGTAACTGCGAAGTGTGGATTTTGCGTTTGCTCAAAGAATTACAAGCAGAGTGTGGAGCATGCGTGTGTGTAAAGGGACATAATTCGATAAAGTTATTTCACGTATCTCCCTTGTTCGCGGGCCTGCCGCTAAAGTTGCAGCCAGAAGGAGCCATAATTGTCTTTGTCTACAGAGATCAGAAGGTAATTATGTTTTATCATTGATTGCACACAAGTTTGTTTAAGTCAGAAGTTAGCTAAGCATGGCTAACCGTTTGTATATTGAAACAAGATATTTAGATCTAGTTCTAAAATTGAGGGAGAGGGAATGATGCCTGGCCCTTTGCCCACAGACACTGACACAGGCTCTGAACCAGTTCTTTTGTCTTTGTAAACTCGTAGGTCTCAATTACTATGATACATTATATAGTAATATTATAGTATATTATAGTAATTGAGGCCTACGATTTTACACAGACGAAAAAAGAGACTTCAAAGCATGTTGGCGCCTTACCTCTTGCAATGCCTCGTCGTGATCTGTAGTGCTAGACGTTCTTCTATGTGTTTAAAATGGTGACAACTATGGAATCAGAGTTTTGTTTGTTTGTTGCAGTGTTGGTTCATCGTATTTCTTTATTAGTAAGATGTGGGTAATCAAAACTGACAGGGTGGGGGTGGAGGAGGGTGGGGGTGGAGTGGTGTGTGGAAGATTTATAAGCTCTTTGCTAGATCCCCGACACTGTGCAAATGTTATGCCGTAGAACTAGAACAGTTTCATAACATTATCGTTTGAAATGAAACCATACATAGATCGTATACCCTAGATCTAGTTATTGAAGATGATAATACATGATTAAACTGATTTGCATTATTTATTCACGTTCTCTTTGTTTTATACGTTACCACCAATTTTATTCTTGTCTACAGAGTGACTTATATCACAAATACTGTTGTGTGTATTTGTCGTTTTTGAACTACAAACATATACAATTTTACATATTGTATGTGGTTTAGATATGATAAAATATTTGGAAGAGGATATAATTACCCAGGGAAAATATGTATGCATAACCATACCGACCCGGATTTTTTTCACTCTTTTCCTTTTACATTTTATCGCTTAGCATTAACGTAACTTACGCTGGGCCTGTGTTTTATGGCCTAATGAACATTTGAAAATATAATTGCTTTTAAAATTTGCAGGAATCAGCAGATGGCTGGTTCCACGCCTAAAGAAAAGATAAAATTCATCTCAGCCCAGGATGTTTTTACTTTCTTGAAAGAAAGGTAATTATCTGATTTTGATGTGTGCTGTTCACAAATCCTATTGTTTGTGTGGTTTAATTGCATCAGTGTGGTCTTTTACTTTCTGTTATAAATAATAAGCTTTATCATTTATAGTTTTTAAAGTGTGTCTGATGTTAAATTTTCAAACTTTTACATTATATCGGTGAAAGTTTTAGCGTAAGTGCAAGATATCCTAATTGGATTGTTCTCGAAGGTTGACATAAACTGTTCGGAGAAAATCCGAGCGGTCCCGATGTTTCACTTTGGAGTTTTGTTGGCTTTTGCGCAAGGTAGCAAAGTACTTTGTTGGTCCCTGTACTGTCATGACGAAGACTATCACAGCACAACTCCGGCCTTACCCATCCTCCTCTTGAGTACATTTTAAATAGATTTCTGTGCAGAGAACTGCATTTGGTCTGTCGCTAAAAGTTCCTGCTTTTGACAAACTGTTGGCACTTGGTCCCATCTATGAACTGAAAGCTAAATTACATTTTTGTCATGTCTTTTAAAAGCAGCTTTTTTTAGAGTTTAAAATAACCGTAAATGTTACACGTTTTTTAAACAATCACTTGGTTCCTTCTGTGTGTGTGTGTGATGATGGGTAGGTGAGGGCGCTTGAGTAAAAGGTACTAATCCTATCCTATCTCATAACTCGGAAGTCGTTGGGGCACCACAGATGATTGTTTAACCAGTGCAATCCATCGTTCTCCGTCCTCAGCAGCCCCCCGCATGGCCTCTTCAGATGCCACTGTATATTTTCGGTAGGCATCAGCTCCCTGCAAGGTGTTCTTTTTCCTTTTCATCTCTCTTCGTTTGTCACACAGGTCCAAAAGTGCAGTGTGTTATACGGTTTCTTCTTTGGGCGGTGCTTGCCAAGGATCTCGATGGCGGCATCTGCATCTGCCACTGCTGAGTTGAATGAGGTGGTCATGGTGTTGACATCTACTTCACCAGTTCCTAAAACGAGCAGTGGTGCAAATTCCCTCCAATTGTGGCTTGGAATTTTTCTGCCACCTTCAGATTTTGCAGTTTGTCCTGGTTGAACTTTAGCCTGGTGCACTGTACTTTGTTTACTCTCTTTAAGTGGTGCCAGAAGGACATCATCAGGAGGTCGTGGTCGCTTCCGATGTGTGCTCCTGGAAAAGTGCGTGTATTGCCAATGTTGACGCTTGATCGGAAGCGGTTTTTGACCATGATGTAGTCGATCTGGTTGTGATGCTCCCCGCTGGGACTGTGCCAGGTCCATCGTCTGGATTTTTTGTGGGGACCAAGCATGTTTGCCAGTATCAGATTATTGTATCTGGCAAACTCCAAGAGTCTAAGACCTCTGTTATTTGTCTCGTTGTTGCAATGGGGTCCACATGTGTCTCCCCAGATGTTTAAATTTAATTTAATCACATTTTATATAGCGCTTTACCAGCTCAAGAGCTGCTCAAGGCGCTGGTCGATACAGGATCTAACTCAAGCCGCCCGAGGCGCCCACTTGCAGCCTTTTGGCACATAGTCTCTGACTCCCAGACGACTGAGCTCAATCCTGGGCGATCGGGGATGGGGAGAAGGGACCTAGAGCATGCTGGATGTATTTGTGTAGCCAGCACTCGCCCGTCTAGGACATGAGCGCCAGGATCTTTAAAGTCCATGCGATGTAATGCGTGCGTGCACAGACTATACCTCGGTTTATACTCTCATCCGAATTACTTAATACACTAAACCATTATGTGGTACGCATCTTGGGAAACCTTGGCATTCCAGATGCTTTGCATTATGATTATGTCCTTTTCCGGCACTTTGTCAAGGACAGCCTGTAGAGGTTCATAGAAATCTTTGACTTCGTTGTCGTCATTTTCCAATGTTGTGGCATAGGCCTGGATGATGGTGATGTTGAAAGGGGATGCCCTTAGACGGATAGTAATTGAGTCTACTGAAGACTGGGCCTCAACCCATGACAGTGGCCAGAATGTCTTTGTGGACCAAGAATCCAACGCCATGTTCGTATTTGTCTTCTCTCCTGCTAAAATAAGGCTTGAAGCCTTTATATCGGTCGTTGTTTCACCTAAGCCTTTCCAGCGCAGTTTGCTGATACATAAAATCTTCCATCGATAGCGGTCCAGCTCGTGTGCCAACTCTTCTGATTTATCTTCCCCAGTTAGGGTCCTTACATTCCAGATTCCTATGACAAATGTGTGACTTGTGCGGATCTTGCTAAGTTGTCCATCCTAGTGGACAACGGATGGCGCGGTCCTTGTCGACAACCGGTTCGGAATGGAGTGAGAAGTTCTTTTCATCATGGCTCGCCTTTTCCCCGAGCACGTGGTCGTTGAACCTATGATCGATCCCACACTTATCAGGCGCCATTGGTTTCGGCCTGTCAACAAGGCAAGTCAGTCCCGCCTTAGACCACGCGGCCACAACGCCTAAATGGCAAAACATTCAGTTTTAGGTAAAGTGTAAGTTGGACCTCACTTTGAGCTACAATGAAAAGTCAGAGTAGCCTACATAAGTGTTGTTGGGACCCCACTTTAGGTGTATAAAATATAGTATAGAACAAAATGTATAAAAGCGGGTGTTTTTTTCAATGTAAGTTTTTAAAAAAATGTTTTGTTGTGTTGATGAAATGAAGCCAGTGCAGAGATCTGCAAGCCAAATACATGTTATTTTGTTTTCTGTTTGACACAGATGTAACACTTATTATAAGAAAGCTGTTGGTGCACTCTGATGTTGCATTCTGTTTGTTACAGTAACCTGAGTCTGAAACAAGTCTTACACTATACAGTTCAAGCGTAAGGTCCAGTGAAAAGTGAGTTGTTATTCTTGTTTATAGATTTAGTACTTTATTTACTTATTGGTAGTAATAGTCGTTTTCGTCTGTTTTCTTCCACATTTTCCTGTAGAAATGTGTATTATAATTGAACTTTCAATTATATTGGTGACTTTATGATGGTCAATACTGCTAAGGTAAAGTTTAAGCTGACCTGATAGTTTCTTGATCACTACAAATGCAGGAAAGAGCCAGTGACAGGTGGGAACCATACAGAGTTACTGAATGATTGATTTGATTTAGTTAGTAATTATCTCCAGTCATTAAAGTTGATAGTTGGTAAGTTATAACCCACTTCAACAAAAAGGTCATTTTTATTTATTTTTTTCCTTTTTACACTTTATTGTCCATTTTTATCGGGAAACTCTGGGCTGCCTCCCCTTGGGAAGGCGTAGCCGCAGCAAATTGTGCTGGGGGAACAAACCAAAGTACCCAGAAAAAAAACCGAGACGTCCGAGTCGAAAGTAAATAATATTCGGAGAAACATAACGCCCAGAGGCGGGATCGATCCCACATCTATCAGACACCATTGGTTTCTAGCCTGTCGACAATGCAAGTTAGCCCTGCCTTAGACCATGCTGCCACAACGCCTAAATGGCAAAACATTTAGTGTAGGTAAAGTGTAAGTTGGACCTCATTTTGCGATACAATGAAAAGTCAGATTACATGAAGTGTTGTTGGGACCCCACTTTAGTTGTATACAATACAATTTAAAACAAAATGTATGAAAGTGTTTTTTTATTGATGTATTTATTGTTGTTGTTATGTTGATGAAGTCAGTGCAAAGAACTGCAGATTAGCTAAATGTTATTTTGTATAAGTGTTTAACACAGCTGTACCACTTATAAAAAAAGCTGTTGGTGTATTCTATGTTGAAAAAAAAATTAACTAGACCACCACTTAGGTTGATCAAGCCAGCAAAGATATAAGCTTCATCACATTTAATGTTGACTGCGTTATTAAAGACAAGGTATAAGCTGGAAACCATTGTATGTTGTGATGAGATTACTAAACACAAAGTATAAGACGGACCCCACTTCACACTGTGAAATCCAGTGTGGATAAAATAGGCTGGGCTCTGCTTTACGTTGATTCTATCAGTGCAGACAAGAAAGTACAGGACATGTTTTTATTGTAGCATCTTTACACAAGCAAATATGTATCTATAAAAGCTGTGAGTGTGCAGTCTTCTAATCTGATTTCCCTTTGCTGTTGAACAGGATGCTGCCCACTAAACTACAATGTAACAAATGCAGGAAATCGCCTGTGACAGGTGAGAAACACACATAATTACTGAATGATTGATTTGTTTAGTTAGTAGCCATCTCTCCAGTCATAGAAGTAGGTAGTTTTAAATTGCAATTTTCATTTGCCATGACAATGCTTTATTTGGCCTTGCTGCAATGACATTTAAAGTGTCGTTTGCAAGCAAGTGGTAAATGTAGCCTAGTAGAAATCTTGCAATTCAGTTTATTGGTAAGTTAAAATACACTTAATAAACAACAAAACGTAAACGTCTGAATAGCAAACTATTCATTGTATGTAAAGTGTATGCTGGACCTCACTTTAAGCTACAATGAAAGTCAGAGTACTTGAAGTGCTGTTGGGACCCCACTTTACCTGTTTAAAATACCGTGTAGAACAACATGTATGAAAGATCTTTTTTTTAATTTAGTTTTTTTGTTTTGGGCTTTTTTGTTTTTAAACAAATATAAAATGTTTTGTTATGTTGATAATGTCAGTGTATTGGTACATGGTGAGTTAAAACGCACTTCAACAACAATGAAATGTAAACGTATAACTCATTAACTGGCAATACATTAAGTGTAGGTAAAGTATATGCTCTGTGGGTTCGGGCAAATAGAATAGACCCAACGTTTCCCGGCGTGTCGTAAGAGGCGACTAACAGGGGTGATGTTAGCACGGCATCACTGGGCGAAAGTCTTCTACACAGAAGTCACCGGCCAGGGCGGAGGAACCTCACGTTACTACAGGTTCAACGACCACGTGCTCAGGGCCAAGGCGAGCCACACTGTATTCGTGGATTTCGGCTGTGGCCAACAGCCTGGAGAGGATTGGGCCCTGCCAGGTCTTTTTTGCCCAAGACACAACACATGATGAGGCTATCCACTAATTCCATGCCGGATCGGTCGTCGCCCGGCTACACAAGGACCGCGCCTTCCGTTGGCCACCAGGACGGAGGTGAAAAGTATGCTACTGATGGACAAACTAGCAAGATCCGCACGAGAAACAACATCGTCATAGGAACCTGGAATGTCAGGACCCTAACTGCGGAAGGAAAATTAGAAGAACTGGCCCACGAGCTGGACCACTATCGATGGAACGTTCTAGGTATCAGCGAACTGCGCTGGAAAGGCCTAGGTGAAACAACGACTGACAAAGGCCACAAGCTCTATTTCAGCGGTAGAGATGACAGGCACGAACACGGCGTTGTATTCTTGGTCCACAAGAACATTCTAGCCACTGTCATGGGTTGCCGCCCAGTCTCCAGTAGACTCATTACCATCCGTCTGAGAGCAACCCCTTTCAACATTACCATCATCCAGGCCTATGCCCCAACATCAGACTATGAAGACAGCGAAGTGGAGGATTTTTATGAAAATATACAGGCGGGTCCTTGACCAAGTGCCGAAGAAGGACATAGTCATAGTGCAAGGCGACTGGAATGCCAAGGTTGGCCAAGATGCGCACCACAACTGGGGAGACACATGCGGACCCCACTGCAACAACGAGACAAATGACAGGGGTCTGAGGCTATTGGAGTTTGCCAGATACAACAATCTGGTACTGGCAAACACGCTTGGTCTCCACAAAAAATCCAGACGATGGACATGGCACAGTCCCGGCGGGGAACATCACAACCAGATCGACTACATCATGGTCAAGAAACGCTTCAGATCAAGCATCAACATTGGCAGGACACGCACTTTTCCAGGAGCAGACATTGGAAGTGACCACGATCTCGTGATGATGTCTTTCCGGCTCCATTTGAAGAGAGTAAATACAGCAAAGTGCACTAGGCTGAAATTCGACCTGGACAAACTGCAAGACCCGGAGGGTGGCAAAAATATTTCAGGCCACAATTGGAGGGAAATTTGCACCACTGCTTATTTTGGGGGCAGGCGAAGTAGATGTCAACACCATGACCAATACCTTCAACTCAGCTGTAACAGATGCCGCCACTGAGATCCTTGGCAAGCACCGACCAAAGAAGAAGCCGTGGATCACACCTGAACTTTTGGATCTGTGTGATAAACGAAGAGAGTTAAAAAAGAAAAAGAACACCTCACAGGGAGCTGATGTCTACCGAAAAAATCAACAATGACATCCGAAAAGGCATGCGCACAGCAAAGGAGAACTGGATAGAAGATCAATGCCAGGAAATAGAGAACAATCTGAACAAGAACAACAGCAAGAAGGCCTACCAGACTGTGAAGCGGCTGACAAGTGTTAAACAGCCCAAAGTCTTCACTATCCAAAGCAAGTCTGGCATTTGCCTTACAGAAGAACAAGAAGTCTTGGACAGATGGACAGAGTACTGCTCTGACCTTTACAACCATACACCAAATGGAGACCCATCAGTTCTAGCATGTCCCGAGAGCAGAGAAGAAGAAGAAATCCTCCCAATTCTCCGGGAAGAAGTTGAGGCAGCAGTGCAATCGCTGAAGAAAGGGAAGTCAGCGGGAGTGGACAACATACCAGCGGAACTGCTACAAGCAGGAGGAGAAGCGATGACTGATGCTCTCACCATTATCTGCAACAAGATCTGGCAGAGTGGGGAATGGCCTACACCATGGACCCAGTCGCTTGTCATCACTCTTCCCAAAAAAGGTAACCTTCAGGAGTGTGAAAATTACCGCACCACCAGCCTCATCAGCCATCCCAGCAAGGTCCTCCTGAAAATAATACTCAACAGGTTGAAACCACAAGCTGAACAAATCATAGCTGAAGAACAAGCAGGATTCATGGCAGGGCGAAGTACCACTGAACAGATTTTCAACCTCAGAATAATCTGTGAGAAATACCTACAGCACCAACAACATCTATATCATGTGTTCATAGACTTCAAGAAGGCATTTGACCGAGTCTGGCATGCAGCTCTATGGGCAACCATGAAAGTGTACAACATCAGCCCTAAAATTATAGAAGTCATCAAAAGCCTGTATGACAAGGCTACCAGTGCAGTCCTCCATAACAGCGTCATCGGGAACTGGTTCAGAACAACAATCGGTGTGCGTCAAGGATGCCTACTCTCTCCAACACTCTTCAACATCTTCCTAGAGCGCATCATGTCAGATGCTCTTGCAGATCACGAAGGCACAGTCAGTATAGGGGGGCAGAGCAATCTCCAATCTTCGTTTTGCGGATGATATTGATGGATTGGCTGGAGAGGAACAAGAACTTGAACAGCTTGTACAGAGGCTTGACACCACCTCCAGAGCTTATGGAATGGAAATAAGTGCAGAGAAGACCAAAATGATGACCAACAACACCAATGGCATCAACACGGACATCAAAGTACAAGGCCAATCCCTCAACACAGTGCACAGCTTCAAATATTTAGGAGCCATTGTGTCAGACAATGGGTCTCGACAGGAAGTCCTCTCCAGGATCGCACAAACAACTGCTGCCCTGACAAGGTTGAAGCCCATTTGGAAAGACAGAACCATCAGTCTACATTCCAAAGTAAGACTGCTGCGCTCTCTGGTCATCTCCATCTTCCTATATGCTTGCGAAGCATGGACCCTCACAGCAGATCTCCAACGAAGAATACAAAGCATGGAGATGAGGTGCTACAGAAGACTTCTGTGCATTTCCTATACCCAACACATCACCAACGTTGAAGTCCGACAGACCATCACACAAGCCATTGGACAACACGATGACCTGCTCACAGTGGTGAAGAAACGGAAACTCCGATGGTATGGCCACGTCACCAGATCATCAGGCCTTGCAAAGACCATTCTGCAAGGCACAGTGCAAGGAGGTAGAAGAAGGGGGAGACCGAAAAAGAGGTGGGAGGACAACATTCGAGAATGGACTGGTTTGACACTGAGCGAAGCCATGAGGGCTGCTGAGGACAGAGAAAGATGGAGTATGCTGGTTAAGCGATCATCTGTGGTGCCCCTACGACCTTCGGGTTATGGGACAGGATAGGATAGGATAGGATAGGATAGGAAAGTATAAGTTGGACCTCACTTTGAGATACAATGAAAAGTCAGATTACATGAAGTTTTGTTGGGACCCCACTTTAGTTGTATACATTACAATGTAAAACAAAATGTAGGAAAGTGTTTTTTTTATTGATATATTTATTTATTGTTGTTGTTGGTATGTTGGTGAAGTCAGTGCAAAGAACTGCAGATTAGATACATACATGTTATTTTGTATATGTGTTGGACACAGCGGTACCACTTATAAGAAAGCTGTTGGTGCACTCTGATGTTGAATGGTGTTTGTTACAGTGACCCTGAGTCTGAAGGCAGTGTTACTGCTTGTGGTTCAAGCCCAATAGAAAGGTGAGTATTTACACTCGTTTATATAGTAATTTGTGTGCTTTGATTTTATTTAGCTTGATTTAGTTAGTAATTTATTTACTCCGATCAACTTCATTCAAGTTAGTACAGGTTTAGAAATAGCTCGATATTTATTTATTGCAATCAATTCCGTGAAAATAAAGATTAAGATTGAAATAATTTTCTGCAGACCATGTCAGGAAAGAAAAACAATATGCTGGATTGACCTTAATTTACATTGGAAATAAATGGATGATAAAATACGAGCTGTGCCAAGTATTATAAGAAAGCAACTGGTGTTCTCTGATGTTGCATTGCGTTTGTTACAGTAACCCTGAGTCTGACACAAGTGTTCCACATTGCACTTCAAGCCAAAGGTCCAGTGAAAAGTGTTGTTATTCTTGTTTATAGATGTAGTACTTTATTTACTTATTAATATAACAGACCATTTCGTCTGTTTCATTACACATTTCCCTATAATAATGTGTATTATTAGTAAAATTTCAATTACATTGGTGTCAAGTCTGCTAAAATAAAGTTTAAGTTGACCTTTCTTGATCACGTCAGTAGAGATAAATTATATGGTGAGCTGACAGTATGTTGATCAAGTCAGTGGAGATCTTACTTAATGATGCTCAAGTCAACGAAGATGATCAAACCAGCCAAGATCTATTATAAACTTCACTACGTTTAATGTTAATCAAGTTATTAAAGACAAGGTATATATATAAGCTGGTAACCATTACATGTGATGAGATTACTAAAAACAGTCAGTGCATGCAAGAAAGTACAGGACGTGTTTTCTGATAGCATCTTTATTCAAGCAAATAATGTATCGGTAAAAGCTATGAGTGTGCAGTCTTCTAATCTGAGTTCCCTTTGCTGTCGTACAGGATGCTGCAAACGAAACTACAAATGCAGGAAACAGCCAGTGACAGGTGAGAACCATAGGGAGTTTGTGAACGATTGATTTGTTTTAGTTAGCAGCTATCTCCAGTCATATAAGTAGATGTAAATTGCAATTTGTACTTGTTATTGCAATAAATTATATGGCCATGCAGAATAAAATCAAAAGTATTATTATTATTATTATTATTATTATTATTATTATTATTATTATTATTATTATTATTATTATTATTATTATTATTATTATTATATCATCACTTTGTATATAGCGCTTTTATTTGCGCTTATATTTGCAGGCTACATGTAAAAATGGTACATATCTTGCATTTCAGTGTATTGCTAAGTTAAATCCCACTTCAACAACAACAAAACGTAAACGTCTAAATGGCAAAACATTCAGTATAACTAGTAAAGTATAAGTTGGACCTCACTTTGAGGTACAAAGAAATGTCAGATTATATGAAGTGTTGTTGGGACCTCACTTTACTGGTATAAATTACAGTGTAAAACAAAACGAAGGCAAGCTTTTTTTTTTTTTTTTTTTTTTAAATTATTGTTTTGTTTTGTTGATGAAGTCAGTGCAGAGAACTGCAAGCCAAATACGAGTTATTTTGTATAACTGTTTAACATAGATGAAACACTTATTATAAGAAAACATTTGGTGCATTGTGATGTTGAGTTGTGTTTGTTACAGTGAACATGAGTCTGACGTCAGTGTACGTGTTCCTGCTCGCCGTTCAATCCCAGTTAAAAGGTGAGTAGTTACACTTATTTATATAATAATTTCTATGCTTTGATTTTATTTAGTTTGATCCTATCCTATCCTATCCTATCCCATCCCGTAACTCGGAGGTCGTAGAGGCACCACAGATCATTGTTTAAACAGCGTACTCCATCTTTCCCTGTCCTCAGCAACCCTGATTGTTTTGCTCAGTGTCAAACCAGTCCATTCTCGAATGTTGTCCTCCCACCTCTTTTTCGGTTTTCCTCTTCTTCTACCTCCTTGCACAGTGCCTTGCAGGATGATCTGGTGACGTGGCCATACCATCGGAGTTTTCGTTTTTTCACTAATGTGAGCAGGTCATTGTGCTGTCCAATGGCTTGTGTGATGGTCTGTCGGACCTCCTCGTTGGTGATGTGCTGGGTATAGGAAATGCCCAGAAGTCTTCTGTAGCACCTCATCTCCATGCTTTGTATTCTTCGTTGGAGATCTGCTGTGAGGGTCCATGTTTCGCAAGCATATAGGAAGATGGAGCGCAGCAGCCTTACCTTGAAATGTAGGCTGATGTCCTTTTGTGCAGATCGAGTCAGTGAAAAAAAAGAATTAGATTGATGTCCTTTTGTGCAGATCATGTCAGAAAAAAACAACTACACAATATGCTGGATGGACCAGCATTGAAAATGTATGGGTGGTAAAATGCAAGCTGTGTTAAGTATTATAATAAAGCCGTGGACTCTGACTTTGCATTGTGTTTGTTACAGTGACACAGAGTCTGACGCCAGTGTTCATGCTTACACTTCAAGCAAAGGTAATAGGTGAGTAGTAGATATAAATATAAAATGTATTTACTTTGTGCAAGTCAGTGAAGATAAGAAACGACTAGATATCTGTTAATGGTGTGGCCTAGTTGCGTAGTGGTTTGGGCACATGCTATATTTGGGGGTTCGAATTCCCTACCTATTAGCAAAGGAAACCAGCACCCTAAACCAACTGTGTTATCAGGCCACTACAGTTAAGTTTCCCTCAAATTATTCCTTAAATAATAACAATCCAAAAATTAATTGGTTATTTTAGCAAAATTAACTGATGCTATAAATCTTTTGACTCACATGCATGGCAGTGTGAGTCTATGTACTCACCACCACTCATCTCCCCCACCCCCACCCTCAAATTTTTGTTAAAAAATCAAAATGTTTGCAAATCCATGCGTGATAAGTCCTAAATAGTCCAAAATTGACATTATTTTTTTTTTATGGCATCCATCCGTCGGTCTGTCCACCGTCAGCCGTCCGTCTGTGCAAAACTTGCAAGTGAATTAATATCTCAGAACTTATTTAAACTATTACAACCATTTCCAACCTTGGTAAGATGGTGTATATTCATTAGACCTCCATAGTGATCAGTGGATGACTTCACTTCAAAGCCAAGGTCACAAGGTAAACAAATGTTATTTTTTACAAAAAAAGACAATTTTCACAATTTTTTTTCTCCAAGTTATTATTATTGAACTTATGATTCTTTTATGCATGATGAATATCAATGAGACACACATACTAGGCAAATTTGGTCAACCTCACTCCATCGTCAAGGTCACTGGATATGCCAAAAGTCGGTTAGTATAGGTACGTTGAAGTGACCTCGACCCTGAGATATAAAGTCCAAACTTGTAGTTAGAGATGACAGATTGATTGTTCATGTACGTTTCATTTTTGCGTTTATTTTTGAAGGGTCGAGTTCATTTTAGACCTGACAAAATCATAAAAAATGGGTAATCAGTGGAATGATTATTTATTCATCACGTAATTGTCATGGTGATCCCAAGGTAACTTTTTTTGGGGGGGTGGGTGGGTGGGTGGGGGTGGGGGGTGGGAGGGAGGTGAGGAGGGGGGAGTGGACATAATGCCACTTTTGCTATAGTTTATTTCATAGTACATGAGTATATTTGGAGCTGAAGGTCAAGGTAATCTCAAAGCCAAGAGTATAGAAAGATCAAAGTCGCTATTACTTTGCATTTTAATGCCACCGTTTCTTGTTTCTTCTTATGGGCACTCATTTCCATGTTAAAAATATAAGTTCCATAAGGAGCATGTGAGTCTTGTGGGCTTTGCCCTTCTAGTTTGTTATTAAGAAATGTGTTTATAATTATAATGTATGATTATTCGTAATCATTGTTCTTATGTTTTAAACGAAATTCATTACTTTACTTGTTTATTTGCATACTTTGTTGTCCTTATTACAAATACCATGGAGACTGTTTTCTTATGTGAGGAGAGACAGAAATATACAATCAATAAATGGGCAGTTAAAATATGGTTTATTATGAAACAATGTATGATAATGCTACGTAAAGGGGGTGGCCTCGTGGCGCAGTGGGTTAGTCGTCGGCTTCCTATGCCGAAGGTCGCGGGTTCGATTTCCGCAAAGAATGAACGTATGTGACTTAGGTACCAGACTATTGAAGTCACCGAGGGTTTTCTCCGGGTACTCCGGTTTCATCCCTCTCTTCAATAATGGTATTTCAAAAATTAAATCGAATTTCCTTTCAATCTTCTAATAGTGATCTCCGTGCCTTTACACCACATGTTTGAGTGATATATGTGTGTTTGTTGAGTGTGTGAGAGTGGGTGAAACATAATATTATGTGCGTGTATGTTAGTACAGATCGCCGCGCTTTGAGCCTGAGTGGTAATTTGGGGAAAAGCGCGTAAATAGCATCCACTATTATTATTATTATTATTATTATTATTATTATTATTATTATTATTATTATTATTATTATATTTCTAAATTTTTATTATAGATGCTAGGTTTAGTTTGTATTTGATTTTCTTTGCAGAAGGAAATGGGACAAGCAACATTGTTGCTTCTATTGCCAAAGATTGATCATCAAGATGGCACACCACCTTGAGAGAGCCCATAGTGAAGAGACTGATGTGGCATATGCCCCTCGAACTTCGCAAAGAACTAATTATTTCGTATATGTAGCTGTTGTTTAAAAATACTTAAGTTTTTTGTGTGCTTGCTTTGGAAAATAGATGTTCGATTTTAATTGCAACTCATTGGTACTATTATTTACAACCGTTCCAAAATAAGATGTTATGAGTAATTAAATTGTAATTGGACAAATACAAATAAGCCAATATGTTGATAAAATCTATAAATGAAAGCAAATATTAAATTACAAAGCAATGAATTGTTACTTTTAGTTCTTCACTTCTTCAAACATAACGGATGTTACTTAATTATGAGCACACCTCATATGGAAGTTTTGTGTTAAATACACTTTGAAACAAGACCAATTGACTTGAGTCTCTCTCTCTCTGTATCACTTGCTGGCTGGCTGTCTCTCTCTCTCTCTCTCTGTATTACTTGCTGGCTGGCTGTCTCTCTCTCTCTCTCTCTCTCTCTCACTTCTGATGATTCTTGCTCTCTCACTTGATTTTGATTTCATGTTTATACAGACTATAGGCACTTGGTGATAAAATACTCTAGAAACACAATCGCCCACTCTCTCCACACACATAATGAAATAAATATGTTTATAAATAATTAAATACAACAGAAAGCCTATATTACACACATTTCTGTAATAGCATGAATTATATTTGACTTTCTTTCAAAATGCACATAGGTAAAAGGTGTAAATTTTAATCACAGTTTTAATCCATTTCTCAAATACATAGGAAAAAGAATAATTAAGCTTTCAATAATTAATGCACTTTTCAAACATGTCTTGGGGGGTATGAATTTGAAAGAGATAAAATATTTTAAAAATAAATATATATAAAAATAAAAAAATAAAAATTATATACTTTTTAAAAAATATATATTTTATCTCTTTCAAATTCATACCCCCAAGACATGAAAAAGTAAAAAAAATAAAACAAAATAAACAGAAACAAATAATATATTAGTAAACGTACAACATAAGATACACAAAGCTAAGAAATTGTTGTATTAGGTCAAATCTCATTTGTTTATTATAACTATATGAGAGACCCCACTTCTCCCCACTTGGACCCCAAATTAACGCTTTTTGACAACGGACCCCACTTCCAAAACATACTCTTTATCTTAGGATCCACACAGTTGTTGTCTAACTCAAACCGATTTTTAGGGACATATTTAGGCCCTCTCTTTGAATTGTATGTGTTTTTTGCAAACTTTAATTTTATTCATGTGGACCTCATTTATGTTGCGTAATGACATGGACCTCAGTGTATGGCGTATACAAACCTGGGTGTGAGTGTGTGTGTGTTAGTATGTGTGTATGTGTGTGTGCGAGCGCGCGTGCGTGCATGTGTGTGTCTGTGAGGCAAAATCCAACCTTAGACAAATCCAGGATGATTACATTTTTGTCCAGATATCAAATCAACGCAACATCAATCATAATCCGTCTGTCAAATATAATAACGACAAACAACGACGACAAGCTTGTCACAGTGAAGAGAGAGGGCTTGTAATGTGAGCACACCCCGTGAGCCGACAACACGGCGGGTATCCCTTTTCATCTACAGTGGCGGACTCACTGATCACATCGCACAGCGCCTCAGTCTCTTTGAAAAAAAGGAAAACGACGCGTTGGAGGAAGGTTGGAGGAAGGTTCAGACGAGTTTCTACCAATCATAGTCGTTCTACCAAATCTGCTAACTAATGAGCATTCAGTTGTCTTACCAACAATTTCAAAAGCAGGTTACATCTAAAACAGTAGTGTGCGTCGGTGTCAGTCAGAAATATGTTTTATAGGCAAAGGAAAAAACAGAGTACAATCTGCTAAATCTATTTATTTCGTACACAACTGTAGCAAGATAGCGCAAAGACTTCACGCCTCAAAGCATTCAGACTCGTTAGACGGACAGATGATAGACTTGAGCCAAGCTCGGAACTGCCAAATCAAAGTTATGTTGTATAAACGTTGGATCGGTACGGATATCTGCAACATTGTAGCGACCCCTCTACCTCACATTCACACACCTGCAGCAAGATTGCGCAAAGACTTTACGCCCTTGACCATTCAGATTCAGATTAAAATGTTGGGTTGAGTGCAAACTGAGAAAAACGTACTGATAAACGATTATCTGATCTGCGAATAATGAGCAAGATTATGGAACAACGGATGGTAGCGATTCGGAATGTCCGTCTCATACACACTTGCAGCAAGCTTGCTGCAAAGGCTTCACGCCTCAAAACAATCAAATAGTTAATGATAGGGAAGAAAAGCGAAGCTGTGGCAAGCTCAGCTTAAAAATCAGTGCCCAGAGAATACGACTGAAAATTCAGTCCTGAGAAAATGCATGCACCACTGAATAACAAATCAATGATGAGAAAAACGCATCTGAAAACTCAGGTGCTGAGAAAAAGCCCGACTGGAAAATTAGTGCTGAGCTAGAGAAGTACCACTGAAAATTCAGTGCTAAGAAAGGCACCATTCAAACAAAATCAGTGCTAAGAAGAGCGCAAATGAAAAATCCACCACTGAAAAAAAAAAATCAGCAATATTGTTAGTGCTGAGGAAAAGCACCACTGAATAAAAAATACTCCTAGGTCCTGAGAAAAGATTTTGCTCCGAGTATTTTAGTTAGATATTTATAGCTTTTTCAAGCTCAAGAGTTGCTCATGGCGCCGAATTTTGATGATATATTCCTACTGTTTCTTTAGGTCTTTTGTTTTTGACTTGGTTGCTTCGGGTTTGTTCAAACATTTATTTACTTATTTATTTATTTAGTATTCATTTTGCACCAAATGTTCTTTTTAATTTTAAAAAAAATAAAACAAATCTGATCGTAATTGTTGTTGTTCTTTCTTCATTTCATTTACATTGTTTAAAGACTGTCTCTTTGTACGAACGATCTGAATAATAATAATAATAATAATAATAATAATAATAATAATAATAATAATAATAATAATAATAATAATAATAATAATTATTATATAATAATATTATTATTATTATTATTATTATTATTATTATTATTATTATTATTATTATTATTATTATTATTAAATTGCAACAAATTCTGCAGCTTTTTTTTTGTTTGGTTTTTCTTTTATCGATCTTTCTATTTATATATAAGAATGGACTGGTTTGACACTGAGCGAAACCATGAGGACATGGAAAGATGGAGTACGCTGGTTAAACGATCATCTGTGGTGCCCCTACGACCTCTGAGTTACGGGATAGGATAGGATTTATATATAAAATGTTCATCATCATCACTTATCTCCTGCAAATTATTTTCTTCTTGACTCTGTCAAAACCGAAACACCTTGTCTGGCGTCACTATTACAACGTCATTTTATCGGTCCATGTTCAGATCAGAAGCAGGGGACAATATCTCAGAAAACAAATCAATTAATTGGTGTTATGTGTTACTTTTCTTTTCGTCCTTTTTTTCTTTTTTCTTTTCTTCTTCTTTTTTTTTCTTTAAAAAAAAAGATTTTTTAACGCATGCCTTTTTATGTTAAGAAAACACTATTATCACAATGTTTGAATTAAGAGTAAGAAGACACAGGTTTCCACTTTATTTTTATTTTTAAATGTATTCTAGTCTACATAAAACTTTGGCAGAATAAAACAAACAAACAAAAAAATTACAAATCGTCAACGGTCCTAAATTGTTTAATGCAACCATCACCATTGCCATACTGTAATTTATGTCAATCAATTCAATTCAATCAGTTCAATATTTCATTTTAGTGTCTCTTCACATACAGTGTAATTTTAGACCAGTCACCACCCTGGTGGAATGAAACTTTCAGACACCCGACCTACTATTGATAGACAGGACGAATTTCTCTAATGCTTGTAAAACAAGTGTAGATTTCTGGCAGTAGTATGAAATACTTCCAATAAATTATTACATACTTGTTGAATGAAAGAAAAAAAGAAGTCACAGAGACGGGTACACCCTTCCAATCACAGAATTCATGCCTGGATTTTTACCAAAAAAATTTGAAGCGTAGATTGTGGCAGCACGACACAAATTGTACTAATAAATCATCATCTGAGAAACACACAAACACTAGTTGACTAGAAACGTGACGGACACTTACAGGCCGTATCACTCCCACAAGAAGACATGATTATGATCCCCCCTATTAGCATGGCACGAGGCGTAGAGATAATCTCCTAAGATCCAAATCGCCAAAGCGTAGCGTGGAGAGATGAAGGTCCGATAACAGTCGAGCAAGCACGCAGACAAACTGCCATGTCACCTCCGATCACGGCAAATCACTCACACCCGTCAGAGTGAACGGCAGCAGCGACGTTTGGCGTCGGCGACGGTTGTTGCAGCGCCGCTGGTGGTGTAGAGTGGGGAACGTACAGAAATGAGCTTTACCGCTCTCTCACTCTCAAAGCGCGGAATTATAACGCTGGAGACTCAGCTCAGGGTTCCTTGCTCAGACTTCGGTCGACTTGAGTGAGATAAGATCCTGTATCGGCCAGCGCCTTGAGCAGCTCTTGAGCTGGAAAAGCGCTATATAAGAACGATTACATAAATAAAATAAATCCACCGCTAAGGCGTTTATTTTTCCCCCTTCTGTACTGTCATCAATAAACACATCTCTGTTTACAAAACACCAAGGCAAGACCAGCCAGCGACATGCAGCTATAATTATCACTAGACTGTCTGGCTCGCGACGCTCATTTTCTTTGCTTGCATTCCAACCAAGCGTTTGTTTGCAACAGGTTTATCGTTTACGTACGTTTTGTAACAGTGTCACAGTCAACATGGCGATATTTTGGAGCATGTTGTAACCTTACGGCGTACAAATGACGCCGTCAAATGCTATACGAATACGAATACGATCACTTTATTATCTCAAAGAGAAATTCACCGGTGGTGCCACATATAAATGTTACAAGACGATAAAAGACAGTATAACAACAATAAACAATAAACAGTAAAACAGGACAAAAGTATATCACGAATACATTACTGAATTAACCATTTAAAACTGTAATCATAAGAAGTTACATGGGGAAAACAAATACCTATCACGTGGTTTGCGTTCAGTGTCATAATCATGATAGAAGGTATTGCAACATAACAATCACTGTTGGCAAGCAATAATCGCATCAATATACAACAACGTAAGACTTTTAGATAAATATGTTCATAAAGGAATACAAAAATCGCTAAGCACATAGGCCTACACTAAAAGGAAATATAAGATCACAGGGGCACATACCCACTATCTCGTGCGAATTGGACATTAATTATATAAATCATGCCACACACACTGTTCGCAGTGATGTTGTTTTTAAACACAAGTCGCAAGCTATTGATTGACACACAAACAAACGGAAATCAACAGATTTATTATTATAACTGTTAAAATAGGTATTTTTGTTTTAAGATTATCATTTCTGGCCATAAGAAGTCGATTTGGGCACCACGATTTGGGGGTCCGTCGTGTGTTGAGCACTTGGCAGTCGCTGTGTTTAGGCTATAGGCATGGTCGTGAGACCAACACCGAAGATGAAGTGTTAACCTTATTTTCTTCCGTGGGCCAACACTCACTGTGAATGTGAAAAAGATCTGTCACGCTGAATCGCTGATATTGGGCCCCTTTAATAAGTTGAAAACCTTTGCTAGCGCAGAATGTTAGTTTTGGATCTCGGATATATAGATCTGTGGTACAAAGGGTTAAAAGAGGGAGAGCGGAGGGGAGGGGTGGGGGAACAGATTGCAAGCCTTGTAGCGAGATTTCCCCACTAAAGCCAGCCCAGCTTTGAGCGTGGAGCTGCTACTGTCGGTTCTCTTTACGAGTGTTCACACCTCGCTGGAGTAGGCACGGGGAATATGAATCCCACTATAACCTATACATACAACGCTTAACCATAGAAATCTCTCTCTCTCTCTCTCTCTCTCTCTCTCTCTCTCTCTCTCTCTCTCTCTCTCTCTCTCTCTCTCTCTCTCTCTCTCTCTCTCTCCCCTCTCTTTGTGTTTGTCTTCTCCCTGTGTCTGTCTCTGTCTCCCACCCGTATTCCAATGGTAGAGCGTTCGCCTGGACTTCGGATGAACCCAGGTTCAAACCCCGTGGTGGGCCAGATAAAAACTGTCCGTCTTAGCAGTGTGATTGCTCTGACGGTTCAGTGTGGATTTAGGTCCCTAACCTCTCCTCCCTATGATGGTTATCACCGTCTGCCATATCGCCAATGGTGGGTGTAGACGGTAAATTTAAATGTTCATTCTTTGGCTTCTGTCTGTCTCTCTCTGTCTCTGTCTGTCTGTCTGTCTGTCTGTCTGTCTGTCTGTCTGTCTGTCTGTCTGTCTCTCTCTCTCTCTCTCTCTCTCTCTCTCTCTCTCTCTCTCTCTCTCTCTCTCTCTCTCTCTCTGTCGGTCCCTTTCTATCGCTTTCTCTTTCACCTCATCTGAACTATCTCTAATGATGCTGTGATTGAAAACCCCATACATTTATTGTGAAAAGATTATTTATATATCCATGTCTTTCTTCTTCCCGTCTTTGCGCTTTCCTTTCTCGACTCACTTCCACCCCCACCCCACTCCCACCCACCTCTCTCTCTCTCTCTCTGTCTGTCTCTGTCTCTCTCTCTCTCTCTCTCTCTCTCTCTCTCTCTCTCTCTCTCTCTCTCTCTTCTAAACTCCAGCATCTAAATTTACATCATTTAGAACAGGTATCATTGTGCCCAAGTGGTCTAAGGCGGGACTAACTTGCCTTGTCCACAGGCCAGAAACCAATGGCGCCTGACAGGTGTGGGTTCCATCCAGCATCTGGGCGTTATGTTTCTCCGAATATTACTTACTTTCGACTCGGGCAACGTCTCGGGGGTTTTCTCCGGGTCCTCCGGTTTGCCCCCCCCCCCTCACCCCCCGGCCCAGCAAAATTTCAAAATCACAACTAAGGTTAGGTAGGTTGGGTTTGGGCGCGACACAGGCTGCGACTACGCTTTCTCCAGGGGAGGCGGCCCAGAATTTTCCTATAAAAAAGGGACAATAAAGTAAATAAAATAAAACATTAATAAAAATTAAGTAAACATCAGTTAGTTGTTAATCGATATTAACAACACGAATTCGATCTGAATTTTTGAAAACGATTTTATCTAACGATGACCTTGTTTCAACTGGCATGATGTTAATGTTCATCTGTTGTATTTAATAGTTATAATATTTAATTTAATCAGTACAGCTTATGTTAATCTGATGAATACAAATTGATGCAACACCAAAGTATTTAATAGATATTGTAACAAGCCCCAAGGCCAAGATGTAAAAAGCGCTCCCAGCTCTGTCTCTGTCTCTCTGTCTCTATCTGTCTCTCCCTCTGCCTTTCTCTCTGTCTCTCTCTGTTTACCTGCCTGCTTGTCTGTCTGTCTTTCTTTCTCTTTCCCTCTCGCTCGCTCTCTCTTCATCTTTGCTTTTTGCTGAAGTAGGATAATGGCAAGGAATGTCGACACCTTTCCAATCGTAACTCTTCTTTCTCTCGCAGGGGAGAAATTCCTGTATTATTTACTACGAGCTAAGAAGCTGCCAAAACTGTCGACATCAATCTATTCCATCTTTTTTCTAAAACCATCATCATCATCATCATCATCATCATCATCATCATCATCATCATCATCATCATCATCATCATCATCATCATCATCATCATCATCTTCTTCTTCTTCTTCTTCTTCTTCTTCTTCTTCTTCTTCTTCTTCATCATCATCTTCTTCTTCTTCTTCTTCTTCTTCTTCTTCTTCTTCTTCTTCTTCTTCTTCTTCTTCTTCTTCTTCTTCTTCTTCTTCTTCTTCTTCTTCTTGTCGATAAGAAGAATACAGAAATTATTCAGCCAAGTGACAACATACATTGCATCATACCCACATTCACACCCCACACTCAAAGAAGAAGAAGGGCAGGAGGAGGAAAAGAAGAAGAAGAAGAAGAAGAAGAAGAAGAAGAAGAAGAAGAAGAAGAAGAAGAAGAAGAAGACGAAGAAGAAGATGATGATGATGATGATGATGACGATGATGATGATGATGATGATGATGAAGGAGAAGAAGAAGAAGAAGAAGAAGAAGAAGAAGAAGAAGAAGAAGAAGATGATGATGATGATGATGATGATGACGATGATGATGACGATGATGATGATGATGATGATGATGATGATGACGATGATGATGATGATGACGATGATGATGATGATGATGATGATGATGATGATGATGATGATGATGAAGGAGAAGAAGAAGAAAAAGATGACGAAGAAAGAGGAGGTTGGAAGAACATGACATTACATTACATGGTTATTGCTTTAGGTCCAGCGGACTCTTCCGAGCCAAATCAGGACCAAAAAATCAAGACTACAACTTCGCTGAAAGAGGGCTCAACCCTGATTTGCATAAAAGATCTGCCGAAACAACCCTAGTGGTTGGAAGAAGAATAAGAAGTTGGAAGTAGAAGAAGGAGAAGAAGAAGAAGAAGAAGAAGAAGAAGAAGAAGAAGAAGAAGAAGAAGAAGAAGAAAGCACCCGATACACATTGGTCGAAAGCTATTAAAAGCATGCTGTAGAAGTCGCCTCAACAGGTCATAAAGCATGCTCTCATGCTTCAGAGCACTGCTTCCTATACTCTTCAAGCCCTAGGAGCATTGACCAATCAACTCATGAAACTAGAAAATGTAAGTTTCGTCTCCTCTAGGGGACGAATTAGGTCAAACTCTATTTGTTTCTAGGTCAACTGTCTTTTACGAACCGTTTGAGAATGTTTTTCAACCGTCTGTTGATGCCGGATAATGTCCTCACTTGGTTTCATACAATTTAAGAATCCAAGAAGGCAAATGGGTTTTTGAGACGGAAAGAGCGGATTGTTGTAGAGCAACATTCTGTATAAATTGCGCTTTTTCCGTCACTATTGAGCTTGAAGAGTATAGGCAGCAGTGCTCTGAAGCGTGAGAGCATGCTTTATTGACTGTTCAGGCGACTAGTAAAGCATGCTTCTGGTAACCTTCGACCAAAGTGTACCGGCTGCAGAAAGAGGTGGTTGGAAGAAGAATAAGAAGTTGGAAGCAGAAGAAGAAGTAGAAGAAGAAGAAGAAGAAGAAGAAGAAGAAGAAGAAGAAGAAGAAGAAGAGAAGAAGAAGCGGAAAAAAAGAGAACTTGGTGGGAGGAGGGAGCGAAGAAGAAAGAATAAGAAAAAGGAGGAGGAGGGCAAGAACAAGAAAAACGAGAAGGAGAAGAACTTGGCACATGAGCGCACGAGTCACGTGGCTTACTACGTAGACAACCCCACCCCGCTTCACCTGGTACCCATGTTCTCACTGCGGAGAACGGCCCAGCACGCTCACCAAATCGCCTAAAGCAAACGTTATCAGCAAAGCGTGCACAGCAACTACAGTAATTGGGCGAGGATTAATTTCTGTATTCGTACTCTCAAAATGTTTTTTTTTTTAAATCTCCTATTAAAAATATGGGCGTCTTCATCGTCGAATAAAGAGTCTCTCAGTCTCTCAGTCTTTCTCGGTCTCAGTTTCAGTCTTAGTCCCAGTCTGTTACAGAAATATCATTGTTTGCAAACTAAAAGTAATTGTTATTGTGTAGAGAATGGACCAGCACACAGTTTCTCAAAGCAGTAATGGCTCAAGCCTAGGTAAAAAGGTAAAGGTGGTCCCATAGCCTTGTGGCCGTAGGGGAGCGTGATGTTGGAGATCACACTTATCTTGGGCCAGCGTAATGAGGGTGATGCCCATCTCTCTCCCTCGCTGCTTTACCTTCCCCACCCTTAAGAGAGTAGGTACTCAGTCACAGTTGAGTCAACTGGGGGTGTTGTTATTTGTCGCTTCACGTTTTGCGGTCGCCCATCCAAGTGCTAACCGCACTGGACGGTGCTTAACTTGCAACTGTGTCAGTAGCGAGTGCTCCAACCACTGCGCTATCCGACACCCCTAGACTCAAGCCTGCAAGACGTTAACGTGCTCAGATCCACTGGGCCACTCTGAAATACCTACAAATGCGCTTTTATCGGAGCTGGTCATGTGCTGTTGGGAGACAAAAAGTTTGTGTAGTGATTAAGCTGTCTGGCGTCAAGAGAGAAGACTAGAGTTTATTGATAACACCTTGGATATCATTCTTATGTGATGCTATCCTACGGTCAATGATCTATTTATCAGCTGTTGTCGCTGTTGTTTTATAGGTGATCGAGTTCTTTAGCATGTGACTTTGGCGACACGGGGTTGAGTAAAACACCATGAAAGGGTCGTTTAAAAAAATGGACTTCTGGGTAATAATTATGCTGTAGACGGGTAAGTGCCAGTTACATTGGTCACTTCAGCAATCAAGCACTAGGTCCCTGTTGCCGTCAATCCTGAGTTATAGATAACCATCCAGTGCTCTGAAAAGTAATAATAATAATAATACCGGATGCTAATACGCGCTTTACTTCGAATGATTTCGAACTCAAAGCGCGGCGACCTATACCAACATACACGCTCACGTGCAACAAATATATTACAGACACACAACAAGGACAACAGTATACAAGGAATACACGTGGTGTAAAGGCAGGGAGATCGCTATTAGGAAACTGAAAGTTAAATAGTTTTGTATTTTTTTAAAATTAATTTGACTGCATCCAATATTATTTTGAAAGTAACCTTTTGTACAACATAATAAATTAATGTGACGCATTAAGGTGTCATGTGTCGCTCTTCTTGTGCACGTGTCTGCGGACACCACTCCAAGTATTCTATCACCTCTTTTCCTTCGTCAACCTTACAAACCACACTCTCCCTACCTCAGACCCGACATTGCTACACAAGGCCAACACTAAAAAGTCAGAGGAGACAATCAAGGGAATGCAATAGTTGGGTTATCAAATAACGCCTCAGGTGACAGGAACCTTATCGCCGACTATTTCCACCCGCAAACATTGCCCTTAGCCCCCTCTAAAGGGAGAACATGCACATTGTGTTTTCGTCTCCGTGAAACTACGAACTAATATTTTTTTCTGGCCACAGGAAAGCTGAGTGGTCCATGGTGCGGGACCTTCGGTGAGTGCATTTTGGATAGAGGTGGATCGTATCTGGTATTCAGCAAGCGATTGAACGCATATTGAATCTCCGTGGACACCAACATTGAGGGAGGACTCCTTCATGTGGCAAGTCCATAAACCAAAGGTTATTTAAAATCAACATTTAAACAAACATGTATATTTTTAACATTTAACTGTCGGTTTTTGAAATGCTTGTCTCCGCTCGAGTGTGCTTTTGAAAGTTACTTACTGTAGCTATTGTTCTTTATTTTTAAAATCAATATTTAATTATTGAATGGTTTCCATATATATATATATATATATATATATATATATATATATATATATATATATATATATATATATATATATATATATATATATATATATATATATATATATATATATATATATATATATCTTTTGCAGCTCAAGAGCTGCTCAAAGCGCTGGTCGATACAGGCCGCCCGAGGCGACCGCTTGCTGCCTGCTTTTAGGCGCATCGTCTCACGCCATACAACTGGGCACGATCTCGGGAGCCCTGGGATGGAGAAGAAGAGACCTAGTGCTTGCTGGGTGAGTGAATGTCTAGGACATGAGCGTCAGGATCTTTAAAGTCCGTGTGTGCACAGACTAGGCCGCGGTAAAACATTTGGTCACTGGAGAATCAGTATCATTCCAGTTCGGGGGATTTTGCAGGGGATAGAGGAGGGAAAAATGAAGATAGCGAGGGGAGGGAGGGGTGGAAGGGGGGAGAAAGAAAAAGAGGTGTGAGAAGGGATTAGAAGAGAGAGAGAGAGAGAGAGAGAGAGAGAGAGAGATAAAGAGATGGGTAGAAGAAGGGGAGGGGAGGAGGGGGGGTCTGCACTGGAATGAACAATGAAGTATAACGTCTACACCCACCATTGGCAATATGGCAGACGGGGATACCCATCCCAGGAAACAAAGGGTACGGGCCTAAAATAACACTGAACCACCAGAGCAATCCTACTGCTAAAATGGGCAATGAAAAATTGCCACTTTTTTTTCATTTGGCCCACCATAGGATTAGAACCTGGTTGATCAGCGTGGCAGGCCAACGCTCTACCCCTTGAGCTAGGGTGGTGGGACAACTACACTGGACCCCCAGCTTACGAAGGAGACGGCTAAGGGCAAATGAAATTCCCTGGGTGTTTGCTGCTTGCTCACACCAGTATTTGACTTGTAACACCTGTCGTTAGATTGAACTCACAGGGCCCAGTCACCATTGCTGTTCAGCGGTGTGCGGTAGTCAGGCTAGTTTCCTTAGAGGTAAATGGAAAGGTAGAGGACTTGGGGTTCCCCAAACTTTGTTCAGTCCTCTCTTTTATCTGGGCCAGCTTAATGAAGGCGGTGATAGTCCAATCTCCCCCTCGTTGCTTTACCTTTCCCGGCTCGTGAAATACGGCTGGGTGATTGGAGTGCGCTGTTTTTACTTTTCGGCTCGTCGAACCGTCCCATCCCATGAAGGACTTTGTATAATAATTATAAGAACGAAGAATTGTTAGTTGAACTACAGGAAGAAAAGATAACTTTTTTAAAAAAGAACAGTGGAGAGGTATTAAAAAATAGAAGACGGGTAGTGGAGAGGAGGGTGGGTCGGGTAGAGAGAGGGGTTAGGAGTGTGTATGTGTGTGTGTGTGTGTGTGTGTGTGTGTGTGTGTGTGTGTGTGTGTGTGTGTGTGTGTGCGTGTGTGTGTTTGTCTATGATAAATGCAGTGGCGATGGCTGCAGTTTCTGGTTGCAAGGTGTCTGTGGAGTACTGCATTTCCTGTGCACCTGCATCCCAGCCGCTGCACTGGTTAAGACCCCCACCACACTTGTCAAGTACGGTGCGAGAAGCGACAGTGCGGCAGTTTGTTCACAGTCGGTGCGTGTCTAGGTGTTTGCAGAAAGATGACAGTTCTACAGTCACCCATCTCCTTTGGTCGTTGTGGCACACCATTGCGCTTCATTTCATTACCGTTGAAAGTAGTTTTTTTTTCTTCCGATGCCCGATGATACATGTCCATTGTCACTTAGACTCAACTCACGCTAGTATACCCAACGAGGCCGCGAGCTTTCTAGAGGGGTTGGTACTAGCATAATTGTCAAAGCGTAGATCTCGGTTGTGAGGGGCTGAGGTTGTTCAAGAACAAGGGTAATGAGGGTGGGGGAAGGAGGGGAGAAGAGGTATGATGAGAGTAGGGGTAGACGTTTCCTGCACACCTGGACCCCAGTCGTTGCACCACAGCGGTCTCTCTCTACCCGACAAAGCTGCGCGGTACTTGCAGGGCCGGTGTAGCAGGCCAGATTATACCCCGCCTCAAGTATACCCAGGGTATAAACTGGCCTAGCCCAGACTATGCCCCCGTATAAACTGGCCTAGCCCAGAGTATACCCCTGGGTATTATCTGGCCTAGGCTCGTTTAACCCTCTCCTGCCCATTATAACCCCCCCCCCCCCACTACGGAAGACCTTATCCTTCACGTTACTCTTTAATTTATGTGTTGTAATTGTTCTGATGCACTCAGATAGATAGATAGACAGACAGACGGATAGATAGATAGATAGATAGATAGATAGATAGATAGATAGATAGATAGATAGATAGATAGATAGATAGATAGGGTTAGGGTTAGGGTTAGGGTTAGTTTTTTTAAATTTTTGTTTTTCTTTTTTTACACGCAAGATAAAGGCTGTTAGCTGAGTTCAATCAGTTTTTTTTTTAAATGTAACACGCAAGCAAAAGGCTGTTACCTGAGAGTTGGTCACGCAAACGGTCATGTACAACAAACCCATGAGTGAAATCTCTTTAGGTGGGGGTATATTCCGGGCGCGAGGGGTATGACCTGGCCTAGGCTGATCTATACCCAGGGGGTTAAACCCGCCTAGGCTACATTATACCCAGGGTATAAAGTAGCCAGGGGTATATTCCGGCCTGTTACACCGGTGTTAGCGCATCTGTTAAAGAGCAGGAAAACAAAATGTCCTTCATACACCCAAGGCGTCTGTAGACTTTGTAAAACTTCTTTCAGCCTGAGCGCATGGCTCGTTGTTTCTATAGACGGTAGTTCATGTGCGTGTTTGTGTGTGCACATCTCTTGATTACGTTGTTATTTACATTATGAGGTTTTTGTTATAAAGTTCGTTTGGTATATTAATTGCTATTGTTACAAAGCCCCAAGGGCAATACGTAAAGAATGCACACTCACCGCTTACTCTTTAACCTTGTTAACTAAAATTGTTATCTTATCTTTGTTACGTTGAAACGCGAATGATAATATGGCTGAAGCGTGTACGATAGATCTAATCGTTTCGATTTGCAAAGTATTCAATAATGGAGTTTATTTACCTTTGATTTGAGTTTGCATTGTTGTTAGGAGAGGCTTTGTATAACGTTGATAATTTGCGTTAGTCGATATTATTTGAGAATCTACTGGATCTGCGTGTTTACTCTTGATAGAAATTTCCGGATGGATATCGAAGGTCGTGAATGTTCCCGGAAGTAGAGAAAATGTGAATGACGTAAGTCAGTGATGACGATCTTTAGTTCGATTGGTGGCAGTGCGTCATTTCTACCACGTACCAAATCGTTCCAGAAAAGAGAGAGGTTATTTAATCGTGAGCCGAGTCGCTGTTGAGAGAGAGAGTAAAGTTGTTGATAGTGATTTGGAGAGTTGCTGTGAAAGTTGTTGAGTTGAGTTGAGAATTGTATGCAGTTGTTGATGTATGCTGAATAAAAGTGGAAAACTTCATACGTCGACTTTGTGACTTGTACGCAGATTTGAGCGGGTTGCGTGAATAAACGAATCTGAGTTACACAACTATCAGGAATTCAAGCATCGGGGCTGAATCAGATACTGATAGGAAACACCATCATCAAACTGAGTGTAACATTTTGGGGGTCAAGCCGCGATTCACGCCATAGCCAAGGGTTCAACTGCTACAACAAGCGAGTCAACGTTACGAGAGGCAGTCATCGAGGGTAGCCGCCAACGAGTTGCGTCGAGAGGGGCCAACATACTGGGACTACATCACCGATAGGTTCGGGTTGACTGCAAGGGCGTGTAGTCGCTGAAGAGTTGCTTCGTGAGCGAACAACAGATCAGGACTACGTGGCTGCCGCAGGACTACGTCGAGGGACAGTCTCGGAGCTACATCGCCAGTGTTAGAGAGCGGCTAGCGGACGTCGCGTCTACTTCAGCACAGGAGCGTGTACATCAACACCAGCGTGGTGCAGCGTCGCATACGACGAGGACAGCGGGGCCTGCGTCAACGAAGGCGACTAGTGACAAGCATCAGCGCTACTGCAGAAAGCGTGCTGTTCTAGAACAGTCTAGAAAGGTACAGCACAGTCAAGAACTTTCCAGAAAAAGAACTCTACAGTCAAGAACTTTCTAGAAAAAGAACTTTCTTGAAAAGAACTTTCCAGAAGCATCAAGATGGCTGACTTCTGGCAGAAAGGGATTCAACTGAATCTAAAAGGCAAACAGCTGACGGAGTACGTCAAATCCCAGGAGAGAATACAAGAACGAGAATTAGAAGAGCAGCGTCGCCGTGAAGAAAGAGAATTGGAAGAGAAGCGTCTAGAAAAAGAAATAGAACTAGAACAGAAGCGTCTAGAAATTGAACAGCAGCGGCAAGAGAAAGAAGAGCAACGACGTCGTGAAGAAAGAGAGGAAAGAGAGGCTGAGCGTCAATACCAGCTAGAGTTGGCGCGTATCCAGAACAATCAGCATGCGCCACAAGTCACCAACGACCATACGGCTCCAAGATTGCCAGCTTTCGTCGACGGGAAGGACCAGATTGACTGTTATCTGGCGAGATTTGAAAGGTTTGCCAAAAGCTCTAACTGGCAACCTCAAGACTGGGCGATTCGACTAAGTGCACTTCTGACGGGAGAAGCACTCGACGTCTACACCAGATTGTCGGACGATGACGCTAAAGACTACGACGTCTTGAAAGAGGCCCTATTGCAGTGCTACAACTTTACAGAGAAGGGCTACCGTAAACGCTTCCGTGAATGCCGGCCTAAGTCAGGCGAGACGCCAAAGCAGTTTGTGGAGCGCCTGTCGTCATATCTACACAAGTGGGTGGAGTTATCAGGCGAAACGAAGTCTTACGACAGTCTCCATGACCTGATCGTGAAGGAACAATTTCTTAATGCCTGTCACAAGGACCTAGCGACCTACTTAGAAGAACAAAAGCTGCAGACGCTTAAAGATGTGACTGAGGCTGCTGAAAGATATCTCATCGCTCATGGGAAAACCCTGGGGCCACCCAGCGCGACGAAACATTTTCAGAAGACTGGAAACCATGTGAACCAGATCCAGGGAAGCCAGACGAGCCAGAGACAGACAGACTCCACGCCTCCTCCCAGGGAAGGGCATTCAAGGGGCTGTTTCACCTGCAACGCTACAGACCACAGAGCGGCTAACTGTCCTCAAAACAAAAGTAGCGGACAGCGGAGCAGTACGGACAATTCAGCGGCGGGCAACCGGCAGAGGCGGTTCTCCAATCAACGGCAAACCAGTAGATCTGACCATCAAGTGTGCGGCGGGAGCGTCATTCTTCCGAGTGAGACCGAGCGCACAGCTACCCCTGCGGACGTGCAAGAGTGCATGACTGATGGCCAACTCCTCCTTGCCAACGGGAAATCCATCCCCGTCGTCGCCAGCGCAGCTGTGACCGTACAGAACATGCCTGTTTCCAAGGGACGCGTCGGAAATCATGAAGTGACTGTTTTAAGAGACTCTGGCTGCAGTGGGGTCATCGTCAGAGAAGACTTAATCGCTAAAGAACAGTTCACTGGCGATTCAAAATGGACACTTATGGCCGACAGCAAATGTTTGAAAGCGCCAGTTGCGAAAATTCATGTCAACACCCCTTTCTACGTAGGCGAAGTCGAAGCGGTTTGCCTGAAGAAGCCGCTGTATGATTTGATGATCGGGAATATCGACGGCGCGAGGCGACCCGACGACCCCGATCCAGAGTGGAGTCCTGCCTCAACTCAACACGTCGAAGTTGCGGAGGAGGATCCATTGCCGTTTCCCGATGGAGATCTTACAGAGCTGCTACGGGACAATGTGGTTACTCCGGCTCAGCCCTGCCGACCAGAGATCGTCGGTGCTGTTACTACCAGGGCCCAGGCCAAGAGAGACAAGACGTCTACGCCACTGAAGGTCGCCGACAACTCCAAAGCTGCCATCGTGGACAGAGATAAGCTGATCCAGCTCCAGGAAGCTGATAGCACTTTAAACAAGTACAGGAACCGCCAAGACCACGTGAACAAGGGCAGTGGCACGGTCTATTTTGAGGTGAAGGCCAAGATCCTGTATCGAATCTTCCAGCACCCGAGGGTCAACGGAGGGAAACCACTACGTCAAGTATTGGTACCGTTACCCTTAAGGCGCCAGGTGATGGAAGTAGCGCATGACTCAATTATGGGAGGTCACCTAGGTATCAAGAAGACGTCGGATAGAATCCAGGCGGTGTTCTACTGGCCAGGACTTCATGCGGACGTCAGCCGTTTCTGCCGATCATGTGTCATTTGCCAGAAGACCATACCTCGAGGAAGGGTCCCGAAAGTGCCTATGCAGAGGATGCCTCTGATCGACCGACCTTTCAAGAGGGTGGCCTTAGACTTAATCGGCGAAATAAGACCTCCGAGTGAAGAAGGTCATCGGTGGGTACTGACTTTAGTGGACTATGCGACTCGGTACCCAGAAGCAGTGCCGCTGAAGAAGATTGACACTGAAACTGTAGCAGAGGCACTGGTGGACATGTTCAGTAGGCTTGGAGTGCCTGAAGAAATTCTGACAGACCTCGGGACGCAGTTCGTCTCTGACTGCATGAAGGAGGTCAACAGACTGCTGAGCATCCGGCATTTGACTACGACACCCTACCATCCGATGTGCAACGGGCTTGTCGAAAAGTTCAATGCTACGCTTAAGTCCACCCTGAAGAAACTGTGCAGCGAGCAGCCCAGACAATGGCATCGCTACATCAACGCCCTACTTTTCGCCTACAGAGAAGTACCGCAGGAGTCCACCGGCTTTTCTCCGTTCGAGCTGCTGTACGGAAGAACCATCAGAGGGCCGATGCACATCCTGAAAGAACTGTGGACGAAAGAAGTAGATACCCCAGAGGTGAAGAACAGCTACCAGTACGTGTTTGAGCTACGGGAAAAGCTGGAGCAGACTCTCGAGATAGCCAGAGAAAACCTGAAGAAGTCCCAGGGCTGTGGAAAGCACTACTACGATCGTAGGGCTGTGAGCAGGAAGTTTAAACCTGGCAACAAAGTGCTGGTGCTGCTACCTACTGATCATAATAAGTTGCTGATGCAGTGGAAAGGCCCGTACGAAGTGGAGACCGTGGTGGGTATCAACGACTACAAGGTGAAGGTCGGCCAGCATTCCAAGATATACCACGCCAACCTCCTTAAGCTGTACGTAGAAAGGCCATCAGAGACTGTGCACGCAGCAACAGCAGCTGTGACCGACAACAGCTTTGACAGCGAAGAACTGTTGGAACTGGGAGACTTCCACAGCAAAGAAGGCATCGATGATGTTAAGCTAGGACCGAGCTTGACGGAAGGTCAAAAGTTGGAGCTCAAGGACCTTATGGGCGAATTTCCCCATAGCTTCAGTGATGTCCCAGGCTCTAAGACTTTGGTCGAACATGAAGTCCACACCCAGACCTGGAAGGAGCATCTGCAGACCTTGAGGGAGCTGTTCCACCGTCCCGCAGAAGCCAACCTGACCGTGAGACCCAGCGAATGCATTCTGGGAGCTGACAACGTCGACTGCGTCGGACATCCGACGGAAGAAGAAGACAACGGAGGATGCATTGACTCCAGGAAAGCCCACGTGATCATCGTCTTTGACCCTGGGCCGATGACGACCGCAACTGACGAGGGCGTCGATTCCTTGCGAACGAAAGAACATTGACTGTGTGGACGAACTAAGGATATTGGTAATGACAGACTTGAAAATGAAAAACGTTGACTGGGTAAATGATCTGTGAACATTGACAGTATCGAGAAAGACTTGCAGATGAGAAGCTTTGACTCTGTGTGAATAAACTGTGAACATTGACAGTATCCAGAAAGACTTGCGGATGAAAAACATGGACTCTGTGTATATAAACTGAGAACATTGACAGTAAATGAGACAGTAATATTATTTGTTACTTTATTACTGAAGTAAGTTTTAATTCTGAACTTTGTTTGTGCATTACGTTTCAACGTTGTTGAAAGAAATTAGGTAAATTTCTTCTTGAGTGGGGGGTTATGTTACGTTGAAACGCGAATGATAATATGGCTGAAGCGTGTACGATAGATCTAATCGTTTCGATTTGCAAAGTATTCAATAATGGAGTTTATTTACCTTTGATTTGAGTTTGCATTGTTGTTAGGAGAGGCTTTGTATAACGTTGATAATTTGCGTTAGTCGATATTATTTGAGAATCTTCTGGATCTGCGTGTTTACTCTTGATAGAAATTTCCGGATGGATATCGAAGGTCGTGAATGTTCCCGGAAGTAGAGAAAATGTGAATGACGTAAGTCAGTGATGACGATCTTTAGTTCGATTGGTGGCAGTGCGTCATTTCTACCACGTACCAAATCGTTCCAGAAAAGAGAGAGGTTATTTAATCGTGAGCCGAGTCGCTGTTGAGAGAGAGTAAAGTTGTTGATAGTGATTTGGAGAGTTGCTGTGAAAGTTGTTGAGTTGAGTTGAGAATTGTATGCAGTTGTTGATGTATGCTGAATAAAAGTGGAAAACTTCATACGTCGACTTTGTGACTTGTACGCAGATTTGAGCGGGTTGCGTGAATAAACGAATCTGAGTTACACAACTATCAGGAATTCAAGCATCGGGGCTGAATCAGATACTGATAGGAAACACCATCATCAAACTGAGTGTAACAATCTTATCTTAAGGTGAGGGTTGCATTACATTACATGACTATTGCTTTAGATCCAGCGGACTCTTCTGAGTCCAATCAGGACCAAAGGTGGGGTCGATTACAGGCGAATTAGGATTGTGCCTGACAGCAACAGTCCCCACAACAACTTCATCAGCCTCACAACAGATCAATATAATACTGTTCATCTTTGTAGCGTCCATTATGAAGTCATTATTATTAGTATTAGTATTACTATTAGTACTGTCTACATGGAAGCCAGGAACTTAGAAAACAACTCGCCGTCTTGATTATTCTTTCCCTCTTTTTAACATGACGGGAATCTAGCTCCAGCTCCTGCTAATGTGGGTCTACATCACTCTCAGTTCTTTCCCGCTCCTTGTTTCTCCTAATTCTCCTTCTTCTGATTCTCATTAGTGTCTCTATTTCTCTTCTTCCTCCCAGTTCTTCTTTTTTTCCCCTTCTTCTTCCCGTGTTCTTCCTCCTCCTCATTCTCCTTAATATTCGCGTTCTTAATCTTCGTCGTCTCAATTCTTCTTCTTCTGCTTCTTCTTCTTCTTCTTCTTCTTCTTCTTCTTCTTCTTCTTCTTCTTCTTCTTCTTCTTCTTCTTCTTTTTCTTCTTCTCTTTTCTTCCTCTTCTTCTACTTTATTTTCTTCTCCTTGTCCTCTTTACTTACCCTTCTTCTGTTTATTTATTTTTCATTCGGATTTCAATCTTCTTCTTCCTTCCCTCTTCTGCTTCCCATCTACCCCCCCCCCCCCTCCTCCTTTTTCTTCCTCATTTCTTCTTTTGGACTTGTCTCTTATTTGTCTACTGCAGCGGGGTCTTCAGTTTCCCCGCAGGTTTCTTCGTTTCGTTGATTTTGTCAATTAGCGCTTGTAGTGATCTTCCCTCTTCCGCTTTCGTCTCTGGCATCCAGCCAATCACAGTCCACCTGTGATATCACGTGATCCTTGAAAGTAAATCGTCTCCAAACAAAATCCTCTGTTTTTCTTTTTGACTAACCTTCTCGGCTATGCGTTGTTACTCTCTCTCTCTCTCTCTCTCTCTCTCTCTCTCTCTCTCTCTCTCTCTCTCTCTCTCTCTCTCTCTCGTAAATGAATACCTTCGACCAAGCATAGTAGAGGTTATATGGAGCCAATAAAAGGGGAAAAGACATTCCTTTCAATATCAAACAGTGGGATTGGATTGTAATCAGTTGTGTTAAGCTAATGGTAGGGCCTAATAGTAGAGCTTTGGCTTGCGGGTCTGAAGGTTCGGGGTTCGAGCCCAAGCCGGGGCATTGTGTTGTGTCCTTGGGAAAGACACTTTACTTCCGTTTCCTACTCCTTCGGATGAGAGTATAAACCGAGGTCTAGTCTGTGTCGCATACATTCCATCATAACGGACTTTAAAGATCCTGATGCTCATGTCCTAGACGGGTGAGTGCCGGTGACAAGAACACACCCAGCATGCACTTGGTCCTTCTACCCCATCCCTGGCTGCCCAGGAATGTGCTCAGTTGTCTGGAGCGTTATTACGGTGCGCCCAAAGGCTGCAAGTTGGCGCTTCGGGCTGCTTGAGTTAGATCCTGTATCGGCCACGCCTTGAGCAACTCTTGAGCTGGAAAAGCGCCATATAAGAACGATTAAATAAATAAATAAAATAATACAATAATAAGCTTGCGAAGACAAATAACTGTTATCCTCCTTGGATTAAGCATGCTATGTCAGTAAACCTGATTAATATTGAAAATTAATTAAAACAACTTTTTTTTTTAATCTTCCATAAAACAAATAAGAAATTTTATTGTATTTTAATAAATTTTATCAGTTAGAAAATATTGACATATAAGGATTAAGAAATGCAATACAACCACGTAAACTGATTTAAAGAATTTTTTTTTCTGACCAGATCTAATTGAAAAGTCACCCTGGACGTCGAGTCTACTAAATCCTTGATTAATTTTTTCGCCTTTGACAAGCTCTCTCTCTCTCTCTCTCTCTCTCTCTCTCTCTCTCTCTCTCTCTCTCTCTCTCTCTCTCCTCTCTCTCTCTCTCTCTTTCTCTTCCAATCAATATAAAATAAACCAATAAAGAGGGCAAAAATATTTTTTTTAAATCACAATTGCAGAAACAACTGTGAGTAGTGTTCACGTGAATAAATCTCAAATAGAAAAACCACCCTTGGGGTTGGTAATACTAAATTCATGATTAATGTTGTGTCATTCATAACTCCCCCACGCTTCCACACAAATAAACAAATAAGAGATCAAAGTAGAAACACCATTGCAGAAACAATTGTTAGCAAAGTTAGCCTGCAGAAACCTAAACTGAAAAATCACCCTCGGCGTTGATTAAAAAAAAATAAATAAAATAAAATAAAAAGGGTTGTCGTGCACTATGTTCTTGACCCTGCTGACTCTCTCAGCCCTTCAATATTACTTTTGCCCATCTTTGGTTGACACAAATCCCTCCCAATGCTTCCTGCAATCACCCCCTACAGTTGGCGACGCTGGAACGTGGCTCTTGGCTAAGCTTGAAATGAAAGGATGGACCTACGGAATAAATTGTACTTTAAAGGCGATAGCGCCTAGCTACGAAACTGTGGACTGAAATTGGGGGCGCGCAATCTTTATTGAAAGGTCCAACTTTATTTATTTTGTAAAGAAAACTACTGCTGGCCGATTTTAACCAAAATCAAGATTATGCTGTCTCAGTGTCTTACATTTATAATGTTTCTATCTTTCTCATTTAAGTTCGTTTGTTGCTGATTTAAGCGTGCCTCGTTCAGTTGCAGACTACACATGTCAAACCTCAATATTGTTCGGATAAATAATGATAACATTGTGTGTATTGTGTTTATGACGTGGTCAGTCAGTTTAGCTAAAATAATTATAGCAATAGTTTTAGGCAGACTCAATCTGAGGGTGCAATAAGAATGTCACGTAGACCTGTGAAGGCAGCGACAGAAAAATGGATAAAGTTATTTCCTTGATTGACTGAGATTGGTCTTGTAGAAATCTCTACTAGTACTTCACTGCATCATCATCATCATCATCATCATCATCATCATCATCATCATCATCATCATCATCATCATCATCATCATCATCATTGGCCTAGTGGCGCAGCTGGTGAGACGCCGGTTTCCTATGGCAAAGTTTGCGGGTTCGATTCCCGCAGGGAAAAACTTATGTGACTTATGTACAAGACTTGCCAGGTCAGGTCAGCGGGTACTATAGTTTCCACTGTCCCTTCAATAATGGTACTGGAAGCAATTAATCTAACATTTCAAAATTAATTATTCGATCTCCTTTCCGTCTTATAAATGCGACTTGCCTTTACACTACATGCTTGAGTGATGAATGTATGTGTGTAGTATGTGTGTGTAAATTACACACATACTACACACATATTACACTGTAATATGTGTGTAGTATGTGTGTAGTACGTGTGTAGTTTGTGTGTAGTTTGTGTGTAGTATGTGTATAGTTTGTGTGTAGTATGTGTGTAGTTTGTGTGTAGTATGTGTGAGATTGGGTATATCATGTGAGCGTGTATTTGGTTTGCTTTGAGCGTGATTGGCGATTTGAAAAAAAGCGCATATGATAAAGCATCCATTATTGTTATTATTATTATTATTATTATTATTATTATTATTATTATTATTATTATTATTATTATTATTATTATTATTATTATTATTATCAGTAGGCTAGTAGTAGCAGTAGTAGTAGTAGTAGTAGTAATTGTACTACTACTACTACTACTGAAAAGCTTGTTAATGCTTGAGTAGTACAGCCTTGTATTAGTCATGCTAATCTGAGGTGCTGGAATGTCACTTCTCACCCTCTTACCACGTAAACTGACATTAATATACCCTTCAGTAATCCAAGATTTAAAGTAGGCCTACACTTCTTAATTAGCCCGCATTTTCAGCTGCTCATGATTGACAGTGTTTTGAGCTCCATGGTGCCAATCCCAAATGAAATTTCCCGTTGTGTTGAAAAGTCTTATGGACCCAATGGGTACAAATCAAACCCATTCTAAATATAAAAAATCGTTCTTCACAACAAGGCTTGACTCTATCGACTGATTTCAGACAGCTTTTGAAAGTATTCACTTGTCAAAGGGTGACGAGTACGAGCACCTTTGAGAGGTCTTCTGTGTAGACCTTCTGTGTAGACCTTCTGTGTAGACCTTCCAACAAGGCTTATTCCAAAGCGGTGTTTACTTTTAGTGGACCACGGGTTTACCCTACAATAGGCAGTGATTACATTAAACGATGATATAGTGGGCTCCCGTTGCTCAAATCAACCGCTAAAGTTTGAATTCTCAATTTCGGTTGTGACAAGAAGTGATTTCCCCTGTTTTAACGGTACATCAATACCATAGCCGTGTAACCTTTAACACTAATTTTGAGCGAAGCACGCGGCGTTTTTTTTATTTTTTAAATTTGATTTCGTAAACACTTTATTGTCCCTTTCTATCGGGAAATTCTGAGCCGCCTCCCCTGGGGAAGGCGTAGTCGCATCATGTGGCGCGCCCGAACTCAGCCCACCTAATATTAGTTGTGTTTTTAACATTTTGCTGGGTGAGCAAACCGGAGTACTCGGAGACGTTGCCCGAGTCGAAAGTAAATAATATTCGGAGAAACATAAGGCCAAGATGCTGGATCGACCCCAAACCTGTCAGACGCCATTGGTTTCTGGCCTGTGGACAAGGCAAGTTAGTCCCGCCTTAAACCACTCGGCCGCAACGAAGAGTGGAAGTGCCTCTTTGGTGTCATGGGTAGAATAGGGTCTACTGCATCAACCTAAAACGAATAACCTTACGACCAATTTTTTTAATGGGGTCTGTTTCTTACCGGTTTTGGTAGATGCAATTTTAGCTCAAGAATGACCCCCGTTGGGGTGCCGGAGGTTTCAGCATAAATAGTTTCCCCACTTTCTGGAAATTTAGTGCTTTAAATTCCCACTGTCGCTGTCTTTATCCTTTGTTCTTTCTCATTCCTACTCTGTTTTATCAATCTACCATACTATCTTCTTCTTCGCTAGACCAGTCACCTACTTTTTTTTCTTGAAAACTCTTCCGGGACAAAACTTCTCATTTGTGTGTGAGGTCTGTTGGATCAGCTTGGAAATATTGGACGCTTTCTGCCAGGTGGTCACTGGGGCTTCCTATAATGTTATTATTTGGCAATGTAGGCATTTTATATGTATGTTTTTTGTTGATTTTTTTATAATGATGTTTATATTCTTTTTCGTTTTTGTAAACGTGGGTTCGATAAATTAGAGTATAGCCTCAGCTTCCCCTGCGTGGGATGTCTTTATTGTAAAGTGATCTGCTGGTGGGGTGCCTTCAGTGTTACCACTAGGGTTGTTTCGGCAGATCTTATATGTAGATCATGGGCGAATCCTCTTTGGGCGAAGTTGTGGTCTTGATTGTGTGGTCCTGATTCGGCTATACTGGTCGTGATTTGACTCGGAAGAGTCCGCTGGACCTAAAGCAATAATCATGTAATGTAATATAATGTAATGTAGCTCCAGAATGTTCGCTAGAGGGTGCTAATAATAGGCACAACAAAATACGAACTTCCTTCATTTAAAAAATAACTATACTTTCGGAACAGATATTTTTGTTGATGTAATATTATTTGTGAATGTTAACAGAATCTGTGGAGGGAACATGGTCACAGTGGGTTCCTTTAAAAGGAGCCATCAAGAACTAAGGTTTGGATAAATGTTCTTTATAATAGATTATATTACAAAACATATACTGTGCATATTCTTATGTGACGTCTGTTGATATTGGGTGATTTTAAGACGACAGATTTGTTTCAGAGCAGAACTGACTTGCATTGTAGTAGTAAAATCGTACTTGACGTCCAAAGACATTACATTACATTACATTACATTACATTACATTACATTACATTACATTACATTACATTACATTACACGATTATTGCTTTAGGTCCAGCGGACTCTTCCGAGCCAAATCAGGACTAATATAACCGAATCAATACCACAAAATCAAGACCACAACTTCACTGAAAGAGGACTCGCCCCTGATCCGCATAAGAGATCTGCCGAAACAACCCTAGTGGTAACACTGAAGGCACTCCACCAGCAGGTCACTTTACAATAAAGACATCCCACGCAGGGGACGCTGAGGCTATACTCTAATTTATGGAACCCCCGTTAACTAAAACAAACTAGAATATAAACATCATTATAAAATATCAACAAAACACGTAGATATAAAACGCCTACATTGCCAAATAATAACATCATAGGAAGCCCCAGTGACCACCTGGCAGAATGCATCCAATATTTCCAAGTTGATCCAACAGACCTCGCACACAAATGAGGAGCTTTGTCCCGGAAGAGTTATCAAGAAAAAAAGTAGGTGACTGGTCTAGCGAAGAAGATAAAATAGTAGATTTATAGAACAGAGTAGGAATGAGAAAGAACAAAGGAGAAAGACAGCGACAGTGGGAATTTAAAGCACTAAATGTCCAGTTTAGTTAGTTTTATAGATTAACGTCCCCGGACACATAAGCGTATAGGGGACGAAGCTTCGTACTAAATGTCCAGTTATTTAGTTAAAATAGATTAACGTCCCCGGACACATAAGCGTATAGGGGACGAAGTGAAGTGGGGATACTATTTATACTGAAACCCCCGGCACTCCCACGGGGACGTCCAAAGACAGGGCGTGATGTAAATAAATACTTGCGTTGTTAACTAAATTAGGTCTGGTGATTGTGGCACTACGGATGAAGCACATTTGTCAGTTCCGACAACTCCAGATGCAGTTCATTGGAAAAGGGGAGACGAAGACAGGAACGCAGATTCTCTGTAGATGTAGAGGAAGATGGTGGTTGACATTAACTCCCTATTAATAGTTGCTGATACCATTGTAAATAGTGATGCATGTGCATCACACAACACATATTGTAATCCGTATAGTAGTGTATTCCACTGTGGAACTCGGATTTCATCTCACAGTGGAATTCACTCTGATTTCATCTCAAAGAGGAATTTCACCATTGAACTCTGATTTCAAATCACAGTGGAATTTCACTGTTGAACTCTGATTTCATCTTACAGTAGAATTTCACTATCGAACTCGGATTTCATCTCACAGTGGAAGTTCACTCTGATGTCAACTCAAAGTGGAATTTCACTATTGAACTCTGATTTTAAATCACAGTGGAATTTCACTGTTAAACTCTTATTTCATCTCATATTGAAATGTCACTATGGACCTATGATTTCATCCCACAGTGGAGTTTCACTATTGAACTCTGATTTCATCCCACAGTGGAGTTTCACTATTGAACTCTGATTTCATCTTACAGTAGAATTTCACTATTGAACTCTGATTTCATCCCACAGTGGAATTTCACTATTGAACTCTGATTTCATCCCACAGTGGAATTTCACTATTGAACTCTGATTTCATCTTACAATAGAATTTCACTGTTGAACTCTGATTTCATCTTACAGTAGAATTTCACTGTTGAACTCTGATTTCATCTTACAGTAGAATTTCACTGTTGAACTCTGATTTCATCTTACAGTAGAATTTCACTGTTGAACTCTGATTTCATCTTACAGTAGAATTTCACTATTGAACTCTGATTTCATCTTACAGTAGAATTTCACTGTTGAACTCTGATTTCATCTTACAGTGGAATTTCACTATTGAACTCTGATTTCATCTTACAATAGAATTTCACTGTTGAACTCTGATTTCATCTTACAGTAGAATTTCACTGTTGAACTCTGATTTCATCTTACAGTAGAATTTCACTGTTGAACTCTGATTTCATCTTACAGTAGAATTTCACTGTTGAACTCTGATTTCATCTTACAGTAGAATTTCACTATTGAACTCTGATTTCATCTTACAGTAGAATTTCACTGTTGAACTCTGATTTCATCTTACAGTAGAATTTCACTGTTGAACTCTGATTTCATCTTACAGTAGAATTTCACTGTTGAACTCTGATTTCATCTTACAGTAGAATTTCACTGTTGAACTCTGATTTCATCTTACAGTAGAATTTCACTGTTGAACTCTGATTTCATCTTACAGTAGAATTTCACTGTTGAACTCTGATTTCATCTTACAGTAGAATTTCACTATTGAACTCTGATTTCATCTCACAGTGGAATTTCACTATTGAACTCTGATTTCATCTCACAGTGGAATTTCACTATTGAACTCTGATTTCATCTCACAGTAGAATTTCACTGTTGAACTCTGATTTCATCTCACAGTGGAATTTCACTATTGAACTCTGATTTCATCTCACAGTGGAATTTCACTATTGAACTCTGATTTCATCTCACAGTAGAATTTCACTATTGAACTCTGATTTCATCTCACAGTAGAATTTCACTATTGAACTCTGATTTCATCTCACAGTGGAATTTCACTATTGAACTCTGATTTCATCTCACAGTGGAATTTCACTATTGAACTCTGATTTCATCTCACAGTGGAATTTCACTATTGAACTCTGATTTCATCTCACAGTGGAATTTCACTGTTGAACTCTGATTTCATCTCACAGTGGAATTTCACTATTGAACTCTGATTTCATCTCACAGTGGAATTTCACTATTGAACTCTGATTTCATCTCACAGTGGAATTTCACTATTGAACTCTGATTTCATCTCACAGTGGAATTTCACTATTGAACTCTGATTTCATCTCACAGTGGAATTTCACTGTTGAACTCTGATTTCATCTTACAGTAGAATTTCACTATTGAACTCTGATTGTGTTACGTTGAAACCCGCACGATAGTTCGTGTGTGAGGCGCGCGATAGATCAGATAGTTTTATTTTGCAAAGCATGCAATAATAGAGTGTGTTTACCTTTGATTTGATTTTGCGTTGTTGTTAGAAGAAGCTTTGTATAACGTTGATAATTTTGGTTGGTCGATATTATTTGAGAATTTTCTAGAGTTGGTTGTTTATTATGGATCGAAGCGTGTGGATAATTCTAGTGGTAACTTGAGACGCTTCTATTCTAAATATGGTTGTATGACGTGAGACAGTGATGATGAAATTCGTTCTGATTGGTTATAATTGTGTCTTGCCCGAACGTTCTTTATTTTTCTGGAGTTAGAGAGACTATATAAGTGCCATACTGTTTCAAAAGAGGGTAGAGGGGCCGGGTAGCTCAGTTGGTAAGAGCGTCTTGCTAGTAACTGAAAGGTCGCTGGTTCGAATCCCGGATTGGTCAACGTGTGATCATATTATTTTCCCCTTTACCAACAACTGGCCCGCTGGTGTCAGTATAAATCGGTTCAGTAGTCACCTATATGCGAAAGTGTCGTGTGACTATAATCTACAAACAACAAAAGAGGGTGTGTTGAAAGTAGAGGATTGTAAAGTGGAAAGTTGAGAGTGGAAAAAGCGATTGTATGCAGTTGTTGATGTTCGCTGAATAAAGTTGGAAAACTACATACGACGACTCTCTGCCTTGTTGAGTGGACAGGTTGCGTGGATAAACGCATCCGAGTTACACTTATCAGGAGGATTCAAGCATTGGGGCTGAATCAACTACTGATAGAAACAAAACCAACATCGATTGTAACAGATTGCATCTGACGGTGACGAAAGCAGTTCACATGGCCGTTACTTGATACTTAGTCTAATGTCTACTTTATGTTTCATGTCAGCTGCCAGCGGAGCTCGCTCGCGCGGTGTCAAGAGACGAGCCATTGTAGGCTGCTCTCGCCGTTATTGTGAAAAGATGTCAGATTAAAACGTTTAAATGAATTGAAATGTGACAAGGATGCCTCACACTTCACATTTGAAGATTTCCTTGCTACAATATATAACTCTTTCTCCGTCACATTCCCTTTTGACTACGGTGTTAGTGTCACATGTAATGCAGTACACAGAACAGCCAAATCCTTACATTAAGTATCGCTCAATTCAGTTCTACAGTATAGCTGGGAGGCCGGACGACAAGGGTCAGGTCCATCTCAAGTAGTGCCACCTGAGAATTTTAGAACGGGACAATGGTCAGGCTGACCACTCCAAAGACCTCTCCTGTTCGCTTGACTGACCAGGACGGTGACCGTCTCTGCTTTAGCCGGGCTGGAACTGGCACTGTTCGCCACCTTTCTCACACAACCAACTGAAAAGATGCAAAGGCTTTTCACTTACTGTACGACCTGGTGGTTTGTATCCAGTGACCGTCTTTACAAATGTTAAAAAGTGTTGCACTGACAGTAAGTTATTGTTGTTGTATAGCCTTTTCCAGCTCAAGAAGACTATGCTCAGTTGTTTGGGAGGTCAGACGATGTACCCAAGGCAAGCAAGTGGGCACTTCGGCCGGCTGGAGTTAAGAGAGTTAGTACCTCTATCGGCTGGCGTTAAGAGAGTTAGTACCTCTATCGGCTGGAGTTAAGAGAGTTAGTACTTCTATCGGCTGGAGTTAAGAGAGTTAGTACCTCTATCGGCTGGAGTTAAGAGAGTTAGTACCTCTATCGGTTGGCGTTAAGAGAGTTAGTACCTCTATCGGCTGGAGTTAAGAGAGTTAGTACCTCTATCGGCTGGAGTTAAGAGAGTTAGTACCTCTATCGGCCATGGCATTAAGAAGCTCTCGAACAGGAACAGCGCTATACTAGCGACGCTAGATGTTAGAACTAATGTTTGGCCATCAATTCTCTTTCAAAAAGTTCGGTTCCTTCCCATTTCCATCGCCAATCAGCCAAATTGTGGATACTTTTTTAGTAGGAAAATGTTGTGTGTTTTTTTTGGGGGGAGGACTTCATTAAGGCAACTTTTCATGCTTTGAAAAATCAGTCCCTTGATTTTTCAGCCAGCCCAGCTGATACACTGACGAGCTGAGAACACAGCCAAATGGCCATCTGTATCTATGGCACACCATCTGTATCTATGGCACACCATCTGTATCTATGGCACACCATCTGTATCTATGGCACACCATCTGTATCTATGGCACACCATCTGTATCTATGGCACACCATCTGTATCTATGGCACACCATCTGTATCTATGGCACACCATCTGTATCTATGGCACACCATCTGTATCTATGGCACACCATCTGTATCTATGGCACACCATCTGTATCTATGGCACACATCCACAAATGCAAACTCATTGGCATGCAGCAGAGAAGAGGAGATAGGTCTGTCTTATCATTTCCTCTTTTCACGGAGGACAGCAACTAATTATTATTATTATTATTATTATTATTATTATTATTATTATTATTATTATTATTATTATTATTATTGAGGATTTTTATAGCGCACTTATCTCGCCGTACTTGACAAGACTCTAGGCGCTGGCCGATATAGGATCTAACTCAAACCGCCCGAGACGCCCACCCGCAGCCTTTGGGCGCATGGTCTGACGCCCGGAAAACTGAGCATTATCCTGGCCAGCCAGGGATGGGGGAGGAGGACCAAGTGCATGCTGGGTGTGTTCTTGTTACCAGCACTCACCCGTCTAAGCCATGAGCGTCGGGATCTTTAAAGTCCGTTATTATGGAATGTATGCGACATACAGACTAGACCTCGGTTTATACTCTCGTCCGAAGGAGTAGGAAACGGGAGTAAAGTAAGGATGATATCCAAAACTCCAGCCCCGTCTGTTGTTTTGTAGATTATAGTCACACGACACTTTCGCATATAGGTGACTACTGGACCGATTTATACTGACACCAGCGGGCCAGTTGTTGGTAAAGGGGAAAATAATATGATCACACTTTGACCAATCCGGGAATCCCGTCTTGTGTTCTACGCAAACGTTTTGTCTGTGCTGTAGTAGGAAGACGTGTAACAAGGACGACGAAAGATGTACAACATTAGCAGATGAAAAGATTCTCTATTAAATCTATTTCGCGAAAATGCTTCGCTAGAATTACAAACCAACTCGCTATAGTTATAAGAAGGATACAAAATAACTATTCTTAACTTAAACCTTTGCCTCCCTTGATTTTGGTGGAATTCCATCGATACGTATATACTGGATCAGTTTGACCAGGCACTCCGTCAAAGTCTGTTATTGTAAAAGGTGTGGGGATTTTGTTTGGCCGGTGGTGGGGACGGGCTAGTGCTTTTGATCATTGAGTCAGGCGGACCCAAAACGAGCTGGACAAGAGGACAAAGCAGTGTTGAACCGAACCTCGTGATTATACACAACTACTGCCAACTCCGGACCTGAAAATTTTAGTTTGTCCCAAAAGCCACGCGCGGTTGGCTGAGGGTGCTGGTTTGAACGGGGTGTGCCCCGAATAATAAGAATGAATGAATCAGCGTTGAAGACTGGCGTCTACACTCACCATTAGCGGAATGGTAGACGGGCATAGCCGTCCCGGGAAAGAGGGGCTAGGAACTTAAATTAACGCTGAACCACCAGAGCAATCATGCTGCTAAGATGGACAGTGACAAATGGTCACTTAAAAAAAAAAGCTTTCGCTCTACCACTGATCTAAGGCTGTGAGAATTAATTTAGTTACGTGCGCCTAGCCAAACTTAAGATTATAAAGGTATGAATAGGTCCCTTTCCCCCCCCCCCCCCTCCCCAACCCTCCCGCCCTTCCCCGCTCTCCTCACTACCACAATTTTCCAGCCCCTTACCCTACCAGGCCGCAACTCTTCCCGCACTCGGTCTGCTGTGGGTGGCAAAATCAGGAAATTCATATTTGCCTAGCAATTATTATTAGCAAAGGCTTATGAATGTGATCCCTGGTCCTTTGTTGTTAGTACAGGTGTGTTTGTATGCACAGTTTGTGTGATAGGAAATGGAGGACTCCTATAGTGTCCTCTGTTGTTGCCTGCTAGCAAGCCTTCGATAGGCGTTGGCAATGGCAATACTTGGTGTCAAGAGAGGCTGCACTAGAACAGACCCCATTCATAAACGACTTTGTTTATTGTTTGTTTTAATAGCGCTGTTCCAGCCCAAGAAGTGCTCAAGGCGCTGAACGATACAAGATCTAACTCAAGCCACCCGAGTTAAACGTACTCGCTTTGAGCTCTTAAAAATGAAGAAAGGGACGTTGGGGGGGGGGGGGGGGGGGTGCGATTTATAAAACTTTTTTTGGTTATTTTGTTATTATTATTAAATCTAGATTTTATTGAGATTAGCCAACTTAGAGAGAGAGAGAGAGAGAGAGAGAGAGAGAGAGAGAGAGAGAGAGAGAGAGAGACTTCAGACTTCAGACTTCAGAACTTTATTTTAAAAGGTTAAGATTTTAGGCATGAGCCTATTCTTACAATCAGACCTTTTGTAATAAGATAACAACGACAACATCAAAATGTACTAGACAATTTAAAAATAATGACATTAAAAAAACAAAAACTAAAAAACAAAAAAACTTTATTACAACAAATACAAAAAAAAATATTTAAAAAATTACGATACAAAAAACACAACCACCATTACTGCTACAACTATATATACCACCACTACTACTATAATAAACGGCTAGAAACATTAAAAGCAAATCTTATTTAGGAGACAATAGCAATGAAACAATCTTAAGAGGTTTAATTAGTTAAAAGCAAAGTACACAGCAACAAAAAGTTTACATAGTTAGGAAACAAATTAATCGATATGAAGCAATACATTTCATTTTTACATGCGCATTAATGATATACATTACAACATGAATTTTACATTTGCAATTTTGATACAGTTTATATTACAAAATATTAGTTTTTTTAAAAAATAACACTTAATACATACTTTATGAAAATTAAGGCTGTGACATAATTACCAACTGAGCATTAATAATATTGGTTTATTTTATTTGATTGAATAAATGGTAGCGTAATTTTGTTTTGAAACCGCCAACTGTTGTCTGTTGTTGGATTTGTGTAGGGAGGAGGTTCCAGATTGAAGGTCCAGAAAAGGAAAAGCTGGATTTAAATTTATCATTGTGTGGTAAGGGCAATAAATACCTTTTAGATCTGATGGATCGACTGTTTGGGGCTGCAGAGAGAAGGACCTTTAGGTATTCAGGTGATTGATTTGTGTGAACTTTGTACATAAGCATTGCTTTGTTGTAAATAAATTGCTTATCCAAAGGTAATATTTGCAAAGTTTTCATTTTTTGTACAGTAGTCAAAGTCGGATCAGTGTGAATAAGCTTAACAGCTCGTCGGTGAAGAGAGTTCAAACTTTTTAAAGTGTTATCACTCGCCATACACCAGAGAGAGAGAGAGAGAGCATATCAATACTCTTCTTCTTCTTCTTCTTCTTCTTCTTCTTCTTCTTCTTCTTCTTCTTCTTATTATTATTATTATTATTATTATTATTATTATTATTATTATTATTATTATTATTATTATTATTATTATTATTATTATTATTATTATTGTTGTTGTTGTTGTTACTGTCGTTAATATGAAATCTACATTGCCTTGAGATTGGTCACAAACTGTTAGAGAAAGAGAAAGAGAGAGAGAGAAAGAGAGAGAGAGAGAGAGAGACCGAGAGAGAGAGAGAGACCGTGAAAGAGAGAGATGACCAGTCACCATTTCACTTCATCAGTCATTGACCTCCAAAGCGAACAATCCTATTGACCTTGGTGAGATGGTAAGGTAAGAATTACCCACACCCTTGGCCATAGAACTGGCATTACCATTAAGCACTGACCACACAACGGGGCACACTTCCTTTCTCCCAATTAGGAAGTGTTGAGCAATGTTCAGCAAATCCCCACACCTTTGCCTTGCAAAGCCACAAAGCAGGTTTTATTGCAAAGATCTTTGGAGATCTTATATCTAGCCCTCAATACTGATTTCTAGTATTAGTACAATAGGACCCAGTTCTTACTGGGTGAGTTTATATTATAGTTATAATATTATATAAAAATAACTTTTTCAGCTGAAGACGCTGGCCGATCTACGATCTAACTCAAGCCGCCCAAGGCGCAAATTTGCTGCTTTTAGGCGAATCGTGTGACGCCCCAGACAACTGAGTACAATCTCTGAAAACGTATGTACGGACTCTACGCTCCATGATCTGAAAAAGTTAGTTAGTTATTCATTGCTTACAGGGTCCAGCGGTCTGGCATATGCCTTACAGAAGAACAAGAAGTCTTGGGCGGATGGACAGAGTGCTGCTCTGACCTTTACAACAAACGGAGACTCATCAGTTCTAGCATGTCCCGATAACCGAGAAGAAGAAGAAATCCTCATAATTCTCCGAGAAGAAATTGAGGCAGCAGTGCAATCGCTGAAGAAAGGGAAGTCAGCGGGAGTGGACAACATACCCGCGGAACTGCTTCAAGCAGGAGGAGAAGCGATAATTGATGCACTCACCATTATCTGTAACAAGAGCTGGCAGAGTAGGGAGTGTCCTACACAATGGACCCAGTCGCTTATCATCACTCTTCCCTTAAAAAAGGTAATCTTAAGGAGTGTGAAAATTACCGCACCATCAGCCTCATCAGCCATCCCAGCAAGGTCCTCCTAAAAATAATACTCATCAGGTCAAAAACCCAAGCTGAACAAATCATAGCTGAAGAACAAGCAGGATTCAGGGCAGGGCGAAGTACCACTGAACAGATTTTCAACCTCAGAATAATCTGCGAGAAATACCTACAGCACCACAACATCTATATCATGTGTTTGTAGACTTCAAGAAGGCGTTTGACTGAGTCTGGCATGCATCTCTATGGGCAAACATGAGAGTGTACAACATCAGCCCTAAAATTATTGAAGTCATCAAAAGCCTGTATGACAAGGCTACAGTGCAGTCCTTCATAACAGCGCCATCGGATACTGGTTCAGAACAACAATCGGTGTGCGTCAATGATGCCTACTCTCTCCAACACTCTTCAACATCTTCCTAGAGCGCATCATCTCAGATGCCCTTGCAGATCACGAAGACACAGTCAGCATAGGGAATAGAGCAACCTCCAACCTTCGTTTTGCAGATGACATTGATGGATTGGCTGGAGAGGAACAAGAACTTGAACAGCTGGTACAGAGGCTTGACACCACCTCCAGAGCCTATGGAATGGAAATAAGTGCAGAGAAGACCAAAATGATGACCAACAACACCAATTGCATCAACACGGATGTGACGACACGAGTTCTGACGCACGCTAAATTAACGCTGTGTCGGAGTGTATATAGTATAGTTTCATATCTCTGAGAGTGTGATGTGCGAAGTTTGAATCAGCATTTGTATTGCGTAGTGTAAGTTATGAATTTAGGTTTTTCACGTGTTTTAGCATAGTTCTATAGCGGAAAAAAAACTGAACGAACCATCTACTCTCTACAGACAGTGTTGTGTTGTGTTGTGTTGTGGTGTTTATGTGTCTGTAACCTCACAGGCCGAGGACTTGAAAGTGAGTGGGTGCCCAGTATCTCAATTAATTTAGTGGCTATACACTCTGAGCATGCGTACGTGAATGAATGATGATGGATGAGGGGGAACGGGGTATTTTGATAAATAACATTTTTTATATGATTTTCTTGTTTAAGATGTAAATTGGAATAATGTTGTTGAAGTTGTTGCCAAAATGAGGTCATGAGTGGCGATGTATTATAGCATGCCAGATGAGTAAGGAATGTGAGGGAGGGGTGATAAAAATGAGGTCAAGGGTGATGATGACTGTATTATATATTATGTCACCCATGTCATGCGGTTCAGTGACTAAGCTCACTAACTCAAACTAAAAAAACTAACACAAATGCCAGATGAACATTCACACTCTTTTATTCAACATACAATCACACAGGAAGAATGAGAAAACTAACCCTACCCCAACCCTTATCCGGACCCACAACCCCAGCAATGAACAATCAATTACCTCACCTTGTCTAATCCGAAACCCCCTTGACACTGGACATAAGATGCCAACACAATCAAGATACAACAATATGAAAATAAAGATGAAATGACACAAATGATGGCTTAAGTGTTCAGTCACCAAGACTTGAAGAAAAGTATTTAATTATTGTCAAACTTTATACACCGTGCAACAGAACTCTCTTCAATCCAAACTGATTAACCTGTCTGAATGTGCACTAAGGCCTTGCATCTATCACAGATTGTAGTAAGTAGTCACAGGTTTATATATATATGTTTATGTGCGTGTAAAGTGCTTTGTATGCTTGTGAGTGTGTACGTTCCTGAGTGGAGGAACCAGGCAGTAGTCCTTCCAGTGGCAAGGGTCTTGTAGCGCCCAGGAGGCAAAGGTCTCGCACCGTCTCAGCCTGGCACCAAAGACACCAGCGGATAGAGCCACAGCATCCAATACCCAACAGCAGCAGTAGAAGCACGTAGAGGTGGGCGGAGAAACACGTAGGAACAGAATGTAGAAGTACAATAGTAGTAGCAGGCCCAATCTGGTCAACAAATAAACTGTCTTACTAGGCTATCTCTATAATGTAAATAATACATGGGAAATAACTCCTTCCGCCGTCCGCCATCTTGACCTGTTGATTTATGCATTACAACAATTCATTATTCTTCTATAATTTATATAACTTCTTATGAACATGATTATTTATACAATTACAAATGCATATTATACTTCAATTTTTAATCAACAATCGTGATTCATCCTCTCTCTCATACTCATCACCCCTCTTCCATATTCATCACCCCTCTAGCATACTCTAGTACATCGTCCTTCCTCTCACATATTATTATAATACATCGTCACCCTTGACCTCAAAGTCCAAGACGAATCCCTCAGCATAGTGTATAGCTTCAAATATTTAGGAGCCTTTGTATCAGACAATGGACGAAGTCCGACAGGCCATCCCACAAGCCATTGGACAACACGATGATCTGCTCACAGTGGTGAAGAAACGGAAACTCCGATGGCATGGCCACGTCACCAGATCATCAGGCCTTGCAAAGACCATCCTGCAAGGCACAGTGCAAGGAGGCAGAAGAAGAGGGAGACCAAAAAAGAGGTGGGAGGACAGCATTCGAGAATGGACTGGTTTGACACTGAGCGAAGTCATGAGGGTTGCTGAGGACAGAGAAAGTTGGGGCACGCTGATTAAACAATAATAATGGTTTAGAACGAAGTCAATATAAAAATTTCAAAAAATAAAAATTCGATTTTCTTTCCGTCTTCTAAAAGCGATCTCCCTGCCTTTAAACCACCTGTTTGAGTGATGGATGTGTAATTTGGTGTGTGTGAGGGTGGATGAGACAGGTGAGCGTGTATGTTGGTCTAGGTCGCCGCGCTTTGAGCCCGATTGATTTGGGGGAAAGGCGCGTATATAACATCCTGTATTATTATTATGTATTATTATTATAAACGATCATCTGTGGTGCCCCTACGACCTCCGAGTTACGGAATAGGATAGGATCCAGTGGACGGCAAAGAGCCGAATAAGGACCACAAAATCAAGACCACGAATTGGCTGAAAGAGGACTCACCCATGATCCGCATAAAAGATCTGCTGAAACAACCCTAGTGGTAACACTGAAGGCACTCCACCAGCCGGTCACTGTACAATAAAGACACCAACGCAGGGGACGCTGAGGCTATACTCTAATTTATGGAACCCCCGTTTACAAAAAACAAAACAGAATACAAACATCATTATAAAATATCAACAAAACACATACACATAAAATGCCTACATTGCTAAATAATAATATAGGAAGCCCTAGTGACCATTTGGCAGAAAGCGTCCAATATTCCCAAGCTGATGAAACAGATCTCACACACAAATGAGGAGTTTTGTCCCGCAAGAGTTTTTACGAAAAAAAGGTACAAAGTCCGTGTGATGGAATGCATGCTTGCACAGACTAGATCTAAGTTTATACTCTCATTCCAAAGTTATGAATAGGCCTACCTATATGAATGAGCACAATTGTTTGTCTATAACAAAGCACTGACAATACAGATCCCACCGCTAGTAGTAAGTCAAAGACATCATTAACGGGCTATGTTTTAGCTCAGTAGTATGAACCTTGCAGCAAATTGAAGTCTTGAGGGCGATCCTGCCTTCATGGCCTGAAGCATCAACTGACCAAACGACCCTCGGTACAAGACGTTACAATGTAGACAATGTGTGAACAACCAAAAGGCGGAACCACTTGCCATTCTTCACTTTCTCTTTAATCACCGACACCCTTCTGTCGGTCTGTCGTTCTATTGTCCGCCATGCTACTAATGAGAAGTATAGCTACATGACACGAAGCTCCGTTTCTATTGGATAGTAGACGGAATAATAAACAGAATGGAACGGTGGCTAAAAATGTGAGTGGGTCCACGTTTTGTTAATATTCTATTGAATTTCCTATCCTATCCTATCTCGTAACTCGGAGGTCGTAGGGGCACCACAGGTGATCGTTTAACCAGCGTACTCCATCTTTCTCTATTCTCAACAACCCGCATGGCTTCGCTCAGTGTCAAACCAATGCATTCTCGAATGTTGTCCTCCTACCTCTTTTTCGGTCTCCCTCTTCTTCTACCTCCTTGCACTGTGCCTTGCAGGATGGTCTTTGCAAGGCATGATGATCTGGTGACGTGGCCTATACCATCGAAGTTTCCGTTTCTTCACCACTGTGAGCAGATCATCATGTTGTCCAATGGCTTGTGTGATGGTCTGTCGGACTTCGTCGTTGGTGATGTGCTGGGTATAGGAAATGCCCAGAAGTCTTCTGTAGCACCTCATCTCCATGCTTTGTATTCTTTGTTGTAGATGTGCTGTAAGGGTCCTTGTTTTGCAAGCGTATAGGAAGATGGAAATGACAAGGGAGCGCAGCAATATTACCTTGGAATGTAGACTGATGGTCCAGTCTTTCCAAATGGGCTTCAACCTTGCCAGGGCAGCAGTTGTTTGTGCGATCCTGGAGAGGATTTCCTGTCGGGACCCATTGACTGATATAATGGCTCCTAAATATTTGAAGCTATGCCCTGTGCTGAGGGATTGGCCTTGGACTGATGTCCGTGTTGATGCCATTGGTGTTGTTGGTCATCATTTTGGTCTTCTCTGCACTTCTTTCCATTTCATAGGCTCTTGAAGGCTGTTGAATTTAGCCTTTGTATTTGTTTCCAATTGGCCGTTGATGTGTGAGCAGAACTAGTCATCAGTCTATCTATTGCATTTCCTCTCTGACTTCTGTCTTCTGGTTCACTAGCTACCGACCACCACTCGCAGGGTGAGGAATGACCATTATACTGTGCATCCAGATTTTGTCCACTTCATCCCTAGTCATCTGATGTTTCCAGCTTTCCTGACCAATATCCCTATCATCTCTGTAGATCTCACCCGAGCAGTTTGGCGGCTGGGGTGTGATCATTACTGGCTATCAAGAATTTGTCCACTTTATCCCTTACTGCTGCCGTCTCCTGCCCAAGCAAATGAATACAAAGTGTTGCTGTAGGCGTGACTGACTGGTCAATGATTCACAAGATTCCCAGGGGCGGATCAATGGGGTAAGGTAGGTGGGACGGGGGATCCAAATTGTCACCAGGGTCCAGACCACGGTGATGTCCTAGAGTTAAGCCTTGTCGGAGGGTCTGACACTGAAAATACTGCAGCTTTATGAGGTACATCATGGGCCTCTCCTAGAAGATAACATGGTTCACTAGTATGACGGCGTACTAGCGCCAAAACCCTGAGTTAACAGCATCACGAAATATTTGAAATGAACACGTGTTCTGTGTAATTTACAGAGATACCGGTAATCCATCGTGCTAATTAATAAATATCAGTATTTGCCACGCTTTCAAGCGCCAAAACCTGAGAAAATACAATTTTCGCTTAATAATAACATTTGTCGTAAGATATTTACAATTATTATGAGATAATTACAACTATAACAAAAACTTACGACTATCTTTGTGTGATCATGTTTAATTTCCAGTTTTGGCTCTAGCAAACCGTCTGCAAATGTGCTACTAACCAAGAACAACATAAACCTAACAGCGTTTTGTTTACAAAGTGACTGCTGGCGTGTGCACTAACAAAGACAACTAGTTTGTGGTAAAACACGTGTGATGTTATCCAAGATGCTATCAAGAAACACCAGTCTCATCTTTTTAAACCAGACACCTTTCTCAACATGCCGTAGTAATAACATACATTTTTCTCCACATGCCGTAGTAATAACATACATTTTTGTCTCAACATGCCGTAGTAATAACATACATTTGTCTCAACATGCCGTAGTAATAACATACATTTTGTCTCAACATGCCGTAGTAATAACATACATTTTTCTCAACATGCCGTAGTAATAACATAATTTTTCTCAACATGCCCGTAGTAATAACATACATTTTTCTCAACATCCCGTAGTAATAACATACATTTTTCTCAACATACCGTAGTAATAACATACATTTTTCTCAACATGCCGTAGTAATAACATACATTTTTCTCAACATGCCGTAGTAATAACATACATTTTTCTCAACATGCCGTAGTAATAACATACATTTTTCTCAACATGCCATAGTAATAACTGGGAGGCACTGTGGTCTAATGGTAGTGCTTCGGCTTGCGGATCTGAAGGTCCCGGGTTCGAGCCCTGGCCGGGCCATTGTGTTGTGTCCCTGGGAAAGACACTTTACTCCTGTTTTCCTACTCCTTCGGATGAGAGTATAAACCGAGGTCTAGTCTGTGTCGCATACATTCCATCATAACGGACTTTAAAGATCCTGACGCTCATGTCCTAGACGGGTGAGTGCCGGTGACAAGAACACACCCAGCATGCACCTAGGTCCTTCTCCCCCATCCCTGGCTGCCTAAGATTGTGCTCAGTTGTCCGGGCGTCAGACCATGCGCCCAAAGGCTGCGGGTGGGCGTCTCGGGCGGCTTGAGTTAGATCCTGTATCGGCCAGCGCCTTGAGCAGCTCTTGAGCTGGAAAAGCGCTATATAAGAACGATTAAATAAATAAATAAATAATAACATACATTTTTCTCAACATGCCGTAGTAGTAGTATACATACATGTTTCGACCGCAAACATCTATAGGCTTTGGATGTACGTGATAGACATCGCGTCAAGTAACACCAAGAAACGTCACACAATTTCTTTTTTAAATTTATTTTAATTTTTTTGTTATTTTATTTTATTATCTTTTTTGGATAGGGGGAAGGTGAGGAGGTAGAGGGGTTTCAGGAACCCCCACCACCCATCCCAGCTCCCCTCCTAGATCCGCCCGTGATTTCGTCCGATTAATCTCCTCCTTCAAACTTTCTAGAACCGTTTCTTATCATCTTCTGCTTCGGCAGCCTTTAACAATATCAGACTGCTAAATTGACCAGTTGGCGGATGGGGTGTGGTCATTACTCATGGTCATCAAGATATTGTCCACTTTATGTCTGGTACTGCCCAGTTATCTCTAGCTGTAGTGGACGATAACCGACCGCTGTTCGACGCATCGTGTTTTACTGTGAGGAACTGTATTCACCATTTTATTCTTCAGTATTCCTGTTCCTGTGTCGGAGTCTCAATAGAGCACCGATAAACTATAGCCAGTCCATGAACCTACAAGATTCTTGTCTGCTGTTTCTTAGTTTGCCTTCTTGATCATTGCCTTCTTCATCCTCTGCCAAATCAAATGGCGCTTTATGAGGGCAGGAGTAAAAGAAAACAGTGATGATCAGCTCACTCCAACGACAACACTTTGTAGTCATTGATTATGACAATGGGTGGCAGCGGTAAGGGCAAAGTCTTGATAGACAGTATTGATCACATCCTACCGCCAAACTGATCAGTTGAGGTCTGTTGAGGTAATATGGCCATTGGTCAGGAAGGCTGGACACATCGAAGGACTAGGGGCAAAGTGGGACAAAATCTTGATGGGCAGTATAATGGTCATTCTTCATCCTGCGAGTGGTGGTCTGAAGCTAGTGAGTCAGAAGACGATAGGGACAGTGGTCAGAAATGAAAGGAGATAGATAGACTGGACACATCTGACCACTACCACTGGCCCACCCCTGATTGGCCAAGTGGTCAGTCTAACAAGGTTGCGGTCAGACTATTATGAAACGCAATTCACAGATCGTTGCGATCCACATAAAAAAGACAGTACCGTCTTACGAGACGCATGCTACATTGACACTGATCATGATCGTACTGTACGTCTTACGAGACGCATGCTACATTGACACTGATCATGATCGTACTGTACGTCTTACGAGACGCATGCTACATTGACACTGATCATGATCGTACTGTACGTCTTACGAGACGCATGCTACATTGACACTGATCATGATCGTCCTGATATAGCGCTTTTCTAGCTCAAGAGCTGCTCAAGGCGCTGGTCCATACAGGCTCTAACTCAAGCCGCCCGGGGCGCGCACATGCTGCCTTAGGCGCACGGTCTGACGCCTTACACCACTGAGCACAATTCTAGACAACTGGGGATGGGGAGAAAGGACCGAGTGCTTCCTGGGTGTGTTTGTATAGCTGGCATGCACAAACCCCTCTAGGACATGGGCATCAGGATCTTTAAAGTCCGCTGCCTGAAATGTTTGCGTGCACATGCTACTTACTAGACATCGGTTTATACTCTCATCGGAAGGAGTAAGCTTGTCTTTAGGTGGCGAGTGTGGGTGGTTTATATGTGGCGAGTGTGGGTTGTTTTATGTGGCGAGTGTGGGTTGTTTATATGGCGAATGTGGGTTGTTTATGTGGCGAGTGTGGGTTGTTTATGTGGCGAGTGTGGGTTGTTTATGTGGCGAGTGTGGGTTGTTTATATGGCGAGTGTGGATTGTTTATGTGGCGAGTGTGGATTGTTTATGTGGCGAGTGTGGGTTGTTTATGTGGCGAGTGTGGGTTGTTTATGTGGCGAGTGTGGGTTGTTTATGTGGCGAGTGTGGGTTGTTTATATGGCGAGTGTGGATTGTTTATGTGGCGAGTGTGGATTGTTTATGTGGCGAGTGTGGGTTGTTTATGTGGCGAATGTGGATTGTTTATGTGGCGAGTGTGGATTGTTTATGTGGCGAGTGTGGGTTGTTTATGTGGCGAGTGTGGGTTGTTTATGTGGCGAGTGTGGGTTGTTTATGTGGCGAATGTGGATTGTTTATGCGGTGAGTGTGGATTGTTTATGTGGCGAGTGTGGGTTGTTTATGTGGCGAGTGTGGGTTGTTTATGTGGCGAGTGTGGGTTGTTTATGTGGCGAGTGTGGGTTGTTTATGTGGCGAATGTGGATTGTTTGGGTGTTTGGGGTGGAGGAAAGATAAAAGGCAGCTCATTGTACTGTAGCAGTGTTTTCCACATTTGGCACTGATGGACCCCTTGCTGATCCTTGGTGTAATGATTGCCAACCTTGCTGTCACGTCTGCTCGTCCACAACACCTGTGAGGGTGGGTCTATTGTTGGTGGGCTCTGAT
>CM072511.1:5725691-5754162 GCA_036898135.1 Oncomelania hupensis | reverse complement strand
AAAAGAGAGAGAGAACCAATCCATAGTGCACAATTTTTAATAGTGATCCTTAATCTCACCTTTGAATTATCCCTTGTCCTTTAGGAAAAGCAAACAACTGGCTTGTTGAAGAAAACATCTGCAAATGAAATGTAAAAACAATGACAGCAACGAAACACACATTTATTGTGTTTCTTTTCTCGCCCTCCATTCTCTTCTTTAACTTCACTTTCAGTTCATATTTGAACAACATTATATTCCTTACTCAAAGCAAAACATGGTAAAAGGTGTTTTCTATTCCTTTTAATAGCATCCTGCGTCATTTTAGCTCAGAATAAAAAAAAAAATTTTTTTTTAGATATAATTTCCCTTCGTAACCTACACACAGTCGATTTAGATCAAAATTTATTTCGTCTTGAATAGAGTATCAGTAATTTGGTTCATTTGCTGATAATGATTAGAAATTGTTTGAAAATGAATGCGGATTGTACTCCTTTTTAGTTTGTGTATTGGGGCGCTGTGAATGTCATGTGCTAAACTTCCTTGGTCAATTTAATTTATATAACAATATATAATAGAGTGTAGGCTACACAATATTTTAGTTATGCATTACCGCAATCCAAATATCAACATAAAACTATGATTAAAAAAAATTTAAATCGACACATAAAAACTTCATTGAAAATAAAAATTATCAGAGGTGAAGAGTAACATTCTAAGCCAAAAGCAATTATAGGCCTATAGGACAGAATTCGTACACAAACAACAGCACATGCACGCTTAGATGCACTCTTTTAATCTGTTTCAAACACACTTAATGGCAACATATATATATTATATTACTATAAATCTGTCCTCGTCTTTTACAAATCGGAAAACATCTAGTCCTCTGCTTCAACTTATATTGGGGGCATTATCACAGCCCCCAGCACGACAAAAGACACATGCTTTCCCAACTTCCTACGTTTTATACCAAATAAAATGTTTAGCCATATTACCTATCCTTATAATATACATTCTGCTCTGGATGGAAAAAGAAATGAATCTAGATGTAACGACGGCTTTTTTTTATTTCGTAAAAACAGATCTACTTATCTCGCCTAGATCTAGCTTAACTTCGGCGTTCGGTTCCCGACCATTCGATCGATCACAGTCTCATTCCAATACAATTATAACCTACGAATAAAATATCATCAATAAACAAGTAAAATCAACAATGACAAAAGCATACAGTTTATGTTCCATAACACATATCAAACAATCGTACAATTAAAATTCTTGCTCACCTTGGGGCCACAAAACATCGCCATCTTGAAACTGCAACTCGTCATTGAAAGTTATCTTCCCTTGCCATGTGTGCTTTGGCAAGTGGAAACTTTTTTCACACACTTTGATGTGTGAAATAATTCACACACGAATTTGACGAAAGTGCACAAGGAGGTTCCAGCCTTGAAAACTTCTAAAAATCCCGATTTAGCACTTCTCTTCAAGAAACAGTATTAAAAAAAAGTGGGTTCCATTTTTTGAAACCCACTTGTTTTTGAAACCCAGTTGGACGCTTGTGTGTTAATCTAAGGAACCGAGTTGGATAGTTGTGAACGCACACACACACACGCACACACACACACACATATATATATATATATATATATATATATATATATATATATATATATATATAGAGAGAGAGAGAGAGAGAGAGAGAGAGAGAGAGAGAGAGAGAGAGAGATATCTGTACATCATTACTGTAAAGGCTGGTTTAACAGTACGTAAAGGGAGAGTTTGACAAGTCCGAATACACTTTAAATAACTACTGTAAATACGATGTCCCTACTTAGCGGTTTTTCAGTTATTGCGGCCGGTCTCGGAACCTATCTACCGCGATAAACGAGGGTTCACTGTATACCATCCAGTGTAGACCAAAATATCCCACTGTGGGCCAATACTAACACTTTGGCAACATGCACCCAGAAACAGAAAAAGGAAGGCTGTTATGAAGAACTAAAACGAAACATTAATAGGAGTGGGTAATAAGATGGACGGATCACTGAGGCGGAACAAAGATCAGTTTTGATAGCAGAATTGAAGGCAGAAAGCGGCTTGTTGCGAAGAAAGAGGGGCAATTTGTTCCATGTTCTTGGACCAAAAACAGAGAAGGAGCGTGGACCCGCAGACACACGTTTTGACCAGAAGAGCGTAGCGTGAGAGTATCAGAAGCGGATCGGAGATTACAAGATGGCATGTAGAGCTAAAGGCAGTCAGATAGGAATGATGGTTCAGAGCCAGACAGACACTTATAGCATAAGAAGCAAATTGTGTATTTAATTCGTACTGAGACAGGAAGCCAGTGAAGAGAGCTCAACAGAAGATACTCCTATGGTAATGAGCTGCTCTTCTCTGTAGAAATAAACGTTTTACAGACTTAGATACTCAGGTTGATAGGTGAGGTGAACTCATGAAGGTAGAAAGCAGGGGGGAAGATTAATACCGTTTTAATTGCGCGAACAAAGAAACAAGTTGAGTGGAAAAGCGCGAAGCCGCTTTTGTTACTTTTATGGCTCTTTAGCCCCAGCTCATTTCTCGCCACGCTGAGCAAGAGACTCATCGACGCCTGCTCCACAATGCCGCTCAAAGTTGTCTTTTGGAAAATATTTTTAGTGCATAAGGTTTGAAAGAAAATGTCCCCTTTTCTATCTGTAAGATTCTCTTTGGTGCGGGTTTTAAAACCATCTCTTTCAGAAAACACTATTTATGCGCAGGCTTTTCGAAGTTTAAAGTTCATATGCAGCAATATTTACAACTTCTCGTGTTGAAAGTGTTTTATGGCGATTTGTTCTTCTTTTATTAAAAACAACAACAAATAAAACCCCGTGTCTTTTGTATCCGCTGTTAAAACGTTTAAAGCAGATTCCCTAAAGAAACGTCATCTTTGCTACCAAATCTACAACTTCTTTACTGACAAATTTCAGTGCCAGTTTCTAAAAAAAAAAGTCGTTTTTTTAATCTGTTGCTATATTTAAGTCCCTTATCTACTCTCTCACCCATCTTCGTTGTTGTTGTTGCTGTTGTTGTGTGTGTGTGTTTGTTTGTGTGTGTGTGTGTGTGTGTGTGTGTGTGTATGTGTGTGGTTTAGGTTTTAAAAAAAGGTTACTTTTTAGTTGGTTTGTTAGGCGTTTTTATTGCTTTTCAAATTTGTTTTCAAAAACAAACAAGCACCGAATGAGTAATTGAGTTATACACAATAAAACATAATGTTGCAAAAAGCAAGTGGGATTTGCGCAACGGCTCCTTCAGAGGTTTTGATATCTCTTTCTCGGCTTGTAGGACCGTTAAGGAAGAAGCTTGGCGTTGCTAGGGAAACGTTGACTTTGACCGTAACGATCCCAGTTGACTTCTGGCATTGGAGTTTTCCGCCTGGTTGGACGCAGCAATCATCAAAGCATATGGTTGTTCACAACGTTTCTCTCTGACAATCGAGATTGATTCAATTATAAGTACGGGAGAGGGGAAGACGTGAGGGTTTGGGGTGACATGGAGCGGCGGACCGGGGGTGGGGCGATGGGAACGTGCGATTGTGTTTGTGGGTGAGGGTGTGAGGGGGTGCGTGCGTGTGTGTGGGCCCGTGTTTGGTAATGTTTGCACATTTTTTGTGTGAGTACGAATAATTTGTATGTACATGTGCACTGCGTGTGTCTGTGTGTGAGTGGGGATGCGTGCGTGATCCCCATACACCCACCCCCTCTCTTTCTCTCAATCACTCCGTGTGTGTATGTGTGTGTGTGTGTTGAAAGAGAGATAGAAATGTTGTGCATGTGAATGTTGCGTGTGTGTGAGCGTGTATGTGTGTGGTTGTGAGGGGTGAGAGAGAGAGAGAGAGAAACAGAAACAGAAAGAGGGAGAGAGAGAGAGAGAGAGAGAGAGAGAGAGAGAGAGAGGGGGAGAGAGATATGTCACCTGGATAGGTGTTCGTGAAGTCGGCGGCAGATATTGGTGGCGAAAACCCATTGGGGCTTGAGAAAGTCTATGGCAGCATTTTTCTCAGCTACAACTTCTTTCAAACATATTTTGTTAGGTTGAGGATGAATGTGTGTGTCAGAGATAGATAGATAGATAGAGAGAGAGAGAAAGAGAGAGAGAGAGAGAGAGAGAGAGAGCGAGAGAGAGCGAAAGAGAGAGAGAGAGGGTGGCGAGAGAGAGAGGAGAGAGTGTGTTAGTTTTATTTTGTATCTGCCAGCGCCTTGTGTAACTGTAGAGCTTGAAAAGCACTATATAAAAACGACGACATTCAAATGCGTGCGTTTGTGTGTGTGTGTGTGTTTACGCGTGCTAACTTTGTGCCATGTGTATGTATGTATGCTTACACTAGAGAGCATAAATGCGTCATTACAAACACTGCCATCAGGTCTTCGCTTGTGCTTTTCTGAAGGGGCTTGCAAATGGGCTTTTCTGAAGGGGCTTTGCAATTGAGCTTTTCTTAAGGGATTTTGCAATTGGGCTTTTTAAGAGAAAACATGTATTCTAGTTATTCTGTTCCGAAACACATTGCGCTTTGCTGAATTTACTCTCTTCAAGTGGAGCCGGAAAGACATCATCACGAGATCGTGGTCACTTCCGATGTCTGCTCCTGGAAAAGTGCGTGTCCTGCCAATGTTGATGCTTGATCTGAAGCGTTTCTTGACCATGATGTAGTCGATCTGATTGTGATGCTCCCCGCCGGGACTGTGCCATGTCCATCGTCTGGAGTTTTTGTGGAGACCAAGCCTGTTTGCCAGTATCAGATTGTTGTATCTGGCAAACTCCAAGAGTCTCAGACCCCTGTCATTTGTCTCGTTGTTGCAGTGGGGTCCACATGTGTCTCCCCAGTTGTGGTGCACATCTTGGCCAACCTTGGCATTCCAGTCGCCTTGTACTATGACTATGTCCTTCTTCGGCACTTGGTCAAGGACCGCCTGTAGATTTTAGTCTAGTGCACTTTGCTGTATTTACTCTCTTCAAGTGGAGCCGGAAAGACATCATCACGAGATCGTGGTCACTTCCGATGTCTGCTCCTGGAAAAGTGCGTGTCCTGCCAATGTTGATGCTTGATCTGAAGCGTTTCTTGACCATGATGTAGTCGATCTGATTGTGATGCTCCCCGCCGGGACTGTGCCATGTCCATCGTCTGGAGTTTTTGTGGAGACCAAGCCTGTTTGCCAGTATCAGATTGTTGTATCTGGCAAACTCCAAGAGTCTCAGACCCCTGTCATTTGTCTCGTTGTTGCAGTGGGGTCCACATGTGTCTCCCCAGTTGTGGTGCACATCTTGGCCAACCTTGGCATTCCAGTCGCCTTGTACTATGACTATGTCCTTCTTCGGCACTTGGTCAAGGACCGCCTGTAGATTTTAGTCTAGTGCACTTTGCTGTATTTACTCTCTTCAAGTGGAGCCGGAAAGACATCATCACGAGATCGTGGTCACTTCCGATGTCTGCTCCTGGAAAAGTGCGTGTCCTGCCAATGTTGATGCTTGATCTGAAGCGTTTCTTGACCATGATGTAGTCTATCTGGTTGTGATGCTCCCCGCCGAGACTGTGCCATGTCCATCGTCTGGAGTTTTTATGGAGACGAAGCGTGTTTGTCAGTACCAGATTGTTGTATCTGGCAAACTCCAAGAGTCTCAGACCCCTGTCATTCGTCTTGTTGTTGCAGTGGGGTCCACATGTGTCTCAAATCACATCTAGTTAAATCCGGACATCCGTGGGTGTTTTTAATGCTAAAAACGATGTATCTATTCACGCCTTGCTTAACTAATTAAAATTACGGATCCTTGTTGTATCAATGCTATTCATCCGATTAACGGATGTTATTTGAAAACAGACAATAGTGTAGTGTTATAATAAAATTACGATCTTTAAAAAATGGACCATATTGTAGTGTTCTTATAAATTCACGATCTTTGAAAAATTGTAGTTTCTTATAAAATCGAGGTTAATTTCGTTACCCCTCTGACTTACATAATATTGTATGGTCAGTGTTTCTCATTCTTCTCAAAACGTATGACCCTTTACCCAAATAGTTAAGAAACTTTGTATGTCCTTTATGAATTGCTAAGAATGGATAACATCATAATTCATAGCCCAAATTTATGCTGGTCAAAACACACAGCTATTATAATTAGTTATCATTCTTATATAACGCTTTTCCAGCTCAAGAGCTGCTCAAGGCGCTGGCAGACACAGGTTCTAATTCAAGCCGCTCGAGGTGCCCACTCGCTGTCTAGGGTGCATAGTCAACCACTCATACGACTGAGCACAATCCTAGACGACCACTCGCTGTCTAGGGTGCATAGTCAACCACTCATACGACTGAGCACAATCCTAGACGACCACTCGCTGTCTAGGGCGCATAGTCTAACACTCATACGACTGAGCACAATCCTAGACGACCGGGAAATGGGGGAGAAGGGAAAGCTGTACACTGAAACAACCATCAGACTAATAGCAACAGTAAGATGGCCAGTGCTCACAGCCAATGTTTATGTCCAGTCCACTGGGAATAGAACCTGCAACACGAGCTCATTGCTCTACCAACTGAGCCTATTTGTATGGGCCTGGTAATCACAGGACTGACTGCAAAATACGAATCAGAAAGTCTAGCAAATTTGGACCCAAGACAGGAGAAGTATAGCACGTTGATATCGACGCTTTATCAGCTAAAATAACTAGATGGGATATGAGAATACAAAAGAAATGAATAAAATCACTATTTGATCATGCGCCCTCGCCAGATTTCTTAAACATTCACAGTGAATGTTGCCACACTGAAAACAAAATTAGCTGGCAACAAAAAAATAGCTCTTTTGAAAGCGTTGTTATTTTTTAAATCACTCAATTCCGTAGTGTTTGTGTCTATTAATAGCAGCCGCTGGTTATTTTTTTAGCGCTAAGTATATAATCTAATAGATCGTAGAGCTTATTGGTGTACGTTTAAACTTGGGGGAAATTACGGCCTTGTTCAGAACATAAATGGAAAATTCAGACTTTACCGATCGAGCAACCAAAGCCTACTTTATTCTTGATTTATGTAATAACAACGCGGATTTTAGGCTATACTCATTTTCGCCAAAAGTAAACAAAGCCTTGGAATTGGGGTCCTTTAAATACCATCCAAAATGCACAACTTACGGGCGAACAATCCACCATGATGAGAGCTGGGTAGCCGTGGCCTTAAGCAGACCCACTTTGACCCCGCCCCCTCCACACAACCTTTAAACATTCACAGTGAGTGTTGCACCACTAAAAATATATATAAGCTTACAATACAAAAATTAACTCTTTCGAAAGTATAATTATTTATTTAAATGGATAAATTCCGTAGTTTGTGTGCCTGTTATTCCCAACATTCTGGAGCTAAAAACAGCATCTACTCAAGCCTGTTAGTGATAGAACCCGTGAAAACTATTGCTTGTAATGTTTTTTTTCCTTTAAGGTTGATAAAATAGACCACCTACCCCACAAACCAAAGACTCTTCAAGCTTCTTGGCTCATTCACAAATAGACCACCTACCCCACAAACTAAAGACTCTTCAAGCTTCATGGCTCACTCACAAATAGACCACCTACCCCACAAACCAAAGACTCTTCAAGCTTTGTGGCTCACTCACAAATAGACCACCTACCCACAACCCAAAGACTCTTCAAGCTTTGTGGCTCACTCACAAATAGACCACCTACCCCACAACCCAAAGACTCTTCAAGCTTCGTGGCTCACTCACAAATAGACCACCTACCCCACAAACCAAAGACTCTTCAATCTTCGTGGCTCACTCACAAATAGACCACCTACCCCACAAACCAAAGACTCTTCAAGCTTCGTGGCTCACTCACAAATAGACCACCTACCCCACAAACCAAAGACTCTTCAAGCTTCGTGGCTCACTCACAAATAGACCACCTACCCCACAAACCAAAGACTCTTCAAGCATCGTGGCACACTCACAAATAGACCACCTACCCCACAAACCAAAGATTCTTCAAGCTTCGTGGCTCACTCACAAATAGACCACCTACCCCACAAACCAAAGACTCTTCAAGCATCGTGGCTCACTCACAAACAGACCACCTACCCCACAAACCAAAGACTCTTCAAGCTTCGTGGCTCACTCAAAAATAGACCACCTACCCCACAAACCAAAGACTCTTCAAGCTTCGTGGCTCACTCAAAAATAGACCACCTACCCCACAAACCAAAGACTCTTCAAGCTTCGTGGCTCACTCACAAATAGACCACCTACCCCACAAATCAAAGACTCTTCAAGCTTCGTGGCTCACTCACAAATAGACCACCTACCCCACAAACCAAAGACTCGTATCTTGGTGGCCAAAGACAGCTCTCTGGAGGTCCAGATGTTAATATAATAACAAAGCCCACTGTATCATTGTGTAATGCGATAACAAAGCGAATTTTACGGTAAACCCGTTTTGGCCAAAAGTAAACAAAGCCTTTCCATTTTAGATTTGTCATTTATTGTGTCAGATACTGATTTGATAGTGTCATTTATTGTGTCAGATACTGATTTGATAGTGTCATTTATTGTGTCAGATACTGATTTGATAGCTGAAACAAACATATCAAATGACAGTGATTGCGCTGTTGGATGAATGATCATGGTGGGACATACGCATCTTATGATGATGTGGAAGGAGCGACTGAGGTCTACTTGGTCAATAGGTCTTCTTGTATCTTAGGTCAGGCGAGCTCACTCACGCAATGTCAGGCGACGAAATTTTATGGGCTGATGTGGTCATTGTGGGATGAAATCATAAATCAGTTTAACAAACTCCACTACGAGAAGGATCACAAAGCAGTTGGTTTGATGCAAAAGTTTGCTTATTTACAAAACTACTAAGCAATGGAATAGGGAGGTACTTTTCAACCACTCAGTCACAGTCTACTTGATGGGTTTTGGTAACCAAATGTTACACGTTAGGAAAGCGTCCTGGCTATCGTCCTTTTATCTTCTGGTAACCGCAAGGGCAATCACCCAGCGAAATGGATCCGCGATAGCAAAAAAGAAAGCGTACCCTCGAAAGCTATTGGACAGCGCGATGACCTGCTTACAGTGGTGGTGGTAGGTGAAGGTAAAGGTAGTCCCATAGCCTGTGGCCGTAGGGGAGCGTGATGTTGGAGATCACACTTATCTTGGGCCAGCGTAATGAGGGTGATGCCCATCTCTATCCCTCGCTGCTTTACCTTCCCCACCCTCGAGAGAGTAGGTACTCAGTCACAGTTGAGTCAACTGGGGGCGTTGTTATTTGTCGCTTCACGTTTCGCGGTCACCCATCCAAGTGCTAACCGCACTGGACGGTGTTTAACTTGCGACACAGTAGCGATTGCTCCAACCACTGCGCTATCCGACACCCCAAGGGGTGAAAAAACGTAAACTCCGATGGTATGGCCACGTCACCAGATCATCAGGCCTTGCAAAGCCCATCCTGCAAGGCACAGTGCAAGGAGGTAGAAGAAGAGGGAGATCGAAAAAGAGGTGGGAGGACAACATTCGAGAATGGACTGGTTTGACACTGAGCGAAACAATCAGGGTTGCTGAGGACAGGGAAAGATGGAGTACGCTGGTTAAACGATCATCTGTGGTGCCCCTACGACCTCCGAGTTATGATATAGGATAGGATAGGACAGACCTACAACTGAGAAGGCCCATTTTATTATATGCCAAACTTTCACCTATCATAGGCTTGTATCGTTTGGATTTAAGGGGAAATTACATGTTCGTTCTTTCGCGGTTTGAGAATATCGATTTTGCGGTCGATTCCTTTCGCCACAGACGCTGTGTGACCCCACCCTCCCTATTTACAATACAAATGGTTATGTGTAATCTACTGCTGCGCGATCAAGGATCCAGTTTCTTTTTGCTATCGCGGATCCGTTGTACTCAGTTAATGCCCCTGAGCGGTAACTTAGAAAACCCTAACTTGCCTGGACGTTTCAGCCGTTGGAGATGGTGGGTCTATGAATTTCAAAAGAAATCGAGGGAGAAGAATGGAGACCAAGGTCGAAGAAAGGTCGCGAGCGTAAACTGACGCATCAATAGCCAGTAATGACGTCAAGGAACCCAGGTCATAGGTCAGACCGCTGTCTGTCATGTCTGGCCCGCTAGGGGCGGTAAACCATCATTGATCACTGCGAGAAGGGGAGGGGGAGGGGGGAAATTCTCTCTCTTGGGCTCGTCTCCGCCGTTCGCCATTTCTATTGTGTTGACTCAAGCCAGAGACTTGTTATTATTTCTTGGATCATAAATTGATTGTGGATGCAAACCATGGTGGACGGCTGAATGAGTAGGGATTTTTTTTCTCCCTTTCTAAGCTTCGCTCATCATTTTCCTGAACATCACTGGCGTTTGTTTAGTTTTTCCAGACTTATCTCAAAATACTTTCAAATAATCGGGAAGATAATCACACTGGGCCAAATGTCGGTCGGCCTTTTAATGTTAGTCTGTCCGTCAGTCCGTGGATCGCCCTATCTCAAGAACCACTAAGCAGATTTTTACCCCACTTCATACGAACATTGCCTGGTTTACTGAGGAGATTCCCGTGCCGTCGAATTTGCTCCACCTCAAAGGTCAAAATCACTAGGGTCAAATCTTTGCTAAAACACATTTTTCAAAATTTATCTCAAAATATATCTCAAAACTGCGGAACCGATTTTAATTATTTTTTGTGTGTTAAAATGCAGGTTCTTCAGTTCATGACCAATCATTAGAAAGGTGGCAGTCAGTTTGTCCGTCAGTATTTAACTTTTTATTAGTTTTTTTTTCAAAATATCTTTCTTGCTTGCTTTCAAATACGAATGAACCGACGTTGATTATTTGTTACAATCTACAGAGCATACAGGTTTGCATTCTTTAAAGGTTAAGGTCGCAGCTGCTAATCATTTTGTAAACACATTGTGTGCTGTATCACCACATTGACTAAACGGATCTGTAGACTTGTTTGGTTTGACGATAGTTCCAAGGGTGGCTACTCGTTCCATGTTGGTTCTTTATGATAATATCCGAGACAGAACAGCTGCACGAAATTTAACAATTTTGAAAATGCTAGTTTTGAGTTATGTGTATGTGAGTTTCTGGAAATACGTTGGAATGGTTTATTGTCTTGTTTTCCTTAGTATTGCCAGTGATTTTTCTGAGCGGCATCGCTGCTGATTTCTGAGATCGTCAATAGATTTGTTTTCTTTTGCCATGATTTCCATGATAAAGGCCTTGTAACACATAGCCTCACATGTCCACCATCATGATGATGACGAAAGACAGCACTCGCGCTTAAATCCTTGCAATTAGATGAGCGTTGTTTTATGTACCCGCCTCTTTAGAAATTTTGAGTTGCAATCTTCATCATCTGTTCCCCAGCTGCTTCTCTCTGTTTGAGAGACCTTCACCACTCTTTTGTTGACAACATTTGCGCTGGCCCTAAAGACCAGAGGCTGATCAGGAGGTCGTGAGTTGAGGGATGAAATGATTTGTGATTTTCTAAGCCTGCCTGTTTGTTCTCGGGAGATCTCGTCGTGTTTTTCCTCCAGTCATTCCAAGCTCCAGTGACCCTTTTCAGTGGAAGAATGAACGATGAATTATTTCAAAAAATAAGAAAGTGTAATATAATAATAATAATAATAATAATAATAATAATAATAATAATAATAATAATAATAATAATAATAATAATAATAATGGAGGCTATATACGCGCTTTTCCCCAAATCACCAATCAGGCTGAAAGAGCTGCGATCTGTATCACCCATTCTCAACCACAACCAACACACATCTATTACTCATACATGTGGTGTAAAGGTATGGATATTGTTATTTTTTTTTTAAAAAGTGTATGTTGACTGCATCCAATACTATTATTGACGGGAGGGAGGTAACTGCAGTACTGGGAGGAAACCCTCGGTGACCTCAGTCGTCTCCTTTCAAGTCACAAAAGTTTGCACCTTGCGCGAATCGAACCCTCATCACCATCATCACCATCATCCTCAGCATCCTCCTCCTCCTCCTCCTCCTCACCATCCTCATCCTCCTCATCATCATCACTTCTCTTTGTTCTTCTTTTATACTCCTTCTCCTTCACCTCCACTTCATTTTCATCTTCTGCGTCTTTGTCTCAGAGACGTGAAATTTAAAACTAAATTGGTTGAACATGACGTGATGTTGTATACTGGAATCGAAAGCCGAGTCAGCGTGTCTGAGGCGCACCTCCTGCCATTTTTAGCACTGTCGCACGACACGGACCATTCAGCCACTCGAGCTTTGTGTGACTCTATCATACCGACGCGGTGTGAAGGAACTTTCAATGACTCATGAATAGTAACGACTCTCGCGTGACCAGTGTCCGAAAGTCCGCGATGACCCATACCATATCTCTCAAACTGCCATTTTCCAACTCACACGCTGTTCTTCTCTTGACAGACTCATTTTTCTCTATCATTATTTGGCAAGAGCATAAATTATGCAAATTGGTCTCATTAGCATCAATATTAGCGTTTAGTTCTAGCTTCAGTTTGTAGCGAAGTTTTCGTAAGTTGTCATCGTCGTTGGCGCTGAGGTCATCTTCTTTTCACAGCAGAATCGGCATCATCATCATCATCATCATCATCATCATCATCATCATCATCATCATCATCATCATCATCATCATCATCATCATCATCATCATCATCATCACCCTGATTATGTATCTATCTATCTATCTATCTATCTATCTATCTATCTATCTATCTATCTATCTATCTATCTATCTATCTATCTATCTATCTATCTACCTACCTACCTACCTACCTACCTACCTACCTACCTACCTACCTAGCTAGCTAGCTATCTATCTATCTATCTATCTATCTATCTATCTATCTATCTATCTATCTATCTATCTATCTATCTATCTATCTATCTATCTATCTATCTATCTATCTATCTATCTATCTATCTATCTATCTATCTATCTATCTATCTATCTATCTATCTATCTATCTATCTATCTATCTATCTATCTATCTATCTATCTATCTATCTATCTATCTATCTATCTATCTATCTATCTATCTATCTATCTATCTATCTATCTATCTATCTATCTATCTATCTATCTATCTATCTATCTATCTATCTATCTATCTATCTATCTATCTATCTATCTATCTATCTATCTATCTATCTATCTATCTATCTATCTATCTATCTATCTATCTATCTATCTATCTATCTATCTATCTATCTATCTATCTATCTATCTATCTATCTATCTATCTATCTATCTATCTATCTATCTATCTATCTATCTATCTATCTATCTATCTATCTATCTATCTATCTATCTATCTATCTATCTATCTATCTATCTATCTATCTATCTATCTATCTATCTATCTATCTATCTATCTATCTATCTATCTATCTATCTATCTATCTATCTATCTATCTATCTATCTATCTATCTATCTATCTATCTATCTATCTATCTATCTATCTATCTATCTATCTATCTATCTATCTATCTATCTATCTATCTATCTATCTATCTATCTATCTATCTATCTATCTATCTATCTATCTATCTATCTATCTATCTATCTATCTATCTATCTATCTATCTATCTATCTATCTATCTATCTATCTATCTATCTATCTATCTATCTATCTATCTATCTATCTATCTATCTATCTATCTATCTATCTATCTATCTATCTATCTATCTATCTATCTATCTATCTATCTATCTATCTATCTATCTATCTATCTATCTATCTATCTATCTATCTATCTATCTATCTATCTATCTATCTATCTATCTATCTATCTATCTATCTATCTATCTATCTATCTATCTATCTATCTATCTATCTATCTATCTATCTATCTATCTATCTATCTATCTATCTATCTATCTATCTATCTATCTATCTATCTATCTATCTATCTATCTATCTATCTATCTATCTATCTATCTATCTATCTATCTATCTAATCTTCTTCTTCTTCATGATCTGCATCGTCGTTGGTGTAATCTTGTTGTTATTTAAGATTCAAGATATATCTATTGTCCCCAGAATTAAGCATGAACTTCTTTTTCTGGTTGAAAATTGTTTTCTACATTGATACCCGAAGACCCCCACTGACGGCCATTATGGAAGCAAACGATATCTGACCATTGTCCGACATTCACGAAACTTCGCGTGACCGATGGTCAGTTTCCAAGTACAACCATCATCGCTTCCGACAGTTCAGATCCAGAGTATCCTGTGTCCACAAATCGATTAATCCTCCTTAGAAAGCAGCTTTCCTCTGAAACTCAGTATGGCACTAGACAAACTTCTTTACAAAATCTTGTCCACCCTATCCCCTTGTACAATAACTTCTGCTGATAGAAAACGAACATTTGCGCTGACAAAAATAAAAATAAAAATAAAAATAAAAAAGAAGGAGAGTGGTGAGTGTGAACCGGTGGGAGAGACATGAGAACAGGACACCTACTACCACGACAACGAAGAAGAAGAACAAGAACAAGACCAAGAACAAGAAGAAGAAGAAGAAGGAGAAGGAGGAGGAGGAGGAGGAGGAGGAGGAAGAGGACAACAAAACCAACAACAACAACATCAACAACACCTAAACTTACCCATTTCTCTTAACAACAGCAACAAGAAAAATGACCGATTTTGTTTTCTCTTTACCTGTGATGCACGTGAGAACAACATGCAGCAAGGGCATGTACACTGACAACAAGAACCAAAGCAGAAAGAAGAGAACAGTGAACAAGAAGCGATGTTCTTGTATCTCTTTTCAACTGCCGAGTGCTGTAATGGCGCAGCTGGAGACGGTGCCACAGTTTGTTTCTTTTTGCCCCGTGCACCCTGCCACCGCCGTTTGTTCGAGCCCGGGATAAAAGGCAAGCTGACAAACACATGGGTAGACGTGCGAACAGACGTACAAACACGTCTATATACATCCCAGCGCAACGCACCGGATTGCCACGATTGCTAGCAGATGTGAAGAAAGGGATCGTCGTGCAAAGAGTGTTGCTTTGTTTCGTTTAAATTGGGTTAAGTTATAATTATTTTCATTTCTAGAGTGGACCGTGTTGTGGCGATCATCATCATCATCATCATCATCATCATCATCATCATCATCATCATCATCATCATCATCATCATCATCATCATCATCATCATCATCATCATCATCATCATCATAATAGTCATCGTCATCAAAGTCATCATCATCATCATCATCATCATCATCATCATCATCATCATCATCATCATACACCCATTGCACATAGCTACGATCGAAAGAAAGTATACTCCAGGCACACGCTGCGCAGCAGGCCAAAGTATGTCCCTTGTCCCTTGAAGGGAAACTTTGGCGAGGTTAGCAGCCTGCTCAGTTACAGTGCCGGTGAAAGACTACAAACGGGAAAGTAAGTTTCGTCTCCTCTAGGCGACGAATTAGGTCACGCTGTATTTGTTTCTAGGTCAACTGTCTTTTAAGAACCGTTTGAGAATCTTTTCGAACCGTTTATTGACGCCGGATAGTGTCCTCACTTGGTTTCATACAATTTAAGAATCCAAGAAGGCAAATGGGTTTTGGGACGGAAAAAGAGCATTTTCGTAGAGAAAAGGGTTAGGGCAAGGGCTAGGGATAGATCTAGAACTAACCCTTACCCGAACCCTTGTAGCAATATTCCGCTCTTTCCGTCACTTTTAAACAGTACTGCAGTTCGCATCCGCGGCCAGCAGCGAGCCCAAAGTATACTTCGAAGGGATAAAGGGAATACTTTCACCTGCTGCTAGCGGGAGTTTTGGCGATACTTTCTACCGATCGCAGCAATGTGTATTACCTCCATCATCATCATCATCATCATCATCATCATCATCATCATCATCATCATCATCATCATCATCATCATCATCATCATCTTCATCATCATCATCATCATCATCATCATCATCATCATCATCATCATCATCATCATCATCATCATCATCATCATCATCGTCGTCGTCGTCGTCAGGTGCGCGTGTTTTATTCTTTGTGTGGTTTGGTGGTGGTTGTCTTCCAAGTATGGGTCACCCATCCAAGTACTAACCGTGCTCAAGGTCGCTTGACGTGTGCACGAACCACTGAGCCGCTGCACCAACCCTTCAACTCACTTCAGCCAATCTTTATTACCATATAAAGAATTATGCACAACCATCGGCGCCTGATTTGAATAAACCAAAGCACGCGCAATTAACGACAATCCTAAAACACTAACATTTACCTCCAAAAATATTCAATCCAGAAATGCATTCGATTTTCTTACACATACAAATACCTTGTAGATCATTATCATTTATGCATGTCATAATATTTTTTTTAATGCACAAAAACAAAATTGGTTATTAATAAAGTCGTTAAAATACAACATCAGAAATACAGTAATTATTGCTCAATAAAATATTTAAAAAACGATATCAGGTATTAAAATAGCACAATCACAGCAAAGGAAAACAATTCAGTTAATAAAAGAAAACGGTACAGAAGGAAGAAAGAAAGAAAGAAAGAAAGAAAGACAGAAAGAAAGAAAGAAAATAAGGACAAATACAACATATACAGAAATAAATAAAACAGCCAAGAAAAAAAGAAAGAAATCAAGAAAAGAACATAAAGAAAACAAAACCAAAAGAAATAAATAAAAAAAATGAAAGAATTACAGCCATGAAGAAACAATTAAGTGCCTGTGCTCTTGAATGTCGTGTACTAGACTGTTTCCCAGCTACTGTCATGGCTTTGATCCGGGGAGGCTTCGACTTGTGCGTTTAAATTGTGGAATGTCAATGTCTGCTTAATATAACGCTTCAAGTGTTTTTGGTAGTGATGCAGATGTTTAAGAGGGTGTAATGAGAGGGAGAGAGGCAGCATAGGTTGGGGTGAACGGTGAGGTGGGGGAGGGAGGGTGGGACATAGAAGGGATGGGTGACCGGGAGTCAAGTCAAGTCAAGTCAACAAATCTATATGACCCCCAGTGGAAATGCACACAGCACATTACATCTCAGCAAATACAAAATGAAAGTAATAGGGCCTACATCAAATCGCACTTTGACAACTATTTAAACTACATTTCCACGACAGTTATAGATTTTAAACAGTATACACCTTGAACTAAATTCTCACATCTGCACACACACATTACAGTTTCTTTGAGCTCTTTCACTACAAAATACATTCACCCATAGAAACATTTCATTTGACTGACGGAACCGCGCGACAGTCACTGCACTGTACGGAGACTTCAGACTTCAGAACTTTATTTTAAAAGGTTAAGATTTTAGGCATGAGCCTATTCTTACAATCAGACCTTTTGCAATAAGATAAAGATAGCATCAAAATGTACTATACCATTATAAATTTTTTTTTTAAATACACACACACACACAAAACCACGTTTATTACAACAAATACAAAAAGACAAAAAACACAACCACCATTACTGCTACAACTATATATACCACCACTACTACTACGATAAACGGCTAGAAACATTAAAAGCAAATCGGAGAGAGAGAGGAGGAGGAGGAGGAGGAGGGGAAACACCAGAAATCCAATCCAATACTATAATAGTTATAGTTCAACTGAATTCAGTTAAATTCAACAAATGTGTATACCTTCAAAGGAATTATCTACATCCATTTGTGTCGCGTTTGAATGTATAAAAGCTTGCAAAATAAACCACAATTCTTAACAAATTTAGCATTTTTCTGGTTTGAGAAAATTGAACATGAGATGATGCTTTAAATACTGACTGCGAGGATCGTGACACTAAAACTTGGGGCGAAAGCAGTCGTTTATAGCGCGGTGTTTACTGGAACAACATACTGCATCCGCTGTGTAAGAAAATTGCTTAGTTCCGCAACTAAGCATTACAGCCTGATTGGGTGGGTTTGTTTTTTCCACCCGACTTAAAATGAAGTTGCGTTTTTGCAGGTTGATAATTGTTTATTTTCTCTCTTTTATATCAGAACTGGCCTTGATCACAGTGTGTCAACGGTCGTGTAAGTCAGCTTAAATCATCCCTCAGCACTTTCTCTGTGTTGCGTCTTTTCTCTTCTATGTCTGGCTCGCTAGGTCTGTGTTCAGTCTGTCAACACAAGGCCATTAGAGCCGCCGAACTCGCTTCCCTGTGAAGTAATTGGCACGTTGTTGCGTACATGTGCTTTGCACAACCCCAGGTGCATGTCCTTCACCATCCCCACTCCGCCCACATGTGCAGTCGTTCCCCATCTTCGTCAGGCTGGTAAACACCTCTTGTCCCAGTCTCCACCATCTCAAAATCACGTCCACACCTCTATCGCACGGTTCCGCCCTTCAAAAGACACGTGAAGACACTGCATTTAACACTTTCGTCAATGCGCTTTCTCCAAACAACGCTCCTAACATGTTTTTAATGTGTATATTCATTTTTAATAATTCCCCCCTTGCCTCTTGAACATATGTACTTTTAAGTTTTCCAGTCCTTCACAGACCCGTTTCCAATATGTGTTGTCCTTACCCATCTCTTTCCCACAACACAAAATACGCACGAACCTTCCCACTACTGTATGTTAAAGGCCTGACCAGGAGTTCCCACAAGACATGTTCATGTCACATCTACTTCCACCATCTTTCAAAGACATGTAGACGCACACCCTGCCACTTGTACAGATCCGGTCGCCCGTTCTGTCGCCACCAGACATGGTCAGACTTATACCTCACCTCACCAGCCATGGTCACATCCATGTCCTGCCTTCCATCAAACCTCAAAGACAGAGGTATTCTCACGTCATCATCCTTTTTCCTTCAAGTGCTGATCCATTGCATCCTTACCCACATCTCAAATACACGTGCATATTCTTGTCCAGTCCCCTACAACACTGGTTTGGTCTATACTAAGGCAGGTCCCGTCGTTACCCCATTAAACATATCAACACCCACTGTGCCCCAATCCAGCCCAAACCACTGCAGCCGCGCTTGGCCATATGCAGACCCCTTCGTTACGCAAAGATATGCTTACCAAATGCATTCAAGATGTGTTGAAAACTTTCCCAGCTTGCACATGAGGTTGTTTATTTGGGTTGTTTATTGGGGATTTTCCCAAAGGCTGTATTCCGAACAGCGCCGACATTTCAACAATGAGCACTCCCAGCAGCCCTTGAGCCGTGTGGGTGAGTGTGTGTGGGGAGAGGGGAAAGGATGACAGAGAGGGTGGGTTGGGGTACAGGGAAATGGTAGAGCAAGTAAGGCGGAGATGTGTAGAGCGGCTGCTCGAAGCAAATAACGTCCCACCATGTTTTATAATGTGTCAAGATCAATTCTATTTCCTCTTCTTCTTCTACTTCTTCTTCTACTTCTTCTTCTTCTTCTTCTTCTTCTTCTTCTTCTTCTTCTTCTTCTTCTTCTTCTTCTTCTTCTTCTTCCTCTTCTTCTTCTTCTTCTTCTTCTTCTTCTTCTTCTTCTTCTTCTTCTTCTTCTTCTTCTTCTTCTTCTTCTTCTTCTTCTTCTTCTTCCCCATTTTCGCTGTCGGAGCCACGAGATTAAAACTCATCGACAGCTCACCGGCTCGCTTCGGGGCAGATTGTAAATAATCGAAACCTCTTCAAGACAAAGGCGGAGAGCTTGTTGGAGTGTCCTTAACGCTGTAATACGTTGAGGTCCATAACACGGACACATTTGCTAACAGCGATACAGGGTAAAGCCAACCCGTTCAGGCATCAACAATTGCAACTATGCATACATCCATGCAAGCACAAAAGTAAGCCTTAGGTGAACACGATCGAAGACGTCCGCGCACATTATTTTGACAATTTATTCAGACTTTTCGACAAAGCAGTAAGCACTGTACAACGCATCGATCGGCTTGTGATGTAGTGAGAGATGTAAGTAAAAATAATATTGACCAACATGCGCACGCAGAAGATGAACTCTCTATCACATGCACACTCACACACACACACACACACCCACCCACCCACCCACACACACACACACACACACACACACACACACCCACACACACACACACACACCACGTTTACGTTGTATTTGCACACACGAGCAGTCGCACATGCAACACAAACGGACAAACGGATTTAAAGTTTTCAGAAGGTTCTCTCTCTCTCTCTCTCTCTCTCTCTCTCTCTCTCTCTCTCTCTCTCTCTCTCTCTCTCTCTCTGTATTCCAGCATGCAGACTCCTTAAAAACATGGAATGAAATTGATTCATAACAAGTAATGGCTGAACCATCGCCAAATCTCTTCGCTACATGATGTTAGTTGGTGATGCGTGTGTGTGTGTGTGTGTGTGTGTGTGTGTGTGTGTGTGTGCATGTGTGTGCGCGTGCGCGTGTAAAAATTAAAAAGATGTGGCACAACTAATGGTTAAACGATGACCAAAAGCTCAAGCTCAATAGAGTAATCTCCCTGCAAACAACAAATCCCCGTGTTTACCATTTAATGATGATGGATTTTTCCCCTCACCTCGACTCTCTCTTCTTCTTCTTCTTCTTCTTCTTCTTCTTCTTCTTCTTCTTCTTCTTCTTCTTCTTCTTCTTCTTCTTCTTTGTCGCTCTTTATCTTCACCGTATGCAAATAGAGGCGAGAGAAAATGGCTGAAACATGGAGACAAGCAGAGCATGGTGAGGATGTGAAAAAGCAATTACTTGTGTATTGATGGATGCTTTGATTATATTCCTCATTGCCTTCTGCTTTGCCCGCTAATGGGGGGCGACACAGCTCTTTCCCACCAAATTTTCCAACTTTTCATCACTGTTCGCAATTTCTCCACTTTCTGTCCTATGTCTTTGCAAGCTTTCCACTCCTAGCACTTCTCTGAGGGTAACGATTCTACATAAACCTTTACGAGTACAGTGACTTTCCAATAAATTCCAATCTGCCCGCATTCAAATGGTTGTTATTTTTAAGTTTCTCTATGGACCCCGTAATTGCTTTTAAAATGTGTTGTCTATGTTGAAAAAATCTGGCTATATTCCCTATCCTATCCTATCCCGTATTTTGAAAGTCGTTGGGGCACCACAGGTGATCGTTTAACCAGCGTACTCCATCAGATTCTTTCTCTGTCCTCAGCAACCCTCATGGCTTCGCTCCGTGTCAAGCCAGTCCATTCTCGAATGTTGTCCTCCCACCTCTTTTTCTGTCACCCTCTTTTTCTGCCTCCTTACACCGTGCCTTGCTAAGCTCCAGGCTGCTTCAGACTTGTTCAATCGTTCGTGTATATCTGCATTTTCTTTTCTTCTCATTTCCAGTAATAGGGCACTATTGCTACAAAGATTCAGTACTTAAATTATACCATTGTAAGGATCACAAAACGTTTTACTTCATTTCCTTGCACCCTTATTTTCACAAGTCATACGTAATTTGCAATAAGGATTTACTTTTCAACCACACTGGATAAGTTGTGATATTAGCCATTGTACAACTGGTGGGATAACGGTGACTTGCGAAACATGGACCCACACAGCTTATCTCCAACGAAGAATACAAAGCATGGAGATGAGGTGCTACAGAAGACTTCTGGGCATCTCCTATACCCAGCACATCACCAACGTCGAAGTCCGACAGACCATCACACAAGTCATTGGACAACACGATGACCTGCTCACAGTGGTGAAAAAACGGGAACTCCGGCCGATGGTATGGCCACGTCACCAGATCATCAGGTCTTGCAAAGAACATCCTGCAAGTCACAGTGCAAGGAGGTAGAAGAAGAGGGAGACCGAAAAAGAGATGGGGGGACAACATTCGAGAATGGACTGGTTTGACACTGAGCGAAACAATCAGGGTTGCTGAGGACAGGGAAAGATGGAGTACGCTGGTTAAACGATCATCTGTGGTGCCCCTACGACCTCCGAGTTATGAGATAGGATAGGATAGGATAGGAACGGTGACAACTTCGTGTTAAAACATAATCTAAAGGGCTATACAAGTACACTCTAGTTTATTTCTCTAGTAAATATACCACTAAAAACAACTTTCTGATTTCAGAAATTGAATTTGTCTCGTCCCTCGAAGATTTGTAATGCGAGAGCTCCATTCCCCAAAAGGCATTCATTCAGTGAACAAAGGGACTTTCCAGTTTGTTTTGTTTTGATAGAGAACAACATTCGATAAATTGCTGTATTTGATTTGTTTCGCCGAGCCCTCGGAAAGGAAGAGAGCTAAGTTTTTGCTATCTTGACGCACAAATCATGTCTGATTTCGACAAGCAAGGACGTCGTCTCAGAGCGCATGCGCAATCGGATGTGGTGATCGATGTCACTTCCGTTATCAAGGGGGGTAGGGGGTGGGCAACTGGGTTCTCCCGCCTGCAAATTTTCCTCGGCTGTCAGCTCTGGTAGGACGGCTGGTTGAGGATGAATCTGTTTAATACCCTCAGCGTCATCGGCACACTTTCTTCTTCTTTTTGATGTTCTTGTTCTTGGTCTTTTTCTTGTTCTTCTTCTTGTTCTCTAGTTCTTGTTCTTGTTCTTCTTGTTCTTGTTCTTGTTCTTGTTCTTGTTCTTCTTCTTCTTCTTCTTCTTCTTCTTCTTCTTCTTCTTCTTCTTCTTCTTCTTCTTCTTGGGGTGGCCTATTAGCTTAGTTGATGGTGAGCTGGTTTTCTATGCCGAAGGTCGCGGGTCCGAACCTTTGTGACTTAGGTACGGGACTTTCAGGTCACCGAGGGTTTTCTCTGAGTACTCCGGTTTCCTCCCCCCCTTCGATATTGGTATGGGATGCAGTCTGCCTAAAATTTCAAAGTACAATTCGAATTCCTTTTCGTCTTCTAATAGTGACTTGCCTTTACACCACCGGTTTGAGAGATGAATGTGTGTTTGTTGTGTATCTGAGCGTGCATGCTGGTTACACATCGCCGCGGGTGGAACCTGATTTATAATAACTCGTATAGCATCCATTATTATTATTATTATTATTATTATTATTATTATTATTATTATTATTATTATTATTATTATTATTAACATACCTCATTTTCTTCTCCCACCCCCAGTCCTCACACAACAGATTCAGGCGCTCGTTGCCTGACGTTGAGCTTAGCTACACAAAATAATGTTACCCATTGTGCAGGATGCCAAGGAGACCTATATAAAGATAGTAGAGGCACGGGGGCCTAAGTGGGGCCGGCTAGCTCAGTTGGTAAGAGCGTCTTGCTAGTAACCGAAAGGTCGCTGGTTCGAATCCCGGATTGGTCAACGTGTGATCATATTATTTTCCCCTTTAGTCTTTACCAACAACTGGCCCGCTGGTGTCAGTATAAATCGGTCCAGTAGTCACCTATATGCGAAAGTGTCGTGTGACTATAATCTACAAACAACAACGGTGGCCTAATGGTAGTGCTTTGGCTTGCGGATCTGAAGGTCCCGCGTTGGAGCCCTGTCCGGGCCATTGTGTTGTTTCCCTGGGAAAGATACTTTACTCCCGTTTCCTACTCCTTCGGATGAGAGTAGAAACCGAGGTCTAGTCTGTGTGTCGCATACATTCCATCATAACGGACTTTAAAGATCCTGACGCTCATGTCCTAGACGGGTGAGTGCCGGTAACAAGAACACACCCAGCATGCACCTGGTCCTTCTCCCCCATCCCTGGCTGGCCAGGATAGTGCTCAGTTGTCCGGGCGTCAGACCATGCGCCCAAAGGCTGCGAGTGGGCGTCTCGGGCGGTTTGAGTTAGATCCTGTATCGGCCAGCGCCTAGAGTCTGGTCAAGTACGGCGAGATAGGTGCGCTATAAAAGTCCTCAATAATAATAATAATAATAATAATAATAATAATAATAATAATAATAATAATAATAATAATAATAATAATAAATATTCCATGGTTGCCAGGGTGCAAATAAAACACCCCGAAACTTCTATCCCAATAGAGTTAATCCATTCTTCAAATAGCGTATATTGTCTTTTCGCGATGGGATTTTAGGCAAATTACCGATGAAAATAGATCTATTTTTAAAAAAAGAAAGAAAACCCGCTATTACATGGCCAATATTAAAAGACATGTTTGATGTTCACAGCGTCAGATTTTGCATCGACTATCGTGCAACTTTTCCATTAATTGCTAAAAGGAGAAATTATTTAAAACAACAACAGAAAAAAAACCAACACCACTCATAACTCTCAAGTAAAAAGCAATGACACTCGGTTTATTAAAACCCTTTCCAAGTGTAGAACACCGGCCAATTGTAAAATAAAAAAAGACATCAAGCGCTAAAATATTTTGTACCAACACGCCCATAGCCCCATAAGCGCCCCCCCCCCCAACCCTCCCTCTCACCAAAGGGTGTTGTAACTGTTTAGTTCTTCCTTACCTTTTATTTCCTTCCCTTCCCCTGTCTTCCAGTTCACGACACCCTCTCCTCCATCCCCCCCCCCAAACCTTCACCTTCCCAAGCCTCAACTGTGGTCTCCATCGCTAATATATAAGGACTGTGGACCTTCAGGAAGAGGATGGTGGCTCGTGTTTCATTGTCACAGCCTGCCCATGTCAATGGCCTGTCATTTTTGGTCCTTAAACCTTCCACCACCACTCCTCCCCACCCCCACCACCCATCCCCACCAACACCACCCATCCCCACCCCCACCACCCATCCCCACACCCACCACCTCTCCCACCTCCACCCCTACGTAGTCTCACCCTCACCTCCCTCATTTCCTCACTTCTTGCCACCCACACACGTTGAGATCTGCTTTCATGCACGCACAATGAGAGAGAGAGAGAGATTGTTTTATTCCATTTAAAGTGCAGGAGGCTTGTGACTATTTACACTGAGAGAGAGAGAGAGAGACAGAGAGAGAGAGAGACAGACAGACAGACAGAAAGACAAAGAGAGAAATAATAATAATAATAATAATAATAATAATAATAATAATAATAATAATAATAATAATAATAATAATAATAATAATAAAAGAAGAAGAAGAAGAAGAAGAAGAAGAAGAAGAAGAAGAAGAAGAAGAAGAAGAAGAAGAAGAAGAACTCTAATAATAATAATAATAATAATAATAATAATAATAATAATAATAATAATAATAATAATAATAATAATAATAGTGGTTTCTATTCGCGCCTTATTCTTCAAATCGCGGCGATCTGTAACCAACATAAACGCTCACACGTTAAAGACACTTTTACATAAACACACACACATTTCTCACTCAAACATGCGCTGTAAAGGCAAATCTCCATTAAAAGATGGAAAAGAAATCAATTGTAAATTTTTTTTATTTGTTTAATTATTTTATTTAATCGTTCTTATATAGCGCTTTTCCAGCTCAAGAGCTGCTCAAGGCGCTGGCCGATACAGGATCTAACTCAAGCCGCCCGAGGCGCCAACTTGCAGCCTTTTGGCGCATCGTAATAACGCTCCAGACAACTGAGCACAATCCTGGGCAGCCAGGGATGGGGGAGAAGGACCTAGGTGCATGATGGGTGGGTTCTTGTCACCGGCACTCACCCGTCTAGGACATGAGCGTCAGGATCTTTAAAGTCCGCTATAATGGAATGTATGCGACACAGACTAGACCTCGGTTTATACTCTCATCCGAAGGGTGAAGACTGACTACATCCAATCCTAGTATTATCGTCACTTCCAAATCTCATAGTCATCATCAAAGGTCAACTGTACAATTCAGTCCTCGTGTTCAGCTTCATATATTCTGCATGAATCGGAGTCCCTGGTCTTGGACTCTGCTGGACTCAGCGCTGGGAAGGAAAAGGAGGCAGCACGAGTTCTTTTAACAGAAAATGTCGGAATATCACAAAACCGTTATCCCAGCTTCCTGCAAAGATGCCCTGCTAAGTAATGTCTTCTGTTTTCTTCTTTGTACGTATCTGTTAAGGTCTGGAATCGAAATCAGGAAGTCGGGATCGAGGGCGTGACCGTGTGTACTGTGACTGTATCAGTGGAGTGAGTAAGATTGTGTTTTGTGAGTGTGCTTGTTTTGAGATAAGGATAAAGGGTAGTTATAGTCATGCGTGTATATCTGTATGTGCGAATGCGTGTGTGTGTATGTGTGTGAGCGTGTGGTTGTGTGTTTGTGTGTGTTTGTATGTGTGTCTACGATTGAGACGCACACGATAGATCCGATCATTTTTGTTTTGCAAAGCATGCAATGATAGCGTGTAATTACCTTTGATTTTATTTTATTTTTTTTGCTCCAGTTTATTATCCCTTTCTATCGGGAAACTTTGGGCCGCCTCCCCCGGGGAAGGCGTAGTCGCAGCCAGTGGCGCGCCCAAACCCTACCTACCTAACATTATTTGTGAATTTTTTGAAAGTTTTGCGCTGTTGGCAGAAGAAGCTTTGTATATTTTTTGATCATTTTCGTCGGTCGATATTGTTGAGAATTTGATGAAATGACTTTTTATTATCGATCGAAGCTTCCAGATATTACCAGTAAAAGCTGGTCGAAACGTGTAGAGTCCTAAACATCATGTGACGTAAGACAGTGCATAGTTCCGGTGACGAGTTTTACTTTGATTGGGTGTTATGGCATCATGTTGGAATGTTCGAATTTGCTCTCGATTGCAGAGAGGCTATATAAATAATGCACTGTCTGCTTGTAAATAGATCTTTGTAGTGATTTTCGAAAGCGACCTTGTATGCAGTTGTTGATTTTTGCTGAATAAATTTGGAAAACGTTATACGACGACTCCTGCTTTATTGCTGAGTGAACAGGTTGCGTGGATAAACGAATACGATTTACCCTGTCTGGACTGCAGCAGCTCATTGGTAAGAGGTAAAGTTGAAGGGTAGTTATAGTCATGCATGTATATCTGTATGTGCGAAAGTGTGTGTGTGTGTGTGTGTGTGTTTGTGAGTGTGTGTGTGTATGCGAACGTGTCTGGACTGCAGCAGCTCATTGATAAGAGGAAAGGATGAAGGGTAGTTATAGTCATGTGTGTATATCGGTATGTGCGAAAGTGTGTGTGTGTGTGTACTTGAATAAACGCACAAATGGGTAGCAGACCTTGTCTTTCTTAGTAACAAATGGGTTTATTTGCTTGGAACCCACTTTTGTTTCCAGGACCCCACTTTTTTTTTCCTAAGTGCGCGGGAGTGCTCTTTTAGTGCATGGGAGTGCAGTTGTGGTGCATGAGAGTGTTTTAAGTATAAAAGAGTGTTATATCCGGGACGGAGAAAATCCAGTCAATTTTCGGGAACATTTTGAAGAAAGTTCGACCTATTTCGTTGCCTATAGGAAAGGAACTAGGTCAACTTTTGAGACGGAAAGAGCGAATTTTGAAGAAGTTTGCGTTCTCCCCGTCAAAAAAACACTTTCCGATTCCTACATTCTTAAATAAACCCAGTTGTGATGTATTGTAAATATATATGTGTGTGTGTAAGTGTGTGAGGTTGTGTGTATGCGCGTTTATGTGTGTGTTTGTGCACTTGCATGTCCCGTTTCTTAAAGACTCAGATATACACATCAACGGTGAGGCGAGACTCGGCGATGAACAGCCTGTGTAAGATGTCGGCAAATAGATGATAATCTTTTTATTTGTTCCTTTCAACACTATCCCACCAATTGGAAGTCTTCATCCTTGGTTCTTTATCGTTGATCGCCCTATTTCATCACCGTTGAAAAGATTGTTAATGCTAATTGTTGATAAACGTGTGGCACCTCTTACTACTTCTGTCGAAAGGTCCGTGGGTTGTTTCCCCTAAATGCTGACGTTTTGTTCCACAGGCACCTTACGTAGTTGCGAAAGTATCTCTCTCTCTCTCTCTCTCTCTCTCTCTGAGCATTGGTATATTATTATATAAAGAACTACGCAAGTAGGCTTCGCCATCTCTGACAATGAGATACCGGAGCCTTTGATATGGCCCTACCCTTTGTCCTCTCTCTGATGGCAGACCAGTCTGCCATTGCCATTGACTTCCACATCCCTGTTGGGTTGACGGGGGTTTCAGTATAAATAGTATCCCCACTTTCCGGAAATTTAGTGCTTTAAATTCCCACTGTCACTTTCTCATTTGCTCTTTCTCATTCCTGCTCTGTTCTGTCAATCTGCTATACTATCTTCTTCTTCGCTAGACCAGTCACCTATCTTTTTTCTTGAAAACTCTTCCGGGACAAGCCTCTTTATTTGTGTGTAAGGTCTGTTAAATCAGCTTGGGAATATTGGACGCTTTCTGCCAGGTGGTCACTAGGGCTTCCTATGATGTTATTATTTAGCAATCTTAGTAAGCATTTTATATGTATGTGTTTTGTTGATAATTTATAATGATGTTTGTATTCTATTTTGTTTTTGTAAACGGGAGTTCGATAAATTCGAGTATAGCCTCAGCGTCCCTAGCGTGGGATCTTTATTGTAAAGTGACTGACTGGTGGAGAGCTTTCGGTTTTACCACTAAGGTTGTTTCAGCAGATCTTTTATGCGGACCAGGGGTTGTCCGGTACTGATTTGGCTCGGAAGAGTC
>CM072511.1:5720691-5723191 GCA_036898135.1 Oncomelania hupensis | reverse complement strand
GAGAGTAGGCATCCTTGACGCACACCGATTGTTGTTCTGAACCAGTTCCCGATGACGCTGTTATGGAGGACTGCACTGGTAGCCTTGTCATACAGGCTTTTGATGACTTCTATAATTTTAGGGCTGATGTTGTACACTTTCATGGTTGCCCATAGAGCTGCATGCCAGACTCGGTCAAATGCCTTCTTGAAGTCTATGAACACATGATATAGATGTTGTTGGTGCTGTAGGTATTTCTCACAGATTATTCTGAGGTTGAAAATCTGTTCAGTGGTACTTCGCCCTGCCATGAATCCTGCTTGTTCTTCAGCTATGATTTGTTCAGCTTGTGGTTTCAACCTGTTGAGTATTATTTTCAGGAGGACCTTGCTGGGATGGCTGATGAGGCTGATGGTGCGGTAATTTTCACACTCCTGAAGGTTACCTTTTTTGGGAAGAGTGATGACAAGCGACTGGGTCCATGGTGTAGGCCATTCCCCACTCTGCCAGATCTTGTTACAGATAATGGTGAGAGCATCAGTCATCGCTTCTCCTCCTGCTTGTAGCAGTTCCGCTGGTATGTTGTCCACTCCCGCTGACTTCCCTTTCTTCAGCGATTGCACTGCTGCCTCAACTTCTTCCCGGAGAATTGGGAGGATTTCTTCTTCTTCTTTGCTCTCGGGACATGCTAGAACTGATGGGTCTCCATTTGGTGTATGGTTGTAAAGGTCAGAGCAGTACTCTGTCCATCTGTCCAAGACTTCTTGTTCTTCTGTAAGGCATATGCCAGACTTGCTTTGGATAGTGGAGACTTTGGGCTGTTTAACACTTGTCAGCCGCTTCACAGTCTGGTAGGCCTTCTTGCTGTTGTTCTTGTTCAGATTGTTCTCTATTTCCTGGCATTGATCTTCTATCCAGTTCTCCTTTGCTGTGCGCATGCCTTTTCGGATGTCATTGTTGATTTTTCGGTAGACATCAGCTCCCTGTGAGGTGTTCTTTTTCTTTTTTAACTCTCTTCGTGTATCACACAGATCCAAAAGTTCAGGTGTGATCCACGGCTTCTTCTTTGGTCGGTGCTTGCCAAGGATCTCAGTGGCGGCATCTGTTACAGCTGAGTTGAAGGTATTGGTCATGGTGTTGACATCTACTTCGCCTGCCCCCAAAATAAGCAGTGGTGCAAATTTCCCTCCAATTGTGGCCTGAAATATTTTTGCCACCTCCGGGTCTTGCAGTTTGTCCAGGTCGAACTTCAGTCTAGTGCACTTTGCTGTATTTACTCTCTTCAAATGGAGCCGGAAAGACATCATCACGAGATCGTGGTCACTTCCAATGTCTGCTCCTGGAAAAGTGCGTGTCCTGCCAATGTTGATGCTTGATCTGAAGCGTTTCTTGACCATGATGTAGTCGATCTGGTTGTGATGTTCCCCGCCGGGACTGTGCCATGTCCATCGTCTGGATTTTTTGTGGAGACCAAGCGTGTTTGCCAGTACCAGATTGTTGTATCTGGCAAACTCCAATAGCCTCAGACCCCTGCCATTTGTCTCGTTGTTGCAGGGATTTTTATATAGTCATCATCAGCAAACCACTGCTGTTTGAAATACCAGTCGGGAAGAAGAAGAAGAAGAAGAAGAAGAAGAAGAAGAAGAAGAAGAAGAAGAAGAAGAAGATGAAGAAGAAGAAGAAGAAGAAGAAGAAGGAAAACAACAACAACAACAACAACAACAACAACAACAACAACAACAGAAAGATTCCGAGAACAAGGCAAAAACCTCTGAAGTAAAGATAGCAAAAACAAGAAGAAGAAAAAGAATGGTTTTGGTGATCACGTCAATGAAGGAAACACATCTGCCAAGTTTCCAAAGAGAGCTTGTTGAATGCCTTCAATGAGATATGCAGTCTCCAGCAGGCCAACTCTTGCTGACCGAAAGAAGAAGCAAAACTACAAATGAAATAAGAGGAGAACTGGAAAAAAAGAAGGAATTCTATTTGAATACTCAACAGAGAAATTCCATCGTGGTGCCAACATAACAATGATTTAAGAATGTACAATATATATACACATAGAAAGACTTGCTTTTGGAACAATATACATAACAAAACACATTCCACATCACATTAATTCATATCACATCAAATATCACAGACTATTGAAGGGCAAAAGGGAAATCAGTAAATACATATGAAACATTGTTAAACACATATTAAAACCCTCAAACAATTAAATAGGTACATACCTAAAATTTGAATTCCATCATACTCACTCATACAAACACGCATACTACACATACACACAAGTGGCTTATGTGAATGTAAAGCGCTCTGAACTTTCATTAGAAAAGGCGCTATATAAATGTTAATTAATATTATTATTATTATTATTATTATTATTATTATACACACACATTGCTGCAAACACCGAAAGGTGCATCACATAAGTATTATTAACTGTTCAAAATGGCTATTGATTTTGAAATGAAAGTGTTATTTGAAGGAAGGTTTTCATTTTAAATTTTGGCCATTT
>CM072511.1:5695691-5715691 GCA_036898135.1 Oncomelania hupensis | reverse complement strand
TCTCTGTGTCTGTCTCTCTCTCTGTGTCTGTCTGCCGTACTCTGTCAGTCGGCCCGTCTCTGCTCTACCCTCCCCCCCCCCCTACATCATCCACTCTTCCTCCCCGCATCCATCGCTCTCTGTGCTTCTACATGTCTGTCTCTGTCTCTGCCCCTCTCTGTCTCTCTCTTTCTTTTCTCTCTATTTGTCTCGCTCTTTTCTCTCTGTTTCTCTCCCTTTGTTGATTAATTTTAGTTCTTTATTGGCCTTTGCCTAGGTATTTGGCGCATCGGGCCGCTAGAGTTAGATCCTGCATCGGCCAGCGCCTTGAGTCGCCAAGTACGGCCAGAAATGTACGCTATAAAAATCCTCAATAACAATAATAAAATAATAAAAAATAATATTTCAAAGTCTGGGTCTGTGGTTTTAATATGCCAAAGTCTGGCACACACTAACTTTCTAAAGATGAAATTTGTGAGGAACATCAAATAGGATTTTCCTATTCCATCTGGTCCCTGTTCGAATTCTCCATTTTTGAAGAAAATCTTTACATCAGCTTGAGCCTGTGCGATGCTGAGCGTTACAAATGGAAGTCGTCGTCGTCGTCGTCATCATCATCATCATCATCATCATCATCATCATCATCATCATCATCATCATCATCATCTTCATCATCATTAGCATTACCGTCATCATCGTCTTCATTATCATCATCACTATCATCACTACCACCATCATCATTATCATCATCATCATCATTATGACGATATTCCATACACTTCTTTGCATCATGGTCTTGAGGTTGGGAGCCAAGTAGTGTAAAGGATGTTTTTCTAGTGCCAAGGGAATTGTACACTATACACTACTAAGAATATAGTAATATTAGTTCAAAGCAGTTACAAAATTACCTCAATAACCAATTTATTATTTACTGATTTACTGAATAAATTACCATTTGTGGCAATTATTATTTTCTGGCTCGCCTTACACAGAGCATGTTCACGATTTAAAACGCTAACGAGACCCTTACGAGACCAAACACGGGAGTTGCCCGGATGACACGGCGATTTTTGATTGGTCTCTGCCCTCACCGCGTCACCGTCGTGACCCCTCGCGACTTTTCAACGTGCACGTGCTAAGTCTCGCGAGCATTCCTCGTGCCCATGCAAATTATGCCTGTTTGCAGCGCCACCTGTGCAAAGTGACAGGGAGGTGTCATTATTTTTACAGTTGCGATTGAGGGAGGTTCCGTTCTCTTTCAGTGCAAGTGGTTGGTAGACTTTGTTTTTGGCTTCCCTTTTGTTAAATACTTCCGATAATAATAATAATAATAATAATAATAATAATAATAATAATAATAATAATAATAATAATAATAATAATAATAATAATAATAATAACAATAGCAATAATAATAACAATAATAAAGAATGCCTTTTTTTGCAATCGAACTCGAAAGTTCGGCGACCTGAAGAAATCGCTATTACAGAAAGTGAAAGAGAATTTTTTTTTTTTGAAATTTACTTTCCCTGCATCCGATATCACTATTGAAAGGAGGGAGGAAACCGGAGTACACCGAGGTATCTTTGAGTGTAGCTTATGTAGTGTAGAGTAGTGTAGTGAAGTGTAGTGTGGTGTAGTGTAGTGTAGTGTAGTGTAGTGCGGTGTAGTGTAGAGTAGTGTGGTGTAGTGTAGTGTAGTGTGGTGTAATGTATTGTAGTATAGTGTGGTGTAGGGTAGTGTAGTGTAGTGTAGTGTAGTGTATTGTAGTGTAATGTAGTGTAGTGTGGTGTAGTGTAGTGTAGTGTGGTGTAATGTAGTGTAGTGTAGTGTAGTGTAGTGTAATGTAGTGTAGTGTAGTGTATTGTAGTGTATTGTAGTGTAGTGTGGTGTAGTGTAGTGTGGTGTAGTGTAGTGTAGTGTGGTATAGTGTAGTGCGGTGTAGTGTAGTGTAGTGTGGTGTAGTGTAGTGTAGTGTGGTATAGTGTAGTGTAGTGCGTGGCGTAGTGTAGTGTAGTGTAGTGTAATGTAGTGGAGTGGAGTGGAGTGGAGTGGAGTGTAGTGGAGTGGAGTGTAGTGTAGTGTGGTGTAGTGTAGTGTAATGTAATGTAGTGTAGTGTAATGTAGTGTAGTGTAGTGTAATGTAGTGTAGTGTAGTGTAGTGTAGTGTAGTGTAGTGTAGTGTAGTGTAGTGTGGTGTAGTGTAGTGTAGTGTGGTGTAATGTAGTGTAATGTAGTGTAGTGTAATGTAGTGTAGTGTAGTGTAGTGTAGTGTGGTGTAATGTAGTGTAATGTAGTGTAGTGTAATGTAGTGTAGTGTAGTGTAGTGTAGGGTAGTGTAGTGTAGTGTAGTGTGGTGTAGTGTAGTGTAGTGTAGTGTAGTATAGTGTAGTGTAGTGTAGTGTAGTGTAGTGTAGTGTAGTGTAGTGTAGTGTAGTGTAGTGTAGTGTAGTGTAGTGTAATGCAGTGTAGTGTAATGTAGTGTGGTGTGGCGAGGTGTGGTGTATCGTAGAGTTTTATGGTTTGGCGTGGTACGGTGAATGGGTACCCAGCACTGTTTAGAATCAAAGAAGGTAAAGCAGCAAGGAAGAGGAGGTTGACACCGCTCTTGTAGAGCTGGCCCAGATAAAAGGAAGGTTCCAAACTCCTCTCTTCAAAGACCAAAAGGTTACGTGAACACTTTAGGCTTACTTTCTTTATTTCTTACTTTCTTTCTCTCTTTCTTTTCTTCTCTCTTTCTTTTCTTCTCTCTTTCCTTCTCTAATCCCCTGCTCCCCTTTAAAAAAAACAAACAAAAAAAAAACAGGTTTTCTCCTTCTTTGCTGTAATTTTCCTTATGTTTTGTCTTTCTCCAATTCCTTTATTTTGAGCTAGCATGACATTTCCTAACTCTTGAATTTGACCAGAGTCACCCAATTAACATCTTTTGAGCAATTATACGAATCAATATTGGAAAGACTCCAGCAAAAGACGTAGACAATATATGCCAGCAAAAGACGTAGACAATATATGCCAGCAAAAACAAACAAACAAACAATAAAACAAACAAACGTGCAAAACATTTTCCAAACCTAAACAGGGTGACCGTAAGCTAACATTTCCGAAGTATATACTGTGACCAGGTGCTTCGTAACAACACTATCCATTTGTATAATTATTTTGTGTACTAATAGAAATCCAGGAGTTGTATTCAAGCGGAGTGGATTGTATGAGAGGAAATTAGGGCAGGACATTTCCAAAACTAATACAGGGTGACCTTAAGGTAGCATAATAATAATAATAATAATAATAATAATAATAATAATAATAATAATAATAATAATAATAATAATAATAATGGGATTTATATTGCGCACATTTCCAAGAAAGTTCATGGCGCGAAGAAAAAGAGCTAAAAGAGCACACACAGAACAAACGACAGTACATCAACTGGGACACACGTTAATAGTCTACAGAGCGCTCTTGGAAATGACTAGTTCAGTAGGGAGTAACATTTGCGAAAAATGTGTGTCTGAAGCTGGGTCTTGAAGGCGGGGTGAGATGAGAGCGATCGGAGCTCGAGGGGAAGATTGTTCCATGCTGAAGGGCCGGCCGGTGTACGTGGTAAGTTTGGTTCGAGGAATTCTGCACAACCGTGTGTCGGCAGCAGATCGGAGGGAGCGAGACATAGAGGTGAAGACATTGGCTGAGATAGGCAGGGGCAGAGTTTGAAAGGCATTTATGACAGAGACTGCACAGTTTGTAGTTGATTCGCTCTTCAATGGGTAACCAGTGAAGAGAATGGAGGAGAGGAGTTACGTGGTTAGTCTTTCTTTTATTGAGGATCAGGCGGGCAGCGTTGTTTTGGACCCGTTGAAGAGGGTAAATGTGCTTAGACGGAGAATTGGCAAGAAGGGAGTTGCAGTAGTCAAGTCTGGAAAAGATCATAGAGACGATGAGTTTGGTGCAGGTTTCATGGGTCAGGATGTGGCGGACTGAAGAAATTTGCCGGAGGTGGAAGTAGCAGGTTTTGGTCAAAGATGAGATCTGAGGTTTCATGGAAAGGGTGGAATCGAGGATGACTCCCAAACTTTTTACTTGGTCAGAGAAGGGTACTGAAGTGTCTTCAAGGTCAAGGGAGGATGTGGCAATGGTAGAGAGTTTGTGTTGAGTACCAGTCAGAAGTGCTTCTGTTTTGTCGCTGTTTAGTTTTAACTTGTTTTCTGTCATCCAGTTCTTAAGATCGGAGATGCAGGTGGAGATGGAGGACAGCATATTGTCAGCACCGTTTGGTTTTGAGCTGGAGTGAAGTTGGGTGTCGTCAGCAAATGACTGATGCTGGAGGTTGTGGCGGTTAATTATTTGTGAAATGGGCTGAGTGTAGAGGGTGAAGAGCACTGGACCAAGGACTGAGCCCTGGGGTACTCCACAGGAGACGGTTGCTGGCTGAGAAAAAGTGGAGTTTGTAACAACGGTTTGAGTCATGTCAGTTAAATATGATTCTAACCAGGCCAACGCGGTGTCTTGGATGCTAAAGATGTCATGGAGGCGACGTAGTAGAATTTGGTGGTCGATCGTGTCGAACGCAGCCGATAGGTCTAGTAAGACAAGGGCCGATATTTCACCATTGTCTGTTGCATTGCAAAGCTCTGACGTCATGCGCAGAAGGGCAGTTTCGGTACTATGTAATGGGCGGTACGCAGATTGATTGGGAGGTAGAAGAGAATGGAGGGAGAGATGTTGGTTAAGCTGTTCGAGGACAAGGCGTTCAAGGAGTTTTGAGAGGAAGCTGAGGTTTGATACAGGCCTGTAGTTTTTGAGGTCGTTATGATCAAGATTGGGCTTTTTGAGAAGGGGGCAGACAATAGCTGACTTGTATGTATGAGGAAAGATGCCGGAAGCCAAAGAAGAGTTGATGACTGCAGCGATGTGAGGAAGGATTTTGTCAATGATTTTTGAGAGGAGACACGCGGGTAGAGGGTCAAGTTCACAGGTTTTCAGGGTCATGTTTTGGAGAGTTTTCTTGATATGCTCGACGGAGACAGGTTGGAACATTGTTAAAGGAGATCCAGAGAAAAGTGAGGGAGGGAGTGATGGAGTGAAGGGCGTTTGATCAAGGTCAGAGCGGAGGTGGTCAATTTTGTTGATGAAGAATGCTGAGAATAGTTCAGGGAGAGCTTGGGGGTCGTAGACAGTTGGAAGAGGAGAAGCAGTTGGACGGCCGAGGAGGTTGAACAAAACAGAATAAAGTTCTTTCGAGGTTGATGCTGTCGCGATGGCTTTGTTGAAGAATGCAGATTTGGCGTCTATGATAGAGGTTTTGACTTTATGTTTTTTCTCGCTGTAGATCTGACGATGAACATCTAGCTTGGATTTCCGATAGGCACGTTCAGCTCGGCGGCGTTCTTGTTTGGCTTCATGTATCAACTGAGTGTACCATAGTGCTGGTGGCCTATCGGGATGGGTTCGGGACGAGGACGGAGCATGCCGGTCGAGGAGGTTTAATAGCATAGAGTCTAAGTGGGCGGCGATGTCTGGGGTTGGGGGAGGTTGTGAAAGAAGTTGAACAGCCTCTTCAGTGAAGGCGTCGATATCTACAGCTTTCAGCTTTCGACGAGTAACTACTCTTCTCTGCTTGGCTGGTTTGGCTGTGTTGACGGCAAAGTTTACAACTGAGTGGTCGGAGATGGGGTCATCAGCTAGGTCTGTGAAAGAAACTTGATGGTCAGAGGGGCGGTAGATGATCCAGTCTAGGATATGTCCGAACTTTTATGTTGGTATTGGGACGAGCTGGTCCAGGTTGAAATGGTCAAGGAGTCGTTTCATTCGATTGACGTTGGAGCGGTGAACTTCATTCCAGTGAATGTTAATATCACCCAAGAGTAGTGTACTGATGTTGGTAGTGTTGTAATATAACATTTCCAAACTATCTAATGTGGCCAGGAGCTACGCAACTATCGGTATCTTTTGAGCGATAAGACGAAGGAAGAGGAGGATTGAAGCCAGAGAGGAATGTATGTGAGGAAGATTGCTAATGCCTGATCCCCGCTACTTCCAAGGAAGCCTAACAGACCATTTCACAGCTAGAACACTATGGAAAACACGTGTTTCAACACATCACAGAAACTAAAGCATTCTACACGTACACACAAACATGTAAACTCGATTTTCTGCCGCCCATCACACTCACATACACACACATACGCACGCACGCACACACACATACCACATACACAGTATCTCCGGTACGAACACACACACACACACACACACACACACGTACACACACAGACCATTAAAACATTTAACGGTCGATCTGTGCAGCTGTGCGAGCCTGGGGTTCATAAGTTTGGTAATTTAATTTCCTCCTCGCCCTGGTCATAAAAACGCTGACAACTATAGTGGCGATAACACACATGTTGCACACACACACAAACACACACACCCACACACGTACAGCCGAGGTTGACTTTCCCGAAACGCCATATACGTTGTGCTGACAATGGGTCATATTTCGTCCCCATTTTTAAGTACTTTGCAGTGTTCGAACCCTAACCCTAACCCTAACCCAGCCCTAACCCTAACGGATCATTGTTCTGACGTCAAAACAAGTAGGCATGTCAATACAAGTTATGTAGATGTTCACTGATTTGTCCAGATAACACTGTGTAAACAAGGACGCACACACACACACACACACACACACACACACACACACACACACACACACACACCCCACACACACACACACACTAAGCACTCACAAACACAGCCCCAAACACCGCATCCAGATTTATTTGATTTTTGTTCTTATATAGCGCTTTTCCAGCTCAAGAGCCGCTCAAGGTGCTGGCCGATACAGGCTCTCGCTGAAGCTGTCCGAGGTACCTACTTGCCGCCTTTAGGCGCATCGTCCAAACACCGTAAGGAATGACGCCAAAGGCAACTGAGCCTTAGCCTGAGCGACGGGGGTCCCGGAGAAAGAGACCAAGGGATTGGCTGGGTGAATATATTATGCAGCGGCACGCACCCGTCTAGGACATGAGCGTTAGAATCTTTAAAGTCCATGAGATAGAATGCGTGCGTGTACAGACTAGACCTTGGTTTATACTCTCATCAATTTACTGTTCTGTTCATTGTCTTGCATTCTCACGCAACGCACAACATACAATAATATTAAACAATTTTGCTTTTAACAATAAATCCTATCCTATCCTATCCTATCCCGTAACTCGAAGGTCGTTGGGGCACCACAGATGATCGTTTAACCAGCGCACTCCATCTTTCTCTTCATGGCTTTGCTCAGAGTCAAGCCAGTCCATTCTCGAATGTTGTCCTCCCACCTCTTTTTGTGTCTCCCTCTTCTTCTACCTCCATGCACCATGCCCTGCAGGATGGTCTATGCAAGGCCTGATGCTCTGGCGACGTGGCTATACCATCGGAGTTTCCGTTTCTTCACCACTGTGAGCATGTTATCTTGTTGTCCAATGGCTTGTGTGATGGTCTGTCGAACTTCGTTGTTGTTGATGTGCTGGATATAGAAAATGCCCAAAAGTTTTCTGTAGCACCTCATCTCCATGTTTTGTATTATTCGTTGTAGATCGGCTGTGAGGGTCCATGTTTCGCAAGCATATAGGAAGATGGAGATGACAAGGGAACGCAGCAGCCTTACCTTGAAACAATAAAAAGCAACAACGTTGTAAATTTATCAAATTTAGAAGTGTATGTTTTCAGGTTTCATTGGGTGTTTTTTTTTGCTTTTGTTTTATTAATCAAAAAGGAAATTTTGTTTTTTTTTTGTGATTCTAGACGTCGCATACACAGTCCAAAATGAAACTGAGCAGTAAAATAAGATTGTAAAAAAGATAAATTAATATGCAACAGCAACATTCACTCCCCCCCCCCCCCTCCTTAAAAAAAAACACCACACACACATACACACAACAGCGATTATATAATCTCTCTCTCTCTCTCTCTTTCTCTCTCTCTCTCTCTCTCTCTCTCTCTCTCTCTCTTTCTCCCTCTCCATACAGCCCCCAAGGCTACGAGCCTTTTGTCGTTTTGTACATCATGTTATGTGAAATATAAGGACAAGTTCCAAAGGTCCCTCTCTGTCTCATTCTCTCTCCCTCCCTCCGTCCATTTGTCTTCACTCCCTCCAGAACCTCTCTCTCTCTCTCTCTCTCTCTCTCTCTCTCTCTCTCTCTCTCTCCCCCTCTCCCTTCCGCCCCATCTCTCATCTCCCACCCCTCACCCCCGCCGGAGCCCCACATCTTTGCATCTGGCATACGCGGTTTGACAAGATTTGATAATCATCATGCGCAACAAAGCAGACGACGGTTAGCAGCGTGGCGACTGTCACATGGGCGTACTGTCTTTCTTCATTTTCCTCCATGAATAATCTATATTCAAAAATCACCCAAATAAACTATCCCTACCCCTTGACCCAGACAAAAACCGTGCGCCCCAACAATGTTCTCAGAAAGCTCAATAAACCTTCATTAAAAACATCCAACAACAATACACCTTCCCCCCTCCTCCTACTCCTGCCCCCACACACACTCTCACACACACAACACACACACAAACAGGTAATAAATAGCAATAACAATACAATACAATACACAATACAACAAATCTTTATTATACCATCAAATGCGAATTATCTTTTCTGTGTTCAAGATCGCTGAATAAATGGAGATCGATAATTCAGCACAAAGAACGTTAACTCTTTGCAAAAGAACAATGGCAATGAATAATAACTGCATCATAAAGAACGGTAACCCTTCATACAGAAGTAAAACTCTTCATAAAGAACAATCACCCATCATAACGAACGATAACCCTGCTGGTATTTTTTTTTAACCCATGCAGATGTATGAAAACGGGATGTCCGCTGAGCCATTTGACATGCGCATCAAGTCCACATTTCCATTTCTTCCGGTTTTTAAGCCTCGGGCGAATCTCTCAAGTGGGTTGGATCGGTATGGTGTCTCTTCGTTCAGAATTCACTTTGTCGCAGGCTGTTCACTGCATTCTCCTTCGGATTTCCTCGTTCAGGTCAGTCGTGTTCTTGTTAAGGTCACAGAGGCGGTCACATGTAGGCTATGTATGTATGTATGTATGTATGTATGTATGTATGTATGTATGTATGTATGTATGTATTTATTGATTTATTCATTATTGTTCTTATAATGTGCTTTTCCAGTCCAAGAACTGCTCAGTGAAAACCGTGACGTTTTAAATGAGAAACGTGTCGTCATTGTTGTCATCGTCTCATACGTTGGGTTTTATTACCTTCTGTTGGAGGCCACCAGATCTTATCAACTTAGTGGTCACCAGATCACCAGATCACCAGATCTCATCAACTTAGTGGTCCTCGTAAGGAGCTGCATCATACCATTGCCATGGTCATTCATTCAATGGTTGGTTTTATGAACGTCTTCTTCAACCAAATGATAAGACGCACGCACGCAAACACGCACGCACCACAATAGCATTTAGAAAACAACAAGTAAACCTAGCTAGTGGAGAATCAATTGATTCAATCGTTAAGTCAACATCATCATCACGATCATTAACATCGTCATTATCATCACTAATATCTCCATCATTAATATATTCACTATTTAATACATCCTCACCACCACAGTCATAATCATCACAATACCACCACCGCTGCCACATCATCATCATCATCATCATCATCATCATCATCATCATCATCATCATTACATTACATGGTTGTTGCTTTAGGTCCAGCAGACTCTTCCGAGCCAAATCAGGACCAGATCATCATCATCACTACCACCACCACCACTATCATCATCTTCATCATCCTCATCCTCATTATCATCATCATCATTATCATCATCATTATCATCATCATCATCATCATCATCATCATCATCATCACCATCACCACATCACCCACGACGAAGAAACGCTTGCAAGAGCTGTGAACACGTGCAACGCAATCAAGACTGAGAAATGAGCTATAAACCGCTATCTCTGAGCTGCTGCAGGCATGCAGACCCCCACAATCACCACCACCACCACCACCACCACTCCACCCTCCTCTTCCCCCAATCCCACCTCACACCGTCACGCTTGACGCGTACCTTCCTGCCCGCGGTCTGTAACATCTCAGGCAACGTAAGCGTGTAGCAGTCCGGTGGTGCACAGTCCCTGGTGGTTGAAAAGTAGGTCCCTGTCGCAAATTGCTGATAACGTTCGCCAACAGTCCTACATTTACGTGGAATAAAACGTGGTGTGGTCCTTACAATGGCAGAAGATAATGGTGTCTGTGATTTCATCTCACAGTGAAGACAGCCGCCAAATAAAGTCCCGTCATCTGAGCTAGCTGACGAGCTCACACAGTAAGGAGCAGAGACGCAACCTCTCAATAGTGTCAAGCAATGTCAAGCTCAAAAAGGCGAGGCAAGAGTCACACGGGTTTAAACAGATTACCGAGGGTTTTCTCCGGGTACTCTGTTTCCTCCCTCCTTTGAACTACGGTACTGGACGCAGTCCATGTAAAATTTCAAAAATTCAAATTATTCTACTCTTCTAATAGCGGTCTCCCTGCCTTTACGCCACATGTTCATGAAGTGATGAATGTATGTTTGTTGTGTATGTAGGAGTGTCTGTAAAATGTGAGCATGTACCTTTGTACAGATCGCCGCTCTTTGAACCTGATAGGCGAATTGGAGAAAAGCGCGATCACAGCATCCATTATTATTATTATTATTATTATTATTATTATTATTATTATTATTATTATTATTATTATTATCATAGATTGAATACCGATTCTATGAAGCTGTAACTTCTGGTGTAGTCCTGATTCGGATCTTTGCCTATAAACAATGATTAACTAGCTTTAACTTCTGGTAGTAGCGGGACTACGTCAGTCTGTGATTTTCAGCATAAAAGCAACTCTGGGTTTCTGGCAGCGGAGATAACAGTTCCGCTTGACTGACTGACTACTCCACCTGTATCACTGATACTGCGCAGACATATAGACCCGTGTAATGAACACTATTTAAGATGATAAATACTCAGACTTGCCTAAGCAGGTAAACCCACCCACCCAGATATATTATATTAGGTATATTGTAGAACACGCCATAATTCGAACGTCCATTGATATATTGCCAATTTGTGGCTTTCCCATAACGCCTCGCTCCAAATTTCCTTCTTTCCTTTCTTGCTGTCTTTCTTTTATTTTTTTTTCCTTGCTTTTCTTTTCCTTTCTTTCTTGTCCCGTTTTTACGGTGCTTCGTGATTGTAAAGGCTACCAAGATCAAGGGGTCGTGTTATGAAAACGCCGAACAACTTAATATCGCGCTCCCTTTTCTCATGCAAGTCTCGCTGAAACGTGAGTTCGCATTCACCATTGCCAAATCTCGCCCAATTTCCCGCGACAGCGTGGCTCTGAAAGGGAGACAACAGACAACACTAAGTCCAGAGTTGCTTCCCATGTTATGAATGGAAGAGATTGTTACGAGTAACTTTGGGTGGAGTTTTTTGTTTTCTTTCTTTCTTTCGTTCCTTGCCGTTCCTCTCATAGAATCTGTCCCGCAATTTGGCAACATGGAGGACAAAAGACAACGACCTGATATTGCAGATAAATCTATTATTGCTAGTTTCACACACAGCCACACACACAAAGAAAGCTTTTGATAATAAAATAGGGATTTGCACATTCGACCACAACTTCCGATTCGATCGGGTCAGCTTTTTTTTTTTTAATTTAAGAAAATAGTTTGTTTTTAAGTTGTAAAAAATAGTATTCCCTTTTTTATTTAAAGAAAATGTTATGCTTTTTTTCATTGAAGAAAATATAAAGCTTTAAAAAAAATTAAGATAGTAGGACCGAATTATTATGATTATTTTTTGGGTTCTGTCCCGCGTTTGCTGACTTCGCTTTTCTAGGACTCGTCTCAACTTTGCTTTTGCAAATGGGAGTGTTCCTTTATAGTGATAGTATAAATTGGGAGAGTTCTGGATTGAAGAGTAAAGGCCTATACACACACAGCTTTATTTTCCACTCCCATCAGAGGATGCTTACTCTTATGCCCACAAGTAGAGAAGCGATCTATTTCACTCTCTGTGTCTCCAGCATTGTCGAAAGCTATTTTCGGAGATGTCTCGTCTATTAACGCGACTGAGAAGCTTTTAACAGTCACTTCGGTGACGAGTGTGCCGCCGCTTTTACTGACATGGACCACGGTAGGTTGCAGTTTCACATGTCGATACAAAAAAACTGGTATTTGCAGTTCATTGCTACAGCGCTGAGAGTGTGACCGCGCATTTTAATGAGGGGCCGGGAGAGGGAGGAGTATGTGGGTGGGAGCAGCAGACAAACAACGATCATCATAGAGAGTGGAAGGGGAGTGAATTAGGGCAATTGATAAGAGAGAGAGAGAGAGAGAGAGAGAGAGAGAGAGAGAGAGAGAGAGAGAGAGAGAGAGAGAGAGAGAGAGAGAGAGAGAGAGAGAGAGAGAGAGAGAGAGAGAGAGAGAGAGAGAGAGACAACGAGGAGGGGGAGGATGAGGATGAAGAGGAGTGACAGAAAATAATTATTACTGCAGTCGGGTAGGTGGATACTGTACAAAATGAATAGTTGGGTTGGGGGAAAGAGAAAGAAGAAGAAGAAGAAGAAGAAGAAGAAGAAGAAGAAGAAGAAGAAGAAGATGATGATGATGATGATGATGATGATGATGATGATGATGATGATGATGATGATGATGATGATGAAAGAAAGAAAGAAAAAAAGAAAGAAAACGAAAGAAAGAAAAAAAGAAAGAAAGAAGAAGAAGAAGAAGAAGAAGAAGAAGAAGAAGAAGAAGAAGAAGAAGAAGAAGAAGAAGAAGAACAAGAACAAGAACAAGAACAAGAAGAACAAGAAAAAGAAGAACAAGAACAAGAAGAAGAACAAGAAGAACAAGAAGAAGAAAAGTCAACATCCAGCTTTCAAAAATGGAGTAGCAGGGATGAAGGAGTGGATGTCAGGAATTCCACAATCATCATTAGCTTGTCAGCTCTCACTCAGTCTGGTTAGCATTGTTCAACCTTCAGCGCAATAGGTTTAACGTCCGCATGCTAGCTTTAAACAAATGAATGTACGCTTCATCGTAATCACAAATCCCTTTATTCATGTACAAATCTGCTACACCAGTGTTGTTGTTGTCATTCTTCTTCTTCTTCTTCTTCTTCTTCTTCTTCTTCTTCTTCTTCTTCTTCTTCTTCTTCCTCTTCTTCAAAGTGCATCAGTCACAATCAGTCAAACGATTCTTCTTCTTCTTCTTCTTCTTCTTCTTCTTCTTCTTCTTCTTCTTCTTCTTTTCAAACGTTCATCAGTCACTATCAGGTCAACGATTCGTTTGCTGCTACAGATTCACCATTACTAATCAGTAATATCATAATCCTAAATAAATATGTTCTGGTTTTCATCAAACGTAAAAATATGAGTGTTCCATTTGTCACGTGACCCGTGTGATTTACGTGGAACACATAAACAACACAGACCTCAAGTACAACTACTCATAAATTTTACAAGACCACACCGTTTTGCTGAGTTTTTTGTTGATGTTTCACTATTTCTGTTCTTTCATACACATATATACAACATGCACATCAATGAGGTGGAGTGAATGATGTCAAATGGTATAATGCATGCACATATATATATATTGATGCTACAATGTATTACTTATTACTTATTTATCTTAATATGAATGAATTAATACTTGATCATTTTCCTCGACGGTCCATTCAAGACATAATTAGCATTATGAATCTACTCACAGTTTGTCAGCTCCAGCTTCAACACGTAATAATCAAAGAATGAGTGTTTTCAGTCAGACAGTCAGGTCTTTGCATTTTTCTTTCACACGTAGAATAGCTCCTTGTCGTAGATCTTCAGTGGATACGACTTCTCCGTATTGTCAATATGCAAACTCCTTTTAGAGCCCAGCCTCCACTCGTTTATAAAAGTTATTATATGTTGAACCTCAAAGTCGTAGATCTTTATAGTTCAATGTTATTCACACGACAGGTTATTTGTTGATATCAGTAGTAATAGATAGTCTTTAGATAACACCGATGATATCATTTTGTCGTTACAGAATCTTCATACGAATAGTCATGTCACTGTAATCACACATGTAGATTCACAAAGTTCAGCATTTGGAATGATGTCTTTGAATGATGTTCATTTCAATTGATCGAGGATCGTAGAATTCATAAAATTGCAAATGTTCAGATCGTCCTCGATAAATAGAACTAACTAAAACTAAAAACTAAAACCGAATCCCAACACTAAAATGAAAACACCTGAAACATATGATACACACGGAAATGATAGTGAGACGCCGCCATTTTCGCGCGATGACGTCAATCAGTCTCACCATCACTTCCGCCTACGCAATCCCCTAACCGCTAACGAAAGAATACATTTTTCTCGTTGCTGAGACACCGACTTAATAAACATGCAAACATGCACGAAACGATCGGATTTACGAACCGTACAAATCATTCATTCACTCATTCGCAACTGGAAACCAATGCCCCGCTCGCGCGATCATTGCCGACACAAATACCGCCGAAGCCGCATCTCGATCCCTCGTCCTATAGATAATCTATGACTTCACGGACGTTTCCAGCCACGAATTGCACGCAACCGACGATTTACATACCCAAACGGTGTCTGAATAAACTGGCTAAGACTCTCCTGCTATTACGGCTGCAGTACGCCTTTCACACAAATAATCTGTAGCATTGAATCGTTGCTTACATCGCCAACCATCTTATCGCTGCTGACAGAATTTGCCAAGATGGAAGTGTAGCTACCTCAGCATACCAAATCTTCCAATGTTCGTGACTAATGCTCTTCACAGTAGTCCTATTTGAAACCAACATGTTTCCACATCAACATAGGCTGTGATCCATTTACGCCACAACGCTTTTTTAGTGGTAAAAAAGTCGAAAAACAGTTTGTTAGGCCAGCGCCTATTGCACGTGAGTCCTCCTCCTTCCAGAGTTTCCTGCAGACTGATTTTCAACCGTGAAAAATTTGCGTTCCTACGCGACAAGGCTTTTCTCTGCAAATCATTGGTCCTCGAATTCACACAATACAAAAATAAAAACAAATGACGAAAGCTCCAAAATGACGCATCTGCTACGTCATTCAATATTTTTGTGTTTGTCTCGGTACTTTACGAAACAGAATAATTATTGAAAACTTTTACCTTCAACAATATCATTTTTAAACAACGTTATAATATACAGCTTATGAACGTATCTCTATGGAGCTTGTATCGCGACATCAAGCCCCCCCTTTTGAAGCTAAAACTCTCAGTTTTAGTTGACCTCATCGTGGTACATGCGACTGAGATAGTCCGCACCCACATTATCATTTCCTTTGATGACTTTCACTACGAAATCATGCTGTTGCAATTGTAGCGCCCACCTCATCAATCGGCCGTTTTCCGTTCTTGACTTCTTGAGGTAATGCAAACGGTTGGTGATCAGTTTCGAGAGTGAATTTTCGACCAAACAAATAAGGTTCGAATTTCTTGATTCCCCATACTGCACCAAGGCATTCCCGTTCAATTGTCGAATAGTTTCCTTCTGCCTGACTCAGTTTTCTGCTTGCATATGCCACCGGTTGAAGTCCTTCACCGTGGTCTTGCATTAATACTGCTCCAACAGCTCTATCTGATGCATCCGTTCTCAACGTGTACGGGAGTGAGTTGTCCGGCAATAACATAACAGGTTTTGCAGTCAGATGTTCCTTCAGCGTGGAAAAGCTATTTTCTGCCTCTTCCGTCCACACTACCTTGTCAGGTTGCTTCGCTTTGGTCATGTCGGTCAGTGGTGTTGCTATCTTAGCAAAGTTTGGTACAAACTTTCTGTAATAGCCAGCCAATCCCAAAAATGCTCTGACTTCTTTCTTTGTTCTTGGTCTTGTTGCTTGCTGCAATTTCTTGATTTTATCATCTTCCGGTTTGATTTTCCCTTTCCCAATCTGATGTCCTAGATATTCAAGTTCATCAAACCCGATGAAACACTTGGAAGGTTTTGCCGTCAAGTTTACTTCCTCTAAGCGCTTTAGCACTGTTTCCAATGCTTCCAGATGTTGTTCCCATGTCTCTGTTGCAATCAGGATATCATCCATGAAATTATCAACATCTTCTCTGTTCAGTGGTCCTAGCAGTTTTCTCATCATCCTTGAAAACACTGCTCCTGCAGTTTTCAATCCAAATGGCATTGTCACCCATTGGAATTGTCCTGAAGGTGTATGAAACGCTGTTTTGGGTCTGTCCTCTACCTTGACAGGTATTTGCCAATATCCTTTGGAAAGGTCTAGTTTTGAGAAATATTTTGCTTTCCCAAGTTTGGAAAATAGTTGTTCAATGTCAGGGATGGGTTCTGCGTCAAACTCAACTACATCGTTCAGCTTGCGGTAGTCTATGCAGAATCTGACAGAATCATCCTTCTTTTTCACTAATACAATAGGAGCACTGTATGCTGATACGCAGGGTTCAATCACTCCTAACTTTAGCATGTCTTGAACTTCCTCTTTTACCGTTTCAACTGCTGCATGCGGCAATGGATACTGACGCACGAAAACTGGTTCCTTTTTCGTTACGCGCAGTTCACACTCCTCTAATCTCGTCTTTCCAGGTAGTTCAGTGAGTACTGCTGATCTTTTCTTGCATATTTTGTTAACTTGGTCTCTCTGTTTTCCAGTTAGCTTATCGCAGATTTGTACATCTTTCGAAGATTCCTTGGGTTTCAAGGACAATGTTGGTAAGCTTGTCAGCACTGGGTTGAATTCATCCCCTTGTTCGTCATTGTCTTCTTGAATCACTACTGCTACTTTTAGGAACGGTGTTTCTACCACTGGTACTCTCCCTAATGGTATTTTCCTGTTGTTTCCCTTGTTGCATGTTCGCTGGCATGTTTTGCACGAATTGCAATATCGTCTGATATCTCCACATACTCCAGGCCAATAAAAATCTGCCCATACTCTCCCTCTGGTTTTTCTTGCGCCTAAGTGTCCGCTCCTAGGTGTGTCATGTGCAAGTTTCAATACTTCATCTCGGTATTGCTTGGGTACTACCACTTGGCTGAATTTGTTCCCATTTTCTTCAAACTCGCGTCGCAGAATTCCATTTTTCCACAAATAGTGTGCTTTTCTCGCCTGCTTGGATTTTCCATGTCCAACTTCATTTGCTTCTCGACGTACTTTTTCTAAAGTTTCGTCTGTAAGTTGCGCCTTCCTCAAATCGTCTTTTGACACGTTGATGATGTCTGCTTTAGTTGTTTTTAATTCTTTCATTTCCTTAGTCTTCGCTGCAGCCCTTGTTTTCACTTCTGCACAAATATCTCTTGTTGGATATACTGAGATGTGCCCCTTGTTTGTTGACGTTATATACCGTTGGTTTCCCACCAGAACTGGTATTACGGGTCTTGGCATCACAATCACGTCGGCTTCTCCTTTGAAGAATGGTGTGTCTAGTTCAACTCTAGCCACTGGTACATCTTGAGTATCACTAGATGCAAACTTTACATTTCGTATATCTCCTGTGTACTTTTCTTTGGGTACAAGTTTAGTATCCACAACGCTGATTGTTGCTCCTGTGTCGCGCAGTCCTTGTGTTTCGACTCCTTCGACTTTCACTTGGCATAGCGGTTCATAGGTGATCTTGCTACACTCATCGCATAGTGACTTGTTCACTACAGCTACGATGGGTTCTTCACTGGTTGGTACACTGACTCGAAGTGCATGGTAATCAATGTGGTGAGGTCTGAATCATTTTCTTCATCTCCACTGCCGGATTCACTGCCGTTACGCGGTACGTAAACGCAAAATGCTCTGTGTTTCCTTTTCGGACAGTGTGCTATTCTGTGAGGTCCTCCACAATTGAAACATTCTAGTCTAGTGTGCGAACGCGATCTTTCCGGTTTGTCGGTCGATCTATGCTCCGTTTTTTCAGCATCCACTGATGTAGATGGTTCCTTATGGTTATATTTGTCATCTCTGCGCTGGTGGTGATCTTGATGTCTCGTTCTTAACTTGTCTTGGTGTCGCACTCGGAACTTGTCTTGATGTCTTTCTCCAGCTCTCGCTTGTTCATAAGCTTCCGCTGCGTCAACTGCTGTCTCTGATGTAGTAGGTCTCTTTTCCCTTACGAATCGGGCTTCATCTTGAGGTAGACCATCAAGAAAAATTTCTGTCACCAATTGGTCAAATAATTCGTCGAATGATTTTCTTCTCCCGGTCAAAGCAAACCATCTCTCCACCCACAATGACAATCTGCCGAACCAATCTTTTGCTGTTTCTTCTGGTTTCTTCTTTGCTGACTTGAATTTACGTCTGTACTCTTCTGACGTAAGTTGGAACTTTTTCATCAGCTCATGCTTTAAATCTTCATAATTCGCCAAATCGATCTGCTTCATTTGTGCCGTGGCTTCTCGAGCTTTGCCCTTCAATAATGAAAGTAGGCGTATGCCCCATTGATCTTCAGAATATCCTTCTGCTGCCATGATCTTCTCAAATTGCCACAGGTAAGCTTCTAAATCATCTCCATCTTCGTAGTATGGCAATTTGATTTTTGCTCCTTTATTTCCACCTCCATTCATAGATGATCGCGATGAAGTAGCTGTCGCATTTTGTTCTCTTTGAGCGTACAATTCTAATTCACGCATTTTCAAGGCTAATTCTGCTTCATCTCTTCTTTGCTCTCTTTCTCTTTCTGCTGCTTCTCTTTCTCTTTCTACTTCTACTTCTAGTCTTTTGTCTTCTCTTTCTGCTTCTAGTCGTTTGTCTTCTCTTTCTCTTTCTCTTTCCGTTTCTTCCTTCCTCCTCTCTTCCACATAATGGGCCAGGTCTTTCCCTGTGAAACCGAGGAGTTCGCCATCCTCTTTCCATACCTGCATGTTTGATTTGTTTCTCTGAGTTGTTTTTTCTACGGCAGAATTATTGGAATCTTGATTTTGCTGAGCGTTAACATTTTTCTTTCTGCTCGGTGGTGCCATCTTATCTTGGAAACGAACTATACGTCACGCTGTAAATTATTTATGCAAAGAAAAAATCGACGTCACTACTAGCTGACGTCATACGTTCTGTAAACACCGACACGTGTGTTTATGCCGCACTCAAAACATTAACTTCACCAAAAACCCTACTGATTATAAAACAACCGATCCTTCTTATCACAATCCCTTCTTGTGATAATTTCTGCCTCTACAGAAATCGGAGTTGTCTTACGAACTTCCAGTCAATTTATCCTTATGAAGTTAATATCGCGAATCACTTACTACGTGTCGTCACTCCACGTGTACACGCTAGTGTTCGCAAATCGGCGTTACTAACCGATTTTATTGATCAACATCAATATGATACGCGAATACTAATAATCGCGTTTGCTACACAACTATAGCTGGAAACGTTCCGGAATTCAAAAGAATTACGGACGACGGTGTCGATCTGAAAACGACAATGGGTTAGATGACTGTGGTCGGCTAATGTTCGCACAAAGCGTAGCGAGGTTATTATTCCGCCCAGATCGTATAAGCGCCCGCCAACCGCCCACAATATCAGCAAAACGATGGTCAAGTAAAATTACGTGACCTTGATGTTACACACTAGTGGAAAGGAATTGGACTACTCCAAGTTCGAATCCCTAGACGTGACTCATGCACTGTCTTTAGACTAGGTTATGTGTAAGGTAAGTACTGCTACTTAACATAGAACTACGTAAATTTTTACGTGTTCTTATCCCGGCTTGGCCCCCAAATTATGTCACGTGACCCGTGTGATTTACGTGGAACACATAAACAACACAGACCTCAAGTACAACTACTCATAAATTTTACAAGACCACACCGTTTTGCTGAGTTTTTTGTTGATGTTTCACTATTTCTGTTCTTTCATACACATATATACAACATGCACATCAATGAGGTGGAGTGAATGATGTCAAATGGTATAATGCATGCACATATATATATATATTGATGCTACAATG
>CM072511.1:5560691-5688191 GCA_036898135.1 Oncomelania hupensis | reverse complement strand
ACAGTATTAAAAGCAGAGCTAAAATCTGCAAAAAGAATTCTGGCATGTGCATTTGGTTTCTCCAGATGTTTATACAGAGTGTTAAGGATGAACAGCTTGGCATCATCAACCCCTCTCCTAGCTCTATATGCAAACTGTAATGGATCTAAGAGTGATTCTGTTGCAGATAAAAGTAGGTCTTTAACAATTTTTTCCAGCGTTTTCATAACTAAGCTTGTTAATGCTACTGGGCGAAAGTCATTAAGATTTTGAGGATTGGCAATCTTAGGCAAGGGCACGATATTGGAGAATTTCCAGAGAGCAGGGATAGAGCCAAAGTCGAGAGAGAGCTGGAAGATGCGAGAAAACACACCACCAAGCTGTTCTGCACAACAACGCAAGACACGCCCACCTATCCTGTCAGGACCTTGGGCTTTAGTTACATTTATTTTCTTAAACAAACCTGTTACTTGCTCTTGTGAAATAACAATATCATTTTGGGGATGCAAAGATTCTTTAAGAGCTTTAATATTATCAGAAAAATCATGTTTCTCAAAACGGTTATAGTGAATATTCAAAGCGTTAGGAAGGTCACTATCATGTACATTATTTAATTTAACAGTTTTCTTCTTGCTATCTGTAGGTTTATTTACATTTGCCATTGTCTTTATGCCATTCCAAGCTGCTTTCAAGTCCCCACAACTGTAACGTTCTTCTATTTTGTCTTTATATACCATTTTTGCTTTTCTAATTGCGTCTCTCACTTCCCTATTTACCCTCTTTTTTTCTTCGGCACTACCTGTAAAAAACACCCTTTTCTTTTTATTCAACACGTTCTTTAATTCTTTCGTTACCCAAGGTTTATTATTAGGAAATATAATAATTTCTTTAGATGGAATAACATTATCTACACAAAAAGATATATACGAAGAAACAACATCCGTAAGTTCATCCAAAGTCTCGCATGCATCATAGAACACATCCCAATCAGTACACTCAAAACATCCACACAAACATTCAATGCTATCAACAGTCCATTGTTTCACTTTCTGCACAACACACTCGACTCTCTCAAACACAGGTTTATACACAGGCGCAAGAAACACACTATTATGATAGGAAGCGCCAAGTGGAGGTAAGGCACGTGACTTGTATGCATAAGGTATGTTGCCATAACACAGATCTAAAGTGGTGTTGTTTATAGATGTTGCACAAGTAACATACTGATCATAAACTTTCAAAGTTTTATCCAGCTTGCAATGATTAAAATCACCCAAAATAAATTTCGGAGCGTCAGGTGAAATAGATTCTTGCTTTTGAATAACATCAGCAATTACTTGTCTAGCTCCACTGGCATTAGCACGAGGGTGAATGTACACAAGGGTAAAAAATAGCTGCGGGAATTCCCTAGGTAGATAAAAAGGTCTTAGTGAGATAGAGAGAAGTTCAATATCTGGTGTGCATATCTTTTCGCGTATAATAACGTTGTTACAGTACCTTTGGTTAATGTAAAAGCACACCCCCCCTCCTGTTGATTTCTTAGTTATCTCTGTAGATCTGTCAAGGCGGATAGGAGTGCCGAAGCCTGTCAAATGAAGAGCATCATCGGTGTCTCGATCGGATAGCCTGCAGCGTGTACCGCAGACAAAGCGCTTTATCAAGCGCTTCAGCCAATGCTAAGTCGTTTTACGGAACCACTCGCTGCAAAGCAGTAAGCAAAATGGCTGCCTCCACTGACGATCATAATGCTGTGCTTACGCGATTTTTAGAGGACGACGATGAAATAGAAGTAGCTGCTTTTTGTGCCGGTGTAATAGCTACTACAACAAGAGCTTTACATCATATCATTCAACAGAGGATGATAGATCGAGATACCTACATCGAGAATTACGTAGAAGAGACAGTACCGCGATACTCCGGAGCCCAGTTTCGGGAGCATTTTCGCATGGCCACTGACGTTTTTGAGGTAGGTGGCATGCCAATAGGCCTATGAATAATTATAAATATTCCATTTAAATAAACAAAACTACTACTAATGGAACCAAATCCATCCAGTAGATTAAGAGAAAATTAGGAAAAAACATATATTATGACGTCACTATGATGACATCACCCGATATGCATACTTTTGTGTTGCTTTGTCAGTTAGCATGCCCTTTCTGCCGCTTGGCAAAATTCCAAGCTGCTTGATCAAGCGGCTGCGTACCGCGCGCGCAGCGGTCAAGCTGCTCAAAGCCGCTTGCTCTGCGGTACACGCTACTCGGTACTCCTTCGCAAATCGCACGTAGGCCTCTATCTCGTCAACCTTGTTGCGAAGAGACTGTGCGTTAGCTAGTAGAACCGTGGGTAGAGGCGGCATACGTCTTCTGTTATTTAGGCTGAACTTCCGCATACGGCGTTGCAATCCTCCCCTTTTTCCTCTTTGCCTCTTTTTCTGATGGCTATTGGTCGTTTGTGAAAGCCCAGATGGAAGCATATCAGTTGGAAAGTCGCTAGTATCCATGATCTCTTTGTGCGTTCGAAACGACAACAGGAAATCACTGCTGTACTGTAAACGGCCATCTTGATCTTGGTTTCCGCTCACGACGTAAAAGAAAGTGAAAAATACGAGGTACACTTGCAGTAAACACAATAATTTCCACACGAACATCTTCCTGAAGTATACAACACAACAATCACTATATATAAACAGTCTTGGTAGTGTATAAAAACTTGATTACAAGAAATGATATTGAGAGCATCGGTCCCCGTCGCCCCTCTGATGTAAGCGACCTTGACCTCTCATATATATATATTCGGTATTCTCATTTTTTGGTGTGGTTATACAAATAGTTGAATAGATATCATTAAAGTTTTTGATCCCGCGCCAAGCATCCTTTTCAAAAACATTGGTAATAAAAGTGAGATTTAAAAAAAAAAATCTATTAATTTCTTTTGCTCATTTGAACAGGAGGTGAAAAGAACGCACATCTTTTTCGCTTTTAATTATATTTTTATTTTGGCAAAGAGAAACGACAGTGAAATATCTGTAATCTCATTTGAGAAAAATCTCGAGATATAATAATCGAAATATAGAAAAAAAAGGATTTTTAATTAATCTCATCTTGCCAATTGAAACCAAGAAGAAAAAACAACATTTAGAGATAAATTTTTTTTAAAAATGTTACGTCGGCTTTTCCCCTTCTTTTTAAATGCACTCATTGTGACGTTTTTTTTTTTTTTGTGGGCTCTGCACAATGGAATGCTATTACCCACTCGCCTTTGTCTATGGGGATCGCTAGTAATCTCCTTGTGACTTAACTTAATACATTTATTTGTTTAGCTCGGTCTGTGTTTAGGCTGGGAGTACAGAGTAAGATAGATACATGGTAAAAGATCAATGTCACACTAACTTACATGCGGCTATGAAACATAAGTAGTCCAGCCACTTGATAACAGTAAATATCACACATTTATTTCTTCTACTATATACACGATCTTCGAAGTACGAAACTAACTTAAAAGTTCAAATGTCACTTCCAATGGTTCGCTCTTGATAGTTCTAGGAAGCTACATATACTTTATCATCATTGGGCACTGGATACTCTCTGCCCTAATGGTCAGAGTTCTTGAAGAGTGGAATACTGTGGTCCGTTTATACAGATTTGGTGCACGGCTACAAGCTTGTTCTGACCATTATTATATATGTCTCATTATCAGAGGATTGTACTGTGTTGGAATTGTGAAAAGGTTCAACTGTCGTGTTGTGCAATAGACTATAGAATGAGTTGTATAAATGAGAGCAAGTACATATAGGTTAAACAACAGTGGGTCCATCAGGTATACAATATGGCGTCAAAACCGGTCGTGCTCGACACGTGGTCACGCGACGTTGGATTAACCATTCAACTCTAAGCATAGCAAATTTCACAAACATAATTCAACAATAATATAAATACATCACGAGGAAACAAAAGTATGTTCATTTATCTTTTTAACAATGTCAGGCCGTGGCTAACTTGATTGAATTCGAATTTGTTTCAACAAATTCTGCTTCCCTAGTCGGTCAATAGAGAGATTCTGTTCGAGCGTAACTGTGTACTGCTCGGCGTTTGAATGCAGACTCAATTTCTACCTGGCCTCTGACTGACCAGGCAGAACTGGTTCTACCTAATCTAGCTGTGTTCGAATTGGCCGGAAAATCTGATTGGATGAAAAATCAAAGCGCTCTAACGTAAGCTGCGATGATGTCATTGCCTACTGGGCTATCGTCACGCTATACAACTGTGTTTTACTGACTAAACAAGGCAACAGCTTAGGGCTGTGTTTAAATCTCGGTTCTTGTTACACTCATTCAATTGAGGTTATGAAATCAATTTTTCGCTCATTCCTCCTAAGAAAAGAAATGAGTCAGGGTTCCAGATTTCCATTGTTTTTGTTACATATATATGAGCAAAAGTATGAAAACGTTAATTGGGAACGACGGGTCCGAGATCAGTGAACTTGGTGAAATGTTGATGGAGGTGATATGTTTTTTATCGGAGGTTGTATCTAAAAGACAGATAACCCCACTGGGAAGGACTGCAGTTCTTAAATCTTTGATTTTGTCAAAATTAGTTCATTTGTGGATGCTGCTTCCCAATCCTCCTTACAAATTTGTAAGCTTGGTGCAGAAAATTGTGTTGTTTTTTTATATTTGAAACCACAACAGAGATCGAATTAGCAGGAAAAGTGCCGTAAAAATGTTGTAAATGGAGGTCTTGGAATACCTGAAATAAAAGAATAAAAAACTCTTTAAAATTATCATGGATACGAAAACTTCAATATGGCAATCCCAAATGGAAGAGTATTATTTGTTCTGTTTGTCCTGTTGTGAAAAACATTACTAAGTTAGGCGCCAGTGTGCCTACTTCCACTGTAAAATGTAACGATTTCTGGACTGAGGTTTCTTATTAATATAAATTATTATTTTGCTTCTTATGTTGATATTCAGAGTCTCATAGAACTGTTATCCGAATGGATCTTTTAAAACCACAACGTTCAGGATGGTGAACTAGGCATATTCTATAAACAATGGTTTATTAAAGATGTATTCTGCATAGTTAACTTGATCAACGAAATGGAAAAATGTTTGTTGTTAGATGAATTTCGAGAAAAATATAATGTAAACACAGATTTTTTAAACTTATACTTTAACTATTAAAACAATATATGCATACGTTTCATTTGATTAACAAAATAATCAATTTGAAATAAATAACACCTGGAAAATTCTCAGCTCAGTCTGAAGAGGAGCACGGGTGTACTATGATACTTTCACCTCAGATAGGACCCCTTGGGATCATGAGCAATCTTGCCACTGTAGATTGTTCTAACCTATAAAGGGAAAAGTGAAAGCCCCAGTTGAAAACCTGTCTTTCCTTTGTAGGCATGACAGATTCACTGCGGCAACAGTACCCCCGTTGGAGTGCCGGGGGTTTCAGTATAAATAGTATCCCCACTTTATGGAAATTTAGTGCTTTTAATTCCCACTGTCGCTGTCTTCCTCATTTACTCTTTCCCATTCCTGCTCTGTCCTATCACTCTGCTATACTATCTTCTTCTTCGCTAGATCAATGACCTACCTTTTTCCTTGAAAACTCTTCCTGGACAAGACTCCTTGTTTGTGTATGAGGTCTGTTGGATCAGTTTGGGAGTGTTGGACGCTTTCTGCCGGGTGGTCACTAGGGCTTCCTATGATGTTATTATTTAGCAATATAGGCATTTTATATGTATATGTTTTGTTGATAATTTATAATGATGTTTGTATTCTATTTTGGTTTTGTAACCGGGGGTTCGAGTAGTTGGGGTAAAGCCTCAGCCGTCCCCTGCGTGGGATGTCTTTATTGTAAAGTGACTGGCCGGTGGAGGGCATTCAATTTTCCCACTAGGGTTGTTTCAGCAGATCTTTTATGCGGATCGGGAGTTGTCCGGTCCTGATTTGGCTCGGAAGAGTCCGCTGGACCTAAAGCAACAATCAATCAATAAATCAATCAATCAAACCTCAGATAGGGCATGGCCAAACAGCTGTATTAATTGGGACGGCAAACTAGAGAAAGAATTGAGTTGGAAGACCATTTTTAAGAAAACACAGAGGATTCATGATATAAAATTCAGATGGTTTCAAATATTATAGTGCATAGGATTAGAGCAACTAATATTGTTCTCTCCAGTATGGGTGTGGCTGCTGATTCAATGTCCTTCTGCAGAACTGAGCGACAAAATATCTAGCATCTGTGTTGGAATTGTGAAAAGGTTCAAAGTTTTTGGAATCAATTTCAGTCCGTTATTAATAATCGCTATCACAATGTTGTTGACTTAAATTTAAATGCATACATTGTTCTCTTTGGTTATGACGAGCATTTTAAATCTGATGTGGTAGGCCTAGTTGACATTATAATAACACTTGCAAAATATCTTATGTATAAATGTAAAGTTAGTAACATAAACGGTTCCTGTATTTCAAGCATTTAAGCAGTATTTAAGAGTGCGCTATGATATTGAAAAATTCGCTTCCTTTCTGACAATGTAAACAGATTCAACATTGAGTGGTTTCCGTACAAATCTCTATTCAATCTAACTCCTGATCATGTTTAGCATCTTTGACAATACAATTTAGTTATGTACGTTTCATTATTTTAGTGTTAATTAATTTTAAATCTCACTCTTAGAAATAAAATATCTTTTTTCGTTGGTATTGCTAAATATTTGAAATATGTCTGTATGTTTAGTCTTTATAAGTATCATTGCCTTACGTGGTGTAATGGACACGTCAAAAGTGAAATTCATATGCATTGTGATTCATATGCATTGTTGCAGATGCCCGCAGAACGCCTCATACACGAAGCTGCCGGGACGCTACAGCAATAAATTATTTCTAATAAATTATTTCTAATAAATTATTTCTAATAAATTATTTCTATCTTTTTCCTACTTTACTTTTACTCTGTGTGTGTGTGTGTGTGTGTGTGTGTGTGTGTGTGTGTGTGTGTGTGTGTGTGTGTGTGTGTGTGTGTGTGGGTATGTAAACCGCCGTGATTGAGGTCCAGGGCTTGATACGCTGAGACGTAAATGAGGTCATTTTTTCAAATGGGGCCCTCACCTTGGACCTCAGTTATTTTTACCACGTGCACTACAGTTGCACTTCACGGAAGTGTAGTTGTAGTGCATGTGCACTTAAAGTACACTTCGCGAAGTGTAGTTGTAGTGCATGTGCACTTAAAGTACACTTGGCCAAGTGTAGTTGTAGTGCATGTGCACTACAACTACACCAGGTCAAGTGTAGTTGTAGTGCACATGCACTACAAGTACACTTGACCTGGTGTAGTTGTAGTGTATCTTCCAGACGGGTAGGATAAGGAACTTTCCTCGACGATTAGGGTAAGGCAGTGCCTCGACGATTAGGGTAAGGCAGTGCCTCGACGATTAGGGTAAGGCAGTGCCTCGAAAAGGGTTAGGGTCAGGGCTAGTTGCAGCGCTGCAACTAGCCCTGACCCTAACCCTTTTCGAGGCACTGCCTTACCCTAATCGTCGAGGCACTGCCTTACCCTAATCGTCGAGGAAAGTTCCTTATCCTAGCTGTGTTTTTGAATAAACTTGACCTACTTCGTCTCTAAGAGGCGAGGAAAATTGCTAAAAGTAGCCGTTTTTCGAAGAAAGTTGACCTAATTCGCCGCTTAAGGAGCGCGAAGTACGTCAAAGGACCCCATTTACGCCTGAATACAACTATGTGTGTGTGTGGGTGTGTGTGTGTCTGTGTGTGGGTGGTTGGCTAATTACTTCACAGAATACTTGTCGTACTGACTTACCTATATGTTTATTCTATTATATTATCATAAAAAATTATTTGACATGTAATTGACTGAAATTGAGCATTAATGCAGATACGTGTTGGAGTACAAAAAAAAGGGAAAAAAATTTAATCACCCCAAAAAATATAAAAAGACAATATCTTTAAAACAGAAATTAAAAAAATTATTACAATGAAATAAATAAATAAATAAATAAATATAAGCTTCTCTCTCTTATTCCTTCCTTGTTAACTCACTATTCCTTTCCTACCCCGTAACGCAACTTCTCTCTCAGCCGCTCCGTACACATATTTTTTCAGCGATTCCGTGGTAATCAAACAGGGTTGTGGGTATCACACGTGCCAATAAAACTTTTTTTTTTTGGGAGGACGTTATTGCGTGCCACGTTTCACGGAGAAACAGAAGGAACTAAGACGAATAAATGCTGCATTGATAAAAGAAAACAGCAAGGCGAAGAACACAGTGGATATATCTGCCAGAGGGTTTTGATATTTTGTTCACTCTCAAAACACAGCACGAAGGTCATGCTTTGTTGCTTGTTGTTTCTCGCTGGTCTTACGGGTCCTGCTGGGTGACGTAGTATCGTAGTGATTTGGAGGCACACGCTAGGAATGTGTCGCGAAAGCAAATAGGTGAGCAGCGGAAGAGTCTGAATGAGTTGTATGACTGTCGTGTTGTGCAATAGACTATAGAATGAGTTGTATGACTGTCGTGTTGTGCAATAGACTATAGAATGAGTTGTATGACTGTCGTGTTGTGCAATAGACGATAGATTGAGTTGTACTGTCGTGTTGTGCAATAGACTATAGAACGAGTTGTACGACTGTCGTGTTGTGCAATAGACTATAGAATGAGTTGTACGACTGTCGTGTTGTGCAATAGACTATAGAATAAGTTGTCTGACTGTTGTGTTGTGCAATAGACTGTAGAATGAGTTGTACGACTGTCGTGTTGTGCAATAGACTATAGAATGAGTTGTATGACTGTCGTGTTGTGCAATAGACTATAGAATGAGTTGTATGACTGTCGTGTTGTGCAATAGACTATAGAATGAGTGCGGGAGACACGACTCCTGTTCTGACCAAACAGTATGACGTTCTCCCATCTGGACGCCGTTTCCGTTTACCCAAGTGTTCCACTGTATGAACCAGATCTAGCTTTGTCCTCAGATCCATCCAACTGTTAAACAGACGTTAATATGTGTCTCTCAGAAGGAACAGAAGTGTGTTATGGTGTGCTAAATGTCTCTGTGTGTGTATGTGTGTGCGTGGGCATGTAGAAACGACCTTACTCTGACACACACATGAAAGTCTACATGGTTTCTTTTGACTTTTTTTTACGGCCCCATTATTTTGACGTCAAAATAGTGCTCCATAGAGTTACAGCTGTTTTAGGATTATGGTTAGGTTAAGGGTTAGGGTTTAGGGTTAGGGATAGCTTCAAAGAATTGAAAATGTCAGAATAATGTCAAAGAAATGGAAAGTGTGTAAAAATAATGTGTTTTTTTCACAACAGTCATCACAACGTCGCTTCTACAAAAATGTGTGTGTGTTGGATTGTCTTAATTTTGTTTTCCCTCCAACCGTTTTTAATTGGGGACTTTATGCATTTTATTACTTTATTGTTGCTTCTTGCTTTGTTATAGTCTATGCATTTGTCGACCACTTAATGAGTGAATGAATAAGGCCTACTACCCAGGTGTGGTTGGTTTCATTATCAGTTAGTGAATGTTTGTAAGTGTATTTTCTTACACACAGGCTGGGGAACAGTTGAAAGCAAAAATCTCTGAAATCCGGCCGGAGTCCAGGGGCCGGAGTCCAGGGGCCGCCGTAAGGCCCCTGGTCAGGTGCAGGGGCGAAGCCCCGGTGGAGGGATCTGGGGGGCAAAGCCTCCCAGAAGCTAAACGTTTCATAGCATGTACACCCAAAAAGAATGCTTTTTGTGAGAGATAAACGTGGATGTTTTTCATAATATTCATCATGTGTTCATAAGGACATTATCATTAGTAGCACTAGTAGTATGAGTAGTAGTAGTAGTAGTTACCCATGACATGGAGTGCAGTTACACTTTCGCCATCTTTTCAAGCCATTCCCATTTCCACTTGTTGTTGATTTCCCCTTCTTCAAAAAGGTCTCCACGGTTAATAGTACGTGAAACACACGACTTGACCATGATAGTAAAGTGATTTATTGATTGATTTATTGTTGCTTTAGGTCCAGCGGACTCTTCCGAGCCAAATCAGGACCGGACAACCCCCGATCCGCATAAAAGATCTGCCGAAACAACCCTAGTGGGAAAATTGAATGCCCTCCACCGGCCAGTCACTTTACAATAAAGACATCCCACGCGGGGGACGGCTGAGGGTTGACCTCAACTACGCGAACACCCCGGTTACAAAAACAAAATAGAATACAACCATCATTTTAAATCATCAACAAAACACATACATATAAAATGCCTATAGTGCGAAATAATACAATCATAGGAAGCCCTAGTGACCACCCGGCAGAAAGCGTCCAACACTCCCAAGCTGATCCAACAGACCTCATACACAAACAAGGAGTCTTGTCCAGGAAGAGTTTTCAAGAAAAAAGGTAGGTCATTGATCTAGCGAAGAAGAAGAAAGTATAGCAGAGTGATAGGACAGATCAGGAATGGGAAAGAGCAAATGATGAAGACAGCGACAGTGGGAATTTAAAGCACTAAATTTCCAGAAAGTGGGGATACTATTTATACTGAAACCCCCGGCACTCCAACGGGGGGAACTGTTGCCGCAGTGAATTAGTCATGCCTACAAAGGCAAGACAGGTTTTCAACTGGGGCTTTCACTGTTCCCTTTATAGGTTTGAACAATCTACAGTGGCAAGATTGCTCATGACCCCAAGGGGTTAGTAAAGTGATTATAAACTAACAATGGCGGACAGTGACAAAGGACTGACCTTCATGTGAACCTCCAAACGTTCAACATCGCCTTCGCCCGCTGTAGTCATGTGATGCTAGTAAGCCTTATTGGGCAGTGAATTTGATGTAACAATAGAGGGCGAGAGCGGCACTTTTAGTGACGAGGAAAAAAAAAGCTGGACCCGAGACTTGGACTTGGATAGATAGCGTTTTGAGATTTTTATTTTTCTCGGAGAGATTTTTTTCTCGGACCTCTATTTAATTTTCTGGGGAGTGACGGTACCTTTTCTCGGAAAATCGAGGATCCGAGGAGAGTTCCCCAGCCTGTTACACATGTATTGCAATGTGCTGTAGTAAGTACTTTTAGCAAAGCATGTCTTAATTTCTGTTTGAGATAATAAAGTATTCTTGAATGGAATTGAATTAAAAACTTCGAGCGGGGTGAATACTTGGATGGGTGACTATACTCTGAAGACCGCCGCCAAAAGGCTTACAGATAATATCAAATCGTGCAACACACCCCTGTCACCCAGCTGTAAATGGGTACTTGGTTCTGTTTAGAATTCTGGGGGAAGGTAAATGAGCGAGGGAGAGGAAATGGATATGCGTCACCGTCCTCATTAAGCTGGCCTGGAGCGAAGAGAGGTTCCGAACGCCTCTCTCCCAAGCAACGATCGCAAGATATCGCGAATTTATTTACCCTTTCCCTACTGTTTCAAAGAACGGTTGTAAGAGGTGGTGAATAAATTTGGATTAAATAAGCATTCACTGTTTAGTTTTCTCTGCTTGTCATGCGGTATGAATAATTGATGCAATGCAGAATGTTCTGTTCCCCAAGTAAGTCTAGTTTCTATGTGTTTATCATTATGTGTCTTTTATTAAGTTTTAAGTAATGGTGAGGGATCATTCCAATTGGATAACTCACTCCGACTGTTTATTTTGATTGGCTTCCACACTTCCTTGGTATTTTATATTGTTACATGTCAAGGATATTTTTGTGTGCGTGCGCGCGCGCGTTTGTGTGTGTGAGGGTGAGTGTGTGTGTGTGTGTTGCCGATGTGTTGTTATGCGCCTAGAGTAGACTATTTATGTCTAGATTTGGCGGGATAAAAATGTTCGTATTATTATTATTATTATTATTATTATTATTATTATTATTATTATTATTATTATTATTATTATTATTATTATTATATTGGCATTACAATACAATTTCTGTGTTGAGATAGGGAAGTATTTGCATTGGTATTTATATAGAGCATCCACACACAACGGAGAAGCGTGTGGTCGTCTTCTCAAAGAGACACGTGACAAAACAGCAGAGCAGCACTAACCAATGAAAATTTTTAAATAATTCTGAGCCACAAAGAGTCATTATAGGCTTTATAGTATGTCACCGCAAGTTGTTTTTTTTTAAACCATAGGCTATGTATTTTATAATGGTGTGGTGCATGTGTGAAAGGAATGATTGAATGGGTTAAGTGCCTGTGCTGCAGAGCAAATTCTTTGTGCAAGGTGCAATACATTCTGTATTATGTATTCTTACATAGCTGCTACTCGGTTTATGAAACCTTCTATGGCCATACTATCAAGTAAAAACAATCTATCTATCTATCTATCTATCTATCTATCTATCTATCTATCTATCTATCTATCTATCTATCTATCTATCTATCTATCTATCTATCTATCTATCTATCTATCTATCTATCTATCTATCTATCTATCTATCTATCTATCTATCTATCTATCTATCTATCTATCTATCTATCTATCTATAGGGGGAGGGGAAGGGGGGAGGGGGAAAGATGACCTCAGACTTAGTTGAACTAAGATTCGTGTGATGTAATACCGCCAGGAAAGCGGACTAGCAGTTCACACCCACGAACTTCTTATCGTCATGGTGGTCTTCGTACAACAAAGAGGCGCAACTCTTTTTGCCTCGAGAAACAAGCTTCAATCTTATTGCATGCACAGCGGGACGGCTTTTGCGACAATAGTCTGGATGTACACTGCTGATTTACGACCATCTGAGCATGCTCTCACATTTCATGAAGTTAACATTTAGGGTACATAAACCGGTCTTATGTAGCGCGCTTACAAGACCGATAGCTGCTCAAGGCGCTGATTCTCAGAACCCATGCCGCTTGCCCAGTGCAAGGAGGTAGAAGAAGAGGGAGACCGAAAAAGAGGTGGGAGGACAACATTCGAGAATGGACTGCCTTGATATGGAACGAAGCCATCAGGGTTGCTGAGGACAGAGAAAGATGGAGTATGCTGGTTAAACAATCATCTGTGGTGCCCCAACGACCCCAGAGTTACGAAATAGGATAGGATAGGATAGGATTGGATGCAGCTTGCACAAAAATGGTCGCGATTTCTGTCCGGTCAGAATTCTTAAAATAATAATAATAATAATAATAATAATAATAATAATAATAATAATAATAATAATAATAATAATAATAATAGTAATTATAACAATAATAATAATAATAATAATAATAATAATAATAATAATAATAATAACAATAATAACAATAAAAATAATAATAATATAGGACTTTGTATAAAAGATATAATCTGTAAAATGCGTTAGCCGATCAGAATTCTTTTAAACAAAATTGCTCCTCCTCAAAAGGTAACTCCTTATTATAAATTGCTTATATTTTTGGGGGGTAAACAGAACAGCATTTTCCTGAAACAACATGTACTGTGATCCTTATAGCGGTAGATGTATTTGATGATCTCTGATCCCCCGTTGGGGTGCCGGGGTTTCAGTATAAATAGTATCCCCACTTTCTGGAAATTTAGTGCTTTAAATTCCCACTGTCGCTGTCTTTCTCATTCCTGCTCTGTTCTATCAATCTGCTATACTATCTTCTTCTTCGCTAGACCAGTCATCTACCTTTTTTCTTGAAAACTCTTTCGGGACAAGACTCCTTATTTATGTGTGAGATCTGTTGGATCAGCTTGGGAATATTGGACGCTTTCTGCCAGGTGGTCACTAGGGCTTCCTATGATGTTATTATTTAGCAATGTAGGCATTTTATATGTATGTGTTTTGTTGATAATTTATAATGTTTGTATTCTATTTTGTTTTTGTAAACGGGGGTTCGAAAAATTAGAGTATAGCCTCAGCGTCCCCTGCGTGGGATGTCTTTATTGTAAAGTGACTGGCTGGTGGAGAGCTTTCAGTTTTACCACTAGGGTTGTTTCAGCAGATCTTTTATGCGGATCGGGGGTTGTCCGGTCCTGATTTGGCTTGGAAGAGTCCGCTGGACCTAAAACAATAATAATAATGTAATGTAATGTAATGATGATCTCTGATTTCATCTTACAGTGATCAGGATAGCCCATGATGGCTCATCGCCTGATACTTGGTTTCATGTCTACTTCCGTGTTATTTCAGCTGAGTTCGCCCCCTTAGTGTAAGGCGGCGAGTCATTAGGGGGCTGTTCAATTAATTATAAAATAAATCAAAGATCAGTTTGTGTATTCTACCACTGTAAGGATTATACTGCATGTGCAGCACCATCTACAAAGGTTATACGGTATTTGTAATAGGGAGTCACTTTTCAACCACCTGCACTCTGGGTGCGTAGTACGTGGGGAGGGGGAGGGAGGAAAGGGGCATCCCGTCCTGTATGCGTGAAACGTTTAATTTGTCATAACTGGCTCTTTCTTGTGCCTCGCTGCATATTCTATTTATTGCTGTTACCAGCCTAACGTGAGCCACACAAGTAGCGTATTGCAAGTAAATAAAGGTGTCGTCGACAATTTGTGCGAAACTTGTTCTGCCAGATGCTCAGGTTTGAAAACTACCCAATAACCAAGGCTCTTTTTACCGCCACATTGAGATGTGTTGTGTTGTGTGTTGTGTTGTGTGTGTGTGTGTGTGTGTCTGTGTGTGTGTCTGTGTGTGTGACTTGCTTAACATGGTAAGCCTGCTGAGAGTGGAGAATCTAGCAGCAATAAAATGGATAGGAATTTTAAAATAACAAACCGTATTCATAGCAAATTTGAAGCTCAACCGCACACTAGCCACTATAACAACCCCAATGATGCTGAGGAGGACGAAGATGATGATGACGACGACCATGATGCTGCTGCTGCTGCTGCTGCTGCTGATGCTGATGTCTCATTACTGGACTATGAAAATAGCGACGATTATTTGCCTTACCCAACTCCCCTACATCAACAATGGGGTGAAATGGGGTGTGTGACGGTGGTGGGTAGGATGTGGGGGGTGGGGGGTAGGGGGGAAGAATGGAGTATTGGGGCTTTGGGGAGTATTACTTCCTTAAAGACAGAATGAAACTAGCAGTCAATGAAAAACGAATAGCAATGCTCGCCCTAAACGCCTTCCCGAGACAGAATACCGTGGTTTTTTTTATGGAAAGTCGGCTTGCGGTTGTGATTAGCATGATTTGAATTTCAGTCTCACAATCTTGAAATGGCCGGAGACACGAGAGAGTCTGGCAGTCTAGGTTCCGTGTCGCCTAAGTTAAAACTAGTGAAAGTGGATGTGCTGATGGCGCTGTCGCTGTCTTAACTCTATAGAGGCCTTTTTTTGCCTTTTTTTTTCTGGTTTGGCTCGATCACATTCTACTTCCGTTTTGATGTCATTGTTCCAGTGACTCGTTTGAGACACGATGGTTGTTAAAGACACCCTTATACGTCTCAACGATCGGGTGTTGGAAGCCTTTCAGTGGCTATGACATGGAATGGTCAACAATGAACAACGAGGAATGACGATTTCAAGATGGATTATGTTTATTAATTCGTCACCCATAATCGGGCAAAATTCAGGCTGATTTCACAGCTAAAGCACGGCATCCGCATTGGTAACGCCACTCAGGTCAAGAGGGTGGGGGAGCAGGACCTGTAGTGCATTCTGTCTAGGATAAGCGCGTTAGGATTTTTTTTAAGTCGGTGCGGCGTAGTGCAAAACGCGCACAGAAAAAACAGGTTGTGGTAGTGTTGAAGGGGGAGGAGAACATTGAGATTTAACCTCTACACCCACCATTGGCGATATGGCAGACGGGGATAAACATCCCAGGGAACAAGGGGTAGGGACCTAAAACAACACTGAACCACCAGGGCAATCATACTGCTTAAATGGACAGTGAAAAATGGCCCCTTTTTTATTTCGCCCACCCCGGAATTCGAACCTGGGTCATCTGTGTGCCAGGCGAACGCTCTACCACTTGAGCTACGGCGACGGTTGAAGGGAAGTAGAACCGAACGCTTCTCTGTTTGCGGACAGCGTAAATGCCTCACCGTTGATTCTGGAGAAAAAGAACCACGCCAACCCACGATGAAACCCGTATTCTGTTACTAATAGTAAGATTACGTCAGCCACTGAGTCCGACCGTCTGTCGCACTTTACACAGCAATAACTCACCAACCGTTCATCCGATTATGATGCTATGTGGTACGAGTATTCATTTTCGTTGTTGCCACTTATCTGTAAAATGAAGGGTTCGTATCCCACACCGCTTGGCTTTCACGGGTTCGAATCCGAAACAGTACGGATAACGTGAGTTCTGTCGTAGTGAAGTAGTTTGGACAGACTGATCTCTGTCGTCTGTGGGCTACACGTTCATTTTCACCGTCTTGTGCTAGGGGAACAACCAAATGAGGCCTGTTTTGCTTGGAAAGAGTGCCAATTTGTTTTCCAATTTTAATAATGCCAAGGGAGGGAGGAAGATTTGAGGTCCGGTTTTTTTTTCAGCTGGGTCGACGCTTGTGTGACTGATGGTGGGTGATGAGTGAAGTGATGAGTGAAGTGATGAGTGAAGTGATGAGTGAAGTTATGAGTGAAGTTATGAGTGAAGTGATGAGTAAAGTGATGAGTAAAGTCAGTGATTGGGTGAGAGAGATGAAGTGGATGGTAGAGCAGTGTTTGTGTGTGTGTGTTTGTTTGTTTGTGTGTGTGGGCGGGTGTGTAGTGTGTATGTGTGTGTAGTGTGTGAGGGTGAGGGTGAGGGTGAGGGTGTGTGTGCGTGTGTGTACGCCCGCGCGCTCGCGATCATATTTTGCTAGGTGAATGGTTGAATTTATTCAAGTCTAACTCCATGCTTTAACCCATATATGCCTAAAAAATTTTTTTTGTCCAAAATATGGTAAGTGTGTGTGAAATACATAGAAAAACATGAGAAAAGTTGTTATTTGAATGAAAACTTCAAATTTATTGATTTAGATGAACAAGTCTTGGTGTTCCCTTTTGTACCCGCTAGGCGCGAGAGGGTACAGGTTTTTCCGAAAAACAATTTGTTTAAAACTAACTAAAACAATAGTGCCCCAAAGACTTTTTAAGGCAATTTTCAAACAACAATGATGAAATGAAGGCAAACAACTTAGAAACAACAAACCAACTAAGTTAAAAAGTCATATTGTCATCTTGAAAGTTCTGCATGTCTGTGACTGGCTGGTTTCAAAGTACTGTCTACTGTCAATTCAGTTTTTATGATTCATTCACACAGCATCTTGGGTGTGAAATGTGGCAAAGCACTTGGTGTGGAGTCGCACGTTGCATTTGATGCATTTCTGTTGAGCTTTGCCTTGACAGGCTGCACATCTTCCCCTGCTCGAGACCCTCTCGATCAGATGCCCTTTTCCGTCCAGGCGTAGGGCTTTGGGTACTCTCCAGTCCAGGCTCCCGCATCGGCCAAGGGGGCGTCCAATTCGACCTGGTTGGGCGGCTCTTGCCAAGTAGACAGTGGCTATTTGCTATCGGATAGCCAGAAGATCCATGGGCTGCTGTATGCCAGTGGGCGTGGCTCGATACAAGTGCCAGGCCTGCTGTACCGACAGATCAATGCAGTACGCCAAGATTGATCAGTACCATTTCTTGGAGCGGATTCCAGCGCGATATTTGTCAATGTTCTGGTCAGATCTGTCAACTCCTTCCATTTTGTTGTAGTGATTGATCAAAGCTGGCTTTGGGATGTTAATTCTTTTTTTGTCTTGCCGAGACCATCGGTTGGCTGTTTGAGTGGGATGAATGCCCACTTTGTTGGAAACGACGTTAACAATGCTGTTGTCGTTCCAACGCACCACAAGGAGGTTATTGGCTGTGTCTGTGTAGTAGTCGTAAGTTCCCCTTTTGGTTTTCTGCATGCTTTTGACGTCCATAAGAGGACAATCCTCCACCCTGTTGGATCTGATGGTACCAGTGCATGCAATTCCTTTGGATGACATATAATCCACTAACTTCAGAGAGGTAAACAGATTGTCAAATGTCAGGTGAAAGGCGTCACCCTCCTGGAGCTCAGACACCAAATCAATCACAACTGACCCTCCCATTCCAACTCCAGGACACTGAGCAGCAGCTTGTTTTCCTTGAGCTCCTTGGTACGGTTCAAATTGAACCACGTAGCCCAGCGGTGTGGCCAAAACCCACATCTTGAACCCAAACCGTATTGGTTTGCCTCGAATAAACTGCTTTGCTCCATGCCTTCCATAGTACGGGATCATGCTCTCGTCAATGCTCAAGTCTTGCTGCTTCAGGAAGTACCGCAGACATCGTTCATTGATCATTGTGAGCAGAGGTCTGACTTTCGCCATTTTATCAGTGGCATCCAGGTCACTGTTGTCGTTGACATGGAAATAGCGCATGATTTCCTCAAATCGATCTCTGGACATGGATGCAGAAATAGCTTCATTGCAGATTTCGGGGTCCTTCGACCAGTACATTCGTTTTCTTGGCACTGTACTGTATCCAGAAACGAGTAGAATCCCTATGAAGGTTCTTATGTCATCACAAGAGAAGTTGAACAAGTGGTTTCCCTTGAATGCTGCATAGCATTAGCCCTTTGTTTGTTCTGTGATAAGGTCAATTACTTCGTCATCAAAAAACCGTTAAAACAGATTCACAGGATCAGTAGGCAAACGAGAGACATCAGCTTTGGCGGATGACCAAGTGAACTGGCTTTTTTGGCGATCATTCAAGTCCACCTTTTTCCAGGATCGTTTCTCAGGTCTGTGTGGAGGCAGTGACCTCTCTCGTTGTTTCCTTGCTGGCATGGTTGAGGATGCATCACGGGTTCACTTTCGAGGTCTTCTGCTACTTTCATCAGAGGATGTGCTTTCATCAGACGTCCCAGATTCCTGCAAAAAACATAGTTACAATGAACAAAAATTATACAGAGAGAGAGAGAGAGAGCGAGAGCGAGAGAGATAACATGCCAGCATATTTTAGGGGCCTATTGTGTGGCGTAGTAAATACACGTCTTTGCATAACATAGTCTTCAAACACCAACGATACTGTTTCAAACTGACAGAAAACAAATAGCTACTTACATCATTTGACTCGGATTCATCATCGGTTTCTCCAAAAGTGCTTTTGCCGTCTGGGTAAAACACGGTTGCAGTGGCTCCTGACGACAGCTGCCTTCCATTTAGGTTCTGAATGCTGGGGCCTTCTCCCTCTTCGTCGCCGCTGTCTTCGTCAGTGAGTGCATCTACAGGTGGTGGTTCAATGAAAACATCAGCTCTTTGGAACATTATATCTTCTTTAAGAATATCCAGCACCTCATTGACATTATACGACCTGCAAAAAAATCGTAAATCACAAAAATAACTAAGACTTCAGTAACGCAAAAACCTGTCCCCTCTCGTGCCTAGAGGGTACTTTTCGGTACAGCAGTTTAACCTGTCCTACAACATACCAAAATCAAAACAATTCAAAACAGACAAAACCGTTTCTAGATATGTTATATATCTACAATTTTGCTTATATATTGTTATCAAAAATGTTGACCATTAATAAAATATTGTCTCACCTTTTCTGACTTGCCATGATGAGCAGAAAATCGCTGAGGTACCTGGCCATTCTGGATAAGGTTGTCGCGACGGCAGACGTAGAGGGATGCGGCCGGACTAACGATGAGACGTTTAGACGTGGAAGTGTCGCAACGAGGGGGAGGAGGGGGGTAGAGAGGGGTGGAGAGATTGGGAAAGAGGCGGAGGGGATGGGGTGGAAGGCGGTGAGGAGATGGACGGGTTTGCGGAAGAGGAAGGAGAAAGAAGAATGCTTTACCTTGCCCGGTTCTAAACAGAGCCAGGTATCCGTTCATTGCGGGGTACACTTGTGTGTGCCGCGCGCTTGTTTTATTATTTGTGTCGGTCCCGTGGTTGCCTGTCAAACATAGTCGCCCATCCAAGTAGTAACCCCGCTCGATGTTGCTTCACGTTACGCTCACTAGCGCGTGCACAGATCACTACGCTATTGCGCCACCCTTCTCCATAGGCGCCGGTATTGGGGTGCGAGCGGAGTCTATATAGTAGTTACAGGGTCCGCTGGCAATTTCGATTCGGGCGCCTGTGCCCCCTTTTAATATAACGTTCTGTTATTTCAGTGGCACTCGCAGTTTGTATTCCATCATCGCCCATCGTCTTCCAGTTTTCCTTTCATTTCCTTCTTCCTTTTCACGCTTACCTCTGTCAGCATGCATGCGAGAACAGAAATTAAGCCACGTAGAGTAATGAAACCTGCCCATTCTGTCAGTCGATAGCCGAAGTTACCACAGTATAATAGAGGTCCCCTTCCCCAATCTCATATCAGGGGCGGCGCGATGGCCCAGAGAGGGAAAACGACGGCAAAACTGTTGAAGCATTAAACCTGGCATTGCGGCCAGTGGTTCCAAATTTTAAAGTTGACGGCCTGGAGTGCCGACAAATAACATGACCCTGAAACAGACAAGGGCCGCCTACTACTTCGGATGAGAGCATAAACTGAGTGCACGCACGCATTCCATGGCACGGATTTCAAAGATCCGGTCGCCCAGGATTGTGCTCAGTGGTCTGGGGGTCAGACGATGCACCTACGGCTGCAAGTGGGCGCTACAGGCGCCTTGAGCAGCTCTTGAGCGGGTGAAGCACTATATAAGAGCATTTATAAACGATATGAAGAGGTAAAATCAACAAAACGCCTGACACCATGGACGGAGTACTTAATAAACGATGTAGTGGCTGTTCACCGCTGGTGCTCGCATTTTTCATGGCGTGTGATGCCAAGTTCAATTCGTATCATATCAACAATGCTGAGATCTGTCACAATGGAATAGAGCAATAATGAAAATGCGATGCATCTTTGTTACGGGGGTAGGGTAGGAGAGGGGGGGGGGGGAAATGGCGGACGACGATGGAAACGTCAACGTTGCTAATTGATACAGGCTCAACCACGCTCAACAGAACGTCACTCTTGGGATTTTCCTGCCAGTCCAAGTATCTGAGACCTTAGCACCCTCCTTTAAATTGTCCACGGGTAACACATATGACATTCACGGATCTTTTTTTTTTCAATTGACATGACCGGAAATGCGTTGCAATACCGGGATCAAAATATGATGAAGCGAAAACATAATATTTGTGCAAGTACAGGAGAGAGAGGGTTCAGTCCTTGCTTCTAGCGTCCATGTCTCCCTCACACGCTGTTGCATGCACTATATCATTATTGACCACTCTACCCACCGTCAAACTCAAATTGCTGAAAGCTTATTAACAGCATCAAGATTGTTTCTAAAAGTAGCATCGCAGCGAAAGTGTGTATAGAAGGCCCAGCTGCATTGTTTACAAAACAAGGAAGAGACGCCTCAACATTGAAAAAGCCTTAAGGTCGGTTGGTGCAACAATTGAGTCTAATGTCACAACAACGATGATGATGATGATGATGATGATGATGATGATGATGATGATGATGATGATGATGATAATGATGATGATGATGGAGGTAATACACATTGCTGCGATCGGTAGAAAGTATCGCCAAAACTCCCGCTAGCAGCAGGTAAAAATATTCCTTCCATCCCTTCAAAGTATACTTTGGGCTCGCTGCTAGCCGCGGATCCGAACCGCAGTACTGTTTAAAAGTGACAGAAAGAGCGGAATATTGCTACAAGGGTTCGGGTAAGTGGTAGTTGTGGATCTAGTCCTAGCCCTTGCCCTAACACTTTTCTCTACAAAAATGCTCTTTTGCCATCCCAAAAATCCATTTGCCTTCTGGGATTCTTAAATTGTATGAAACCAAGTGAGGACACTATCCGGCGTCAATAATCGGTTCGAAAAAGATTCTCAAACGGTTCGTAAAAGACCGTTAGTTGACCTAGAAACAAATACAGCGTGACCTAATTCGTCGCCTAGAGGAGACGGAAAAAACTTTTCCGTTTGTAGTCTTCCAGCGACACTGCAACTGAGCAGGCTGCTAACCTCGCCAAAGTATCTCTTCAAGGGACAGGGACATACTGTGGCCTGTTGCGCAGCGTGTGCCTGGAGTATACTTTCTTTCGATCGTAGCTATGTGCAATGGGTAGATGATGATGATGATGATGATGATGATGATGATGATGATGATGATGATGATGATGATGACTTGTTTGGCGCACAATTCCGCGCTGGCAGCATACTAAGGAAGCGCGAAAGAAAAATCTAAACAAACATCCTGGATAATTGGACCTTTAAAACAACTGAACTGTGATCCCCAACCCCTAACTTTCACCCCCCCCCCCATCCTCACCCCTATCCCACTCTACTCCCTCCAAAACCAAAATCCCGCTGGCCCTTATATAAGATTGCTCCCTATCTAATCGGGCACGTTAACCCTATAACCATGTTACCCAGGTTAATCTCGTTATTGGATGGAAAATCCTTATTGGGAACAGTGAGCTTTAGTTTCTATTTTTACTGGGATTTTCTCATCGGACGATCTCTAATACTCCGTTTAGGGGGTTGGGGGAGGAGGCGGGGGTTGAAAGGGGGAGGGGAGGGTTGGGCGATGTGGCACTGACGGGACGGATTACTCGAGAAGCGATCGATGCTAATTTGTGAGAGAAAAACCAACCGGCGTAGCAAATTTGTGTAATAAAAGACCGGTCTGTTTTCCCTGCAGGCCCCCCACAACAAAACTGGATTCACAATCACGTTTGGGTTTGCTTCCCGGCCTCGCTCTCGATCATGTTCATATTTAAATGAGACGTTTCCGGTTATTCCTACCAAGGCGTGATGGAAAATGTGATTTTGATGTCTTCCTTATAGGACGATGTTAATGTAATCATCGACTTCTGCCTAAAAAGATTTCTTTCTTTAAAGGGTTGGGTTGGGGGCGGGGGCGGGGGCGGGGGCGGGGAGGGCAGCTTAGCAAACTATAGTAATATTCAAGCTAAACGAACAAGCATAAAATGCGCCATCTATGATAAACCAATCCACACTTGTAATTGGCATTAAATTTACAATTTCGGAATTGCATGAGTATCCCGAAGACAGCTCTTCTTTCACTCACTATTCTTCCTCAATTTCAAGATACTGCTGTAGTTTTTTATTGACACAGTTTTATATTCTGTCAACGCGAAGTGTGTTTATAACCACAAATTACAAAGCCTCTTTGTCTTTCTGGCATAGCAAAGATTTAAAGGAAGGTCTAACTACGCCTGCTGCAAGCCCGTTGATGACTGACGAGATCTGATTATAGAAGATATGTACAGCATTAACAATTGCAGCATATAACGGAGGATTGATTAATAATAATGATCATCCCCTCTATGCTCAGGTGTCTGGGGACACTAATCTAACCAACCAACCAATAATAATGATGAAGAAGATGATGATGACGATGATGATGATGACGAGGATGATAATGATGATGATGATGATAATGACGACGACGTTGATGATGATAACAATAATAATAATAATAATAATAATAATAATAATAATAATAATAATAATAATAATAATAATAATAATAATAATAATAATAATAATAATGATAATAATAATAATAACACGAACATTGATTTTGAAGTTTAACGTCCACCTCCATCATTGACAATACGGCAGACGGGCATTATAACCATCACGAGGAAGAGGGAGAACGGACCTAAAATCAACACTGAACCACCAGAGTAATCATGCCGCTAAGATGGACAGAGTATAAATGTCCACTTTTACCTTCTGCTCCCCACGCCATTCCAACCTGGGTAGGTATGCCAATTTCTTCTGCTTTCAGGCTCCCCTCCCTCTGTTCTCCCCTCCCTCTGTTCTCCCCTCCCTCTGTTCTCCCCTCCCTCTGTTCTCCCCTCCCTCTGTTCTCCCAACCCTCTGTTTTTCCCTCCCTCTGTTCTCCCCTCCCTCTGTTCTCCCATCCCTCTGTTCTCCTCTCCCTCTGTTCTCCCCTCCCTCTGTTCTCCCCTCTCTCTGTTCTCCCCTCCCTCTGTTCTCCCCTCCCTCTGTTCTCCCCTCCATCTGTTCTCCCCTCCCTCTGTTCTCCCATCCCTCTGTTCTCTCCTCCCTCTGTTCTCCCATTTCCCCTCCCTCTGTTCTCCCATCCCTCTGTTCTTCCCTCCCTCTGTTCTTCCCTCCCACTGTTCTCCCCTCCCTCTGTTCTCCCCTCCCTCTGTTCTCCCATCCCTCTGTTCTCCCCTCCCTCTGTTCTCCCCTCCCTATGTTCTCCCATCCCTCTGTTCTTCCCTCCCTCTGTTCTCCCCTCCCTCTGTTCTCCCCTCCCTCTGTTCTCCCATCTCCCCTCCCTCTGTTCTCCCCTCCCTCTGTTCTCCCATCCCTCTGTTCTCCCATCTCCCCCTCTGTTCTCCCCTCCCTCTGTTCTCCCCTCCCTCTGTTCTCCCCTCCCTCTGTTCTCCCATCCCTCTGTTCTCCCATCCCTCTGTTTTTCCCTCCCTCTGTTCTCCCCTCCCCTCTCTATGCATTGAACAAAATCAGTTTTCCCTAAATATTTAAAGAAGCTAAAGTAATAGCTTTACCTAAAACAAGTGATACTTCAGTTCTTGACAACTTTCGACCAATTTCCATTCTGCCTGTTCTATCTAAACACCTGGAAAGATATATTCATATTAACCTTATAAAATACTTAGAAAATAATGCTCTTTTTGATCCTTTTCAGTCTGGCTTCACACCTAACCACTCTTGTCAAAGAGCGTTCTCCCATCTGTGTGATGTTTGGCTTAATGCTATAAACAAGCAAGACATTGTAGGGGCAGGTTTTCTTGACCTTAAAAAGGCATTTGATCTAGTTAACCATGATATCTTAATTAATAAGCTAAACTACTATTTTCAAAACTTTGCATCTGTATTATTTTCTAAAATCATATTTATCAAACAGGCACCAATCAGTATAAACTAATGGTTCATTTTCGTATCCTGGAGATGTCACTTGTGGAGTTCCTCAAGGATAGATCCGTGGCCCTATTTTATTTTGTATATTTATCAACGACATGCCCCTTTTTCTCACACAAAACGTTAACCTTGACTTATTTGCTGATGTTTCATCACTTCATACTCATAATTAAAATCTACAACAGGTAGAACAAAGTCTTCACATAAGCATAAATGAAATTGATAACTGGTGTGACAACAATAAAATGAAATTAAATCCTAATAAAAGTAAAAGTATGCTTCTCACTACAAGACAAAAACGTCAAAATGGATCTTTTTGCCTTAATCTAAACTTAGGGTTGTATAATATTGATCAAGTTCGTGAACATAAAGTGCTAGCCATAATCATTGATGATGATTTTAGTTGGCGGTCACACATTAACCATAAAAAAAATTCTAAATACCTTTTCCTTCTAAATAAACTTAGACATTTTGTTACGGTTGATGCATTAAAGTCTTTTTTCTATGCCCACTGTATGTCTCATTTTAATTATGCATCAACTGTTTGGTGTAATGCAAGTGACGCGCAAATTAAACCGCTAAACAGTCTTCATAAAAGAGCAATCAAGATACTCTATAAGTCTTATAATATAAATACAGATATTACAACTACTGAGAAATACAAGGAACTCCGAATACTACCACTTCAAAAACAATTTGTATTTAATACAGCTATCCTTATGTTCAAAATCACACATGGAAAAACACTTGCATATCTTCATATATTTTTTACTAAGCCAGTTGATGGGCATAGACTTCATAATTATAAACTACCCCTCCCTCGCATTGATTTGTACAAAAATAGCCTATCATTTAATGCAGCTGCTGTACGGAACTCTCTCCCTCTAGAGTGTAAATATTGCGGCACAATATTTTCTTTCAAAAATAACCTATGTAAGCATCTGCAAAATTAATTATAAAAGTGATATATTTTTATATGATAACACAGTTTTATATGTAATAATTTTTATTATTTATGAAGTATTTATTTATTCATAATTTATTATTATTAATATTATTATTATTATTAATATTATTATTATTATTATTATTATTATTATTATTATTATTATTATTATTATTATTATTATTATTATTATTATTGTTGTTGTTGTTGTTGTTATTATTATTATTATTATTACTATGATATTCTTGTTATAATAATAATGGTGATGATAATGGTGGTGATGGTGGTGTTAGTAGTAGTAATGATGATAATAAGGGTAGTGCTGATAGTGGTGATGATGGTGGTAGTAATAGTAATAATAATAATAATAATTATTATTATTATTATTATTATTATTATTATTATTATTATTATTATTATTATTATTATTATTATTGTTATTATCGTTATTGTTATGATTATTGTTATTTTTATTATTATGAGGGTGAGGGATAGGAAGGGGGGTGGTTGCCTAACATTGTTTAAAGATAATGATGAAGATGTTGGTGTGATTGTGTGTGCATGTGTGTGAGTGCATGCGTGTGTGATTTCTATGATTTGCAAGTTAATGTTAAAGGTTATTTACTATGTTAATTTGTTAAGGGGACAGATTGGAAGATTAGACTTATTAATTAGTCTAAAATCTGTATCCCTATTAAAAAAAGTTTTTTAAAAAATGTTTCCAAGTTTCTCTCACCTCACTCTCTCTCTCTCACTCTCACCACTCCAATCCACCCCGACCACTTCAGCGGTAGAATGAGTGAGCGAGTGAGTAACAATTGCCATATACAATTTCCTTCCCACCTGAAGAAAAAGAAAGACAGTTAACTAAACAGGCGCACACCTGTAATCAGTGAGAAGTGTAAGTGCACAGGTAGTCACGGTGTGGCGATACTTTTCACAGCTCTGATTGCACAGGCTGCATTTAAAGGGAATGAGCTGCTGTCTGTAATTTATGGTATACAAAGTAGTTAATAAACCAGCTATTTTAATAATTAAAAATATTTTATTTATTTATTTATTTATTTATTTATTGATTGATTGATTTTGTAATTTAAAATGATAACATATTTATTTTAACAAAAATCAACACTGATCCCTCTGCTAATAATCTGATGTATCAAATGTCTAATCTCAAATAATAAATGTGATCTAGTATTATTCTCCAAATTTTGTACGGACTGTAAAACCTTGAATCAACACAAATTAATAAGTTACATATATCCAAACATGTCACATCAATACAGGTAAACCAATTAAAATATACAATTCACAAGTAAATATTGAAAATCCCTTAGTACCAATATAATAACATTTTTCTACTGTTAGAGCTGGTATAACAAATGCTGAGCCGCTATCTAATGAATCTAGCAAAGAGCCACCTGTAAATAGTTTTAAGCGAAATGAATATTTTAGTTCTAAGTGTTCTTTTACTTCGATTACAAGAACATTCATATTTTCACATTAAGTAACTTTAGAATAATATATCATCAAGATAATAAAGTTCTGGTATTCCTTTCATATCATTTAATGTTATTTTGCCATAATCATCTAAACACACCTTCTCTAGATACCCCGCCGCGAACTATCCTCTGTTGGTTCTAGATTTCTTTTTTGTTTTTGTACCAACTGCCTGGAATTCCTTACCACTTTCTTTCCGCATCATATCGAATATCAACACCTTCAAAGCAAACCTCAAAGCTCATGTTTTCTCTAAAGTCTTCTCCTGATCTGTTCTGTCTTCAAACTGTTTCTTCCATATTGTCTCACCATTTTTGTGTTTGTGTGTAATGTGTGTATGTGTGTGGGTGTGTTTGTGTGTGTGTGTATGTTTGTGTTTGTTTGGGTGGAGGTGTGTGTATGCCTGTTTGTGTGTGCATGTGTGGGGAATCACTTTGTGTATTACTCCCTTTCCCCCAGTCCGTATTGATTTCGCGTGCTCCCAGCCATTTGTGTCTATGTATTGTACTAATGTTTAACGAGTGTATGTGAATGCGTGAGGGTGCGCTTCGAACTGTTCCTTACTAGGAAAAGCGCCTTATAAATATGATGATGATGATGATGATGATGATGATGATGATGATGATGATGATGATGATGATGATGATGATGATGATGATGATGATGATGATGATGATGATGATGATGATGATGAATAATTAAGTAACACTTCTCCTTTAAGTGTAAACCTGCATCTTGTGGCAATGTAGTGCCGCCGCTTTGTGCTTTCAGCTCGACGGTGTGTGAGTGTGTGTGGCGTCCCCACCTTGAACAAACCCAAACCTGCGAAAGTGAAGGTTAACTAACGAGCAGGTAAATCCCCTTTCTCTCCCACCCTCACCTAGCCCTCCCCCAGCCTTACCCTTCTCACTTCTTCCCACCCATCCTATAGTTGCTGCTAGGTGTCGTGTCGATCAGCTTTCCCCATCCCCTCATCCCCCCCCTCCCACCAACTTCACTATCCTTCTCCTATCTTTTTAACTTCTCTCAAACATTGCGACATTGCTTGATCTCCCTCTCCCTCACCCCTCTCCTTCTGTCCCTCTCCCTCTCTCTCCGCTCTCTCTCTCTACCTCTCTCTCTTACCATCTCTCTCTACTCCCTCGCTACCCTTCTCTCTCCGTTTTTTTTTTTTATATATATAAGAACGATTAAATATATAAATATATTTTTTTAGTTTTAAAGGGGGAAATGGGAGGTCCCTGTCGCAATATAGGAGAATATGAGTGTGAATGATACGAGCAACGATTGTAAGATTAGGTCCCCGCCAAAAGTCTGTATCATTGTTTTGAATAAAATGACGTTTAGAATATGAGTCTGATTGTGTCTCTGTCTGTCTCTCTCTTACTCTCTCTCTCTCTCTCTCTCTCTCTCTCTCTCTCTCTCTCTCTCTCTCTCACATTTCTAATATGTAACAGCTTTTATTTAGCCTAATTTATTATATTAGCATAAGCTCTCCCTCTCTCTCTCTCTCTCTCGCCCCCCCCCCAGTGGGGGTGCCGGGGGTTTCTGTATAAATAGTATCACCACTTTCGGGAAATTTTTTAGCTTTAAATTCCCACTGTCGCTGTCTTTCCCATTTGTTCTTTCTCATTCCTACTCTGTTCTATCAATCTACTATACTATCTTCTTCTTCGCTAGACTAGTTACCTACCTTTTTTCTTGAAAACTCTTCCGGGACACAACTCTTCATGTGTGTATGAGGTCTGTTGTATCAGCTTGGGGATATTGGACGCTTTCTGCCAAATGGTCACTGGGGCTTCCTATGATATTATTTGGAAGTGTAGGTATTTTATATGTATGTGATTTGTTGATATTTTATAATGATGTTTGCATTCTATTTTGTTTTTGTAAACGGGGATTCAATAAATTTAGAGTATAGCCCCAGCGTGCACTGCGTGGGATGCCTTTATTGTGCAGTGACCGGCTGATAGAGTGCCTTCAATGTTACCACTGGGAATGTTTCAGCAGATCTTTTATGCGGACCAGGTGTGAGTCCTCTTTCAGCCAAGTTGTGGTCTTGATTTTGTGGTTCTGATTCGGCTCTTTGCAGCCCGCTGGACCCTGTAAGCAATAACTAACTAACTCACTCACTCTCTCCCTCTCGTAAGATTTACAATTTATTGTTAAAGGTTAGCTTTATTCATTTGTTAAGAAACACACTGGAAGATTAAACTTTCTAAAAATATAAACCCCTAATTAAAAAAAGATTCAAACAAGTTTCAAAAAAGGGTTCTCTCAGTCCCCCTTCTCCAATTCTCTCTCTCTCTCTCTCTCTCTCTCTCTCTCTCTCTCTCTCTCTCTCTCTCTCTTTCGGTGGCTCTTTGACACCTATCATTCTCCCCCCCCCTTTTCTCCCCCTCTCACCACTCACCCAGATCTGTGTGTGAGTGAACAGTGAAGCCTTGCAAATGTGTACAAAAGAAGGTGGCGACAGTTTCTCTGTTTGGGATCTCGTAAGCCTCTCAGCAGCCGTCAACAGACAGTGAGGAGCCGGCCAAAGATGGACCCTTTTGACACCAACGCTTCTGAGAAATAGAAACAATGAAAGAGAGAGGGAGAGGGGGAGAGAGAGAGGGAGAGAGAGAGAAAGAGAGAGAGAGATTTTATACTTTCTACGTAGACTTGAGAATGTTTTTTTGAATAAAGCAATTTGCTCACATAACTATATTCATAAACTGCTTGCAAAATAGATCGCTTTATTGATTTTATTGATCTATTTATTTTTAATATTCCAATTGTATCCCCCATCCCCTCCATAAGAGCAAATTGCTTTATTTAATACATTATTCTAAAGTTTGATCGATCCATCCATCGAGAGAGAGAGAGAGAGAGAGAGAGAGAGAGAGAGAGAGAGAGAGAGAGAGAGAGAGAGAGAGAGAGAGAGAGAGAGAGAGAGAGAGTTTAGGTTCAAGTTTTCTACGTTGTCCGCAATTTTCATCTCCACCTTAGCCGCGCATCCAACCCTCCCAACACCGATAGACAATGGCGAATGCGCGCACCTCATCGTATTTTTCTTTTAATGTTGCTCTCTGCATACTGCCAGCACACCGTGTCAACCCAACATGCTGTTAATCCTGGCTTTCACCCAAGGGGGTTTCAGTATAGTTTCCCCACTTTCTGGAAATTTAGTGCTTTAAATTCCCACTGTCGCCGTCTTTCCCATTTGTTCTTTCGCATTCCTATTCTGTTTTATCAGTCTACTATACTATCTTCTTCTTCACTAGACCAGTCACCTACATTTTCCTTGAAAACTCTTCCGGGACACGTACACAACTCCTCATTTGTGTATGGGGTCTGTTGGATCAGCTTGGGGATATTGGACATTGGACGCTTTTTGCCAAATGGTCACTGGGGCTTCCTAGGATATTATTATTTAGCAAAGTAGGCATGTATGTGTTTTGTTGATATTTTATAATGATGTTTGTATTCTATTTAGTTTTTGTAAACGGGGGGGGGGGGGGGGGGGTCGATAAATTAGAGTATAGCCTCAGCGTCGCCTGCGTGGGATGCCTTTATTGTACAGTGACCGGCTGGTGGTGTGCCTTCAGTGTTACCACTAGGGTTGTTTCGGCAGATCTTTTATGCGGATCAAGGGTGAGTCTTCTTTCAGCCAAGATGTGGTCTTGATTTTGTGCTCCTGATTCGGTTCTTTGCAGTCCGCTGGACCCTGTAAGCAATGAATAACTAACTTCAATCGTGGCCCATTCGCTTCTATTTGCCTTTGCACACATACTCAACAAATCAACATCATTTCTTTCTTTCTTGCAGTTCTGTTGGGAAGAAATTGTTTGTGTTCTCTCTTGTGTTTTGCCCGCCCAAAGAAGAACAGCTTAGCTCCAAAATGAGCATTTAGTCGTTTGGTCTTGGGGTATCATTTTTGTTTGTTTGTTTGTCTGTCGGAATAGCATTCCTTTGGCTTATGTCCACCTTTTTTCCTCATTAGTATGTGTATGTTTGGTGTAGAATAAAAATTTGCGCTCTAATGACAAATCTCATTCTCACTATATGCGTATTTTTGTTTTGATTTTGTTTACACTTTATTGTCCCTTTTTATCCGGAAACTCTGGGCCGCCTCCCCTGGGGAAGGCGTAGTCGCTGCATGTGGTCTGCCCAATCCCAACCTGCTTAATATAAGTTGTGATTTTTTTAAATTTTGCTGGGGGGGGGGGGAGGAGCAAACCGGAGTACCCGGAAAAAGACCCGAGTCGAAAGAAACTAATATTTGGAGAAACATAACGTCCTCATGCTGGATCGATACCACACCTGTCAGGCGCCATTGGTTTCTGGCATGTGGACAAGGCAAGTTAGTCCCGCCTTAGCCCACTTGGCCTCAACGCTTATAATTATGTTCAAACATTTTTTTTAAAGTTTAACGTTTGCGAAAATTTAATCTAAACTTCGTGTCCGACCTTTGAAAAGGTCGTCTGCCATAGTTGCTTGGGTGACATAGCCTTTAAAATAGCTGAGTCCCTATACAAGCGCTAACATCTGGAGTTAGCGGTTCGTGACCGCGTTATTGATGCAGCGTGTGCTGGAGGTATTGGTCGTGGCCGTTCCTTTGCGACGGGTTCTTGGCCTGTGGTAGCGGGTGACATAGTGACGGTATAGCAGGAACTATGAAGGTGACGTAATAATGGATCTCATACCTTTGTAAGCTGCATACATGCTTATTTGACAGCTTTGATTTTAATGATGCGGATAAACTGTGTCATGCCCACACTATCTAGTGTGAAAGTTTAAACATAAAACCTCAGGCAGACTTTTAAATGAACAGCGTGTCTTTGACGGGGTCGCCTTGAGTAGATATTGCAATTGTTGTTAAATGTGTATAACGTGATATCGAAAGACCGAAGATCGAACGACGGTTGATCGGAAAACGACATGATCGAAACGTCTTTAGATCAAAGTAGCATTTGATCAAAACGTCTTTAGATTGAACCGACACATTATCAAAACGTCTCAAAGTCGAATCGTCAATATTTCGAACAGACAAGTGACCGAAGCGTCATTGAAAGACGGGATATCGAACGACAGAAGATAGAAAGACACTTGATCGAACGTTACGTGATCAAATAGACAGTTGATAGAACGTCATATTATCCAAAAATAATATCGAATATCCAATAATATCGAATGGACAAAATATTCAAAAACAATTTGGGCTCATAGAATTATAACTGGCTCGACTGATTGAAAAATCTACAAAAAATATCGAAACAACAAAATATCGAAAACGTTTGATTAAATGACGCTTAGAGTTTTTGTCTAATCGATATATTGTCCATGAGAAAATTGCATCATTCGATGCATTGACGCTTCGAGCAATTGTCATTTTTATTAAATGTTTCGTTCATATGTCGATTTGATTTTAAGACGTTTCGATGATATGCCGCTTCGATTTAAAGACGTTTCGATCAAATGTCGTGTCGATGTACAGACGTTTCAACATTTTGGGTTTTGATATAAGGTCGGTTCACCGTATGCCAGACGAGTACAAGTATACTGATTAATTATGTGCACAAAAGATGTACATTTAACTTTGCCAAGAGCTAGCACCTATTCTTAATACAACTCCAACCATTAATAATAATAATAATAATAATAATAATAATAATAATAATAATAATAATAATAATAATAATAATAATAAAGTATGCTTATATAACGCGATATCCCAGCTCAGGGCTGGGCTCACCGCTCTTAACATTATTTTTAAAACAAACATAAATAATAAAACAAGGTATGCAAGCATTCAAACCAACCGTACTCGCAAAGGCATACAAGGGAACAACATATGCAATACACTACACATACATAATAATAAAATATAAAAAAATAATTAAAAAATAAAATAATAATAATACTAATAATAATAATAATAATAATAATAATAATAATAATAATAATAATAATAATAATAATAATAATAATAAAAAGGCTCAATTTGTTTATCTAAAGTGTATCTAATTATGCGTTTATTTAGTTATTGCAGGGTTGATTAATTTTATTGTTCTTATGTATAGATTTTCCAGCTCAACAGCTGCTATAAGCGCTGGCGGGCAGAGGTCCTAACTCAAGCCGACCGAGGATCCCACTTGCTGCCACAGACCACTGAGCACAACACTGGGCGCCCGAGGATGGGGGAGAAGGGCCCTAGTGCTTGCTGGGTGTATTTACCTACACGACATTCACCGGCCTATAGAACATGAGTGTCAGGATTGTCAAAATGCGTGTTATGGAATGCCTGCGTTCACACTCTAGGCGTCGGATTAAACTCTCATCAAAAGGAGTAATACAACTTGAACCATTATCACAGGACACTGGGTAAATGGTTTGACTTTTGAGTTTTTTTTAATCTGGAGTTTGTAGCATGTATTTTGCTATTGGCGGCATTTGGTGTTTGTTTTTGCTTCTATACAAATATTACTCAAACTGAAACATCGCGCCTTTTAAAAAAGCAGGGTTGCCACAGCCGTAAGAGTTGTCTGTGGAGTGACGATTGCTGGCGGGTTTTAAGTGTAGAGGGGCAACGCAGGTACGCACTCATTCCTGTGGCGCCAGGAAGGGCCGTGGAGGTGTGGAGAGGTTATCGAAGGCTGACATATATTACTCCGCGCCAAGCTAATACAGGGTCCTGTTGTGCACGAGACAACGGCTTATTTCAGTACAGCAAAGAAGCCTCTAGCACATATTTTAGCTCAAAGCTGCGCTATAGGAACAACAATCAATGGAGCTTTAAAAAAATTAAGAGCAGTAACTTTTTACACGCTTTGAGACGGTTTTATCAATTTAGTTAGCTCTTTTCTCGCAAACCTACATAGAAGAAGAAGAAGACGAAGAAGAAGAAGAAGAAGAAGAAGAAGAAGAAGAAGAAGAAGAAGAAGAAGAAGAAGAAGAGATGATGATGATGATGATGATGATGATGATGATGATGATGATGATGATGATGATGATGATGATGATGATGATGAAGAGAATGTGAATGATGGTGGTGCTGTCTGCGGTTATGGCGATGATGACGTTGTTGTAGTTTTATCGTTGCTGTTGTTGTTGTAAGTGCTGCTGCTTTTGCAGCTGCTGATGGTGGTGGTGGTGGTGATGATGATGATGATGATGATGATGATGATGATGATGATGATGATGATGATGATGATGACGATGACGACAATGATGATGATGATGAGTGACACTTTTCTCTGTGCTGTTTCAGGAAAGCAACACTTTGGAATTTCGGACCACTCTCCATGCATAGTATAACGGATGATCCTCGGGACGCTTTCTCAGCGAATTCACTCTGCAGCTGCGGTGCAACGCCATTCAGAGCACGGGGGAAAGCAACCCATTAACTCTCCTAATTTGAACCTACTACTGACCCCACTCCCCGCATGCTGACCGCAATACCCACTATTTGGATAAAGTTACAGTGACGATTGTTGTGGTTACAAAACATCGCCTGGCCAGCACCACCGTGCTCCTGCCTGATGGCTCTGTCCCCTAAAGGTCATGTTGTAACGGTTCTGACGCCTAATGTTCATGTTCTGACAAGGCTATCTGCCAGTGACTATGAGGCCGCATCCATCACAGTCCTGTGTGCTTGTCACGCCAAGGTCTGGACAGTCAAACACCAAACGTGACGCCACTATATGGCAGCTTCGTCCACAGACTGTATCCCACGCTAAGCAACCCGCACACATTTTTGAGTGTATGTGTGCAATAAACATCTGTTCTAGCACAAGAGTGATCTGAGAAGTTGAGAGGGCGGGAAAGCAGAATAAGACCAAATACACACTATTAGTCTATTACCTTCAATGGTATGTAGCCTACTGTGCAGTCCACGAGACGAAAATGTGCAACGTGACAATGCTGCCTAACGTCCCATAATTCCACAGCGCGCCCTAAGACTCAAATCTAACGTCCAGCCTAATGCTGACTATAGGTCTACCACAGAGGCATTAACCAACAACAATGCATCCACGATAGCTAAAAGAAAGTGGATCATTGATCGCGCAGTGGTAGATAACACAAAGCCATTGGACGAAACGAATGAGACGCTCATACGGTTTGTTCTCAAAGCGCGTAAGAACGAACATGTACTCTTCCCTTAGGTCGAAAAAATATAGGCATATGATAGGTGACAGTTTCGCATATAATAAAATAGGCCTATATCCATTTTTGTTTTCAATAATACAGCACTGTATTTTTTCCAATACGCGGATTAACAATAAACCCTTGGAACGGCCGATTCGTTTCGCCAAAAATACGCAATCTGGTCCACTCTACTAAGATACATGGGTTGTACGCTGCCACTGCTACCGCTATGCTATCGAGGATATTTTGTTGCTGTCGCGGGTCCATTCTACTGGAGGTCTACGCTGAAGCCTAACATCGCATAAGGCCTACAGCGCATCCTGAGGCCGCAAGCTATCGTGTAGTATTTACACCAACTATACAATGTCTTCAACCACATACCGAACAGATAGATGCTCGTGCAGTCCAGTGAATGACACAGAATGGGACATTTATCAACAGAGAGACGAGACACTCTGGATACTTAACACTTGCATAATATACTCTGCAAAAGAGAAGAAGAAGAAGAAGAAGAAGAAGAAGAAGAAGAAGAAGGAGGAGGAGGAGGAGGAGGAGGAGGAGGAGGAGGAGGAGGAGGAGGAAATTGCAGCAGTGACACAGTTTGGGCCGGAGACGCTGAGGTCTCAATGGCCAGGAGACGCCGCACCAAGTGTCAACATGTGTGAACTGTGCTGATGCCGTGGTGTTGTATTTCCCACAGTCATTCACAAGTCTGCAAGGCTGTCAATCGTCACGTTACGTCATCGCGTTACCTCATCACCTGTGCACACGTCAGACCGGTCCATTCAGACATTTTCAGTGGTAGGACTATAACACAGGTTGCCTACATTTATATAGCGCATTTCCAGCTCAAGAACTGCTCAAGGCGCTGGCCTATACTGAATCTAACTGGAGGTGCCCACTGGCGACCGGCGATGGGGGAGAAGAGACTTGTAGCGCTTGATTGGTGTACGTGTGTAGCTCGCACTCCCCCGTTAAGGACATGGGCGTCAGGATCTTTAAAGTTCGTGCGATGGAAGGCGTGCGCGCACAGGCTAGACCTCGGTTTATACTCCCATCCGAAGGAATAAGAGGCATGTTGCATGGTCATCAGGACCATGTTTTTTTTTCAGCACTCCAGTTTTCAACCCCTGAAATAACTACCCTCAACAGGCACACCAATATCGCACAAATATACTTTTTTGCTCTATACTTCCGTATGCACCCCCCTCACACAAACCAACTCCATCACGCACAAATTCCAAACACAGGCGTACAACGCCCGCAATCCTCGTACAGGGTTATTACAATCACAGTTATCTCATGCTTAGCCAGTCACAGAACAGGCCATAGATGTTGACCTAATAACACCAAAGTAAATGGTCCAAAGTCACATTAGGAATTGTTTACTAGGCAACAACAGTCATAAACCGCGAAGATCGGTTCTCCGTGCTTATAACGGTCTCTTCTTAAAACAAAGTTCAACAAGATGGCAAGTCATTCAAACTATTTGCAGACATTTACCCACGGAGCCGTGATAATTATAAGCGTTTTCCAAAGTCTTAATGTGGTTGGCGGTGTTGCGTCTGCTTCACCCTAAGGAAGCAAACTCACCCACGTAGCCGTGATAATTAAAAGCGTTTTCCAAAGTCTTAATGTTGTTGGCGGTGTTGCGTCTGCTTCAATCTAAGGAAGCAAAAGGAATACATACAATGATGGGCCATTATTTTGAACTATCTGCAAGCCAAAGGCTTTTTTTTAAAAACAATCTAAATCGGTCAATATTGAGATATAGCACGAAAGGCGTTTAGAAAATGAAGAAACAGCGACTTTGAAAGTGCAAGTATGAATGATCTTAAACGTTTAAAAAATGAAGAAACAGGGACTTTGAAAGTGCAAGTATAAAAGATTTAAAACCTTTAGAAAATGAAGAAACAGCGACCTTGAAAGTGCAAGTATGAATGGTCTTAAACGTTTAGAAAATGAAGAAACAGCGACTTTGAAAGTGCAAGTATGAATGATCTTAAACGTTTAGAAAATGAAAAAACAGCGACTTTGAAAGTGCAAGTATTAATGATCTTAAACGTTTAAAAAATGAAGAAATAGGGACTTTGAAAGTGCAAGTATAAAAGATTTAAAACCTTTAGAAAATGAAGAAACAGCGACCTTGAAAGTGCAAGTATGAATGGTCTTAAACGTTTAGAAAATGAAGAAACAGCGACCTTGAAAGTGCAAGTATGAATGGTCTTAAACGTTTAGAAAATGAAGAAACAGCGACTTTGAAAGTGCAAGTATAAATGATCTTAAACGTTTAGAAGATGAAGAAACAGCGACTTTGAAAGTGCAAGTATTAATGATCTTAAACGTTTAGAAAATGAAGAAACAGCGACTTTGAAAGTGCAAGTATTAATGATCTAAAACGTTTAGAAGATGAAGAAACAGCGACTTTGAAAGTGCAAGTATTAATGATCTAAAACCTTTGGAAAATTAAAAAACAGGGACCAACGACGAAGTCCGACAGAACATCACACAAGCCATTGGACAACATGATGCGATGACCTGCTCACAGTGCAGTGGTGAAGAAACGGAAACTTCGATGGTATGGTCACGTCACCAGATCACCAGGCCTTGCAAAGACCATCCTGCAAGGCACAATGCAAGGAGGTAGAAGAAGAGGGAGACCGAAAAAGAGGTGGGAGGACAACATTCGAGAATGGACTAGTTTGACACTGAGCGAAGCCATCACGGTTGCTGAGGACAGAGAAAGATGGAATACGCTGGTTAAACGATCATCTGTGGTGCCTCTACGACCTCCGAGTTACGGGATAGGATAGGATAGGATAGCATAGGAATAACGTTGGCAAAGAGGACTGCATGTGCATGAAACAAGATGAAGTGTGATGCTTACAATGGTAGCATTACATTTAGAACAGTCCATGATGGCCCGTCGCCTGACACTTGGTTTTATTTCATAAGTCAGCTGAGCTCGCTACGTAATGTCAGACTACGAGCCATCAAGACCTGCTCTCGCGTCATTGTGATTCCAGCATTGAAATTCCTCCCCCTCCCCCCACCCCCCAGCCCTTTCCTTCCGCTCAGCTGTAAGGATGACAATACATTCGATAGGGACTTACTTCCCAACCACAGTGACTGGGCTGGAGTCACATTGACTAAAGACCTGTTTGTAGACTATAAAAATAGTGCGGTTGTCAAGACCGAGGGTGATTTGGGGTATCTCGGATACCCTCTTCAGGCCGTCAAGTACCCGAGAAGCACTCACCCGCTTGTTATTTGGGGTGCGAGAAGCAAACAGAAGCCGGGTTGAGGAGCTGGTCAGAGGCTGCAGCTGAGCATGAGGAACGGTTGAGGCTGCATCATATCAGCCTCAACCGTTCCTGAAGCTCAGCTGCATCATATCTTTTCCCGATCATCTCTGTAACTCCTTAAGCTGTCTGTGTATGCTCCCGCAGCTGTTTGTGCATTTTGCTTTGGGAGGGATTATAAATCGAGGTCTAGTCTGTGCACGCAGGCATTCCATCGCACGGATTTTAAAGACCCTGACGCTCATGAGTGCCCGCTACACAAAAACACCCAGCAAGAACTAGGATCCCCAATCCCCGGTCGCTCAGTTTTCTGGGCGTCAGATGAGGCACCTACTGCTGCATGTGGGCACCTCGGGCGGCTTGAGTTAGATCCTGTATCAGCAGCTCTTATGCTGGCCAAGCGCTAAATAAAAAAAAATACGAATTATTATTGTAGCCGAGCGGAGCTTTTGACTCCCGTCTCTCGGCCACCACCTTGAGAACACGGCTCAACCCGAGCTGTTATTTTCATTTTATTCCTCAAAAGAGGGACATCAAAATATTTGCCCTGCAAGGCGGGGAAGCGTGGTTGTTAGTAAACCGGGTTGCCGGCTACTAGTGCCACGACACTTCGCTGCCAAGTCGCTGCCACCGACTTGCATAAAACGCATGCCGACAATGTTAGTCCCGCTCACCACCAAAAGCAGAAGGCGAATGGTCAGCCGGGGAGAACAAATGTCGTCGTGCATAACCCAATGGCATCCCCAAAGGATCCTGCACAGCAGGAGCCAACCAAGGCTAGTCTAACCAAGAAATTCAAGGTAGACAACTTCTGTTCCAAGCAGTCGCCTCCCTTTCCGCTACATTAAAAACATCTATATATATAAATTGCTTAGCCGGAAGTCCTTCTTCGCCACTACTATAAAGTTTGTCTCCTATGGACGCTGATCTGGCCAGGTGCTGGAGGCCGCTGATCGGCCTGCTGTGTGCTCAAAACCCACCAAATCGTTATAGCCGACATTTCCTTACCGAACATGTAACCGTTTCTGAGATAAATAAATAAACAAAATGTCCACAAACTGCAATAGCCTCATTCCGCGCGCTTCCATTAAAAATCAAATTGAGGTTTCAGCATGTTTTCCCATATAGACCAAAAAATTTCTTGCTTTTGTACGAAGCATAGATAGCTCAGTTGGTAACACTTTCGCCTACCGTTTAGGGCGACCCAAGTTCGAATACGACGCGGGCTATATTTTTTTTTATGTTTTTTTTTCCCACTACAATATGGATATTTTTCTTTTTAATTTAGGCTTTTTACCTTTAAATTATTATTATTATTATTATTATTATTATTATTATTATTATTATTATTATTATTATTATTATTATTATTATTTATAAACTAATAATAATTATTATTATTTCAAATTTTTTTTAAAAACCTTGGTGTTTTTTATGATTTCTATTTGTATTATTCTATATTATTATTATTATTATTATTATTATTATTATTATTATTATTATTATTATTATTATTACTTATAAACTAATAATAATTATTATTATTATTATAATAACAATTATAATATCTTATATCAAATTTTATTTTAAAACCTTGGTGTTTTTTCTGATTTCTATTTGTATTATTCTATATTATTATTATTATTATTATTATTATTATTATTATTATTATTATTATTATTATTATTACTACTACTACTACTACCAAGGATCGGGATGGGGTGGTACGTGTAGGTAAAAGGGGGCTACGGGTAGGTTTAAAGGGGCATGGGTAGGCATAACGGGGATACGGGTATATATAAGGGGGTACGGTGATGGTCGATTCCTTTTATCCATACCTGCGAAACGATCAACGGGGAAGTATCAAGGAGGGTACAGGTAGGAACCAAGGGGGTATGGAAGGTATCAAGGGGGTATGGGGAGGTATCAAGTGGGTTCGGGGAGGTATCAAGGGGGTATGATGAGGCATCATGGGGGGGGACGGGGAGATATCAGGGGGGGGGTATGGTGAGGTATCAAGGGGGAAATGGGGAGGTATCATCGTCCAAATGAAACTCGCAGACAAAAGTTCTCTCTGTCTACATTTTAAACAGCATCATGTGTACCCTGGCTTGCCAGGGTACAAAAACCACTAGTTATTTAAAGAAAAAACAGACGTAAACTGTTGATTCGATATTGAATTGAGGTTCGGGGACAATACTCCGGGAACTTAGAGCTGAGGAAACATAGAGCTGAGGAAACATAGAGATGGAGAAAAATAAAACGCTCACCCAGTCTAGACCTAGAACTGCTAGATGTCAGACACTCTGTATTGGTCAGACCGCTTACCTTTATTTGACCATCAAACTTTCAACCTTTTAATGCCATCCAGAGGGTGCTGCCATATATTTTATTAAGGCACATTGTAGTGAAAATAGACATGCGGGACTAATACAGGGGTGTAGTAGTAGTTTGGACCTTGCAAGGCAGGTGAAGAGGAACTGTCTGTAGTGTGTCTGCTGATTCATGTACCATACTAGAAAAAGGTTTGAACGTGCAAGTTTTAAATGACCGTAAGTAACAAGTACATGCATTTCTAATAAGTGCTGGTAGGTCTACAAGAGTAAATGGCCTATTGCATCAAGTTTTGAGCCTAACACGTTATTCTTGGAGCTTTTAAACTAAATATAAACTTGACCGATATCGAGGTTTGCTATTTTGTATCATCCTTACCACGTCATTGTCACATAATTATCCATGCTTAAAACTGAAGAACGGAATTATAATATCTCCCAAATATTGGTCTAATAATTAATAGGTGCTGTGCGTTACCTTTCTATTTTTACAACTGAACTATGTATGTGTCGAATTGCATTTAGTTGCATAAACCTGCAGACAGCAGTTGCTATCCTATCCTATCCTATCCTATCCTATCCTATCCTATCCTATCTTGTAACTCGGAGGTCGTAGGGACACCGCAGATGATCGTTTAACCAGCGTACTCCATCTTTCCCTGTCCTCAGCAACCCTGATATTGTTTCGCTCAGTGTCAAACTAGTCCATTCTCGAATGTTGTCCTTCCACCTCTTTTTCGGTCTCATTCTTCGTCTACCTCCTTGCACTGTGCCTTGCAGGATGGTCTTTGCAAGACCTGATGATCTGGTGACGTGGCCATACCATCGGAGTTTCCGTTTTTTCACCACAGCAGTTGCTATATCTCCCAATTATTTTATAATGATCGGAATTGTGTTATTATTTTCCTATAAATATGTTGTGTTTTTTTCAATTCGAGATCTGTGACATCTGCAATTCAATCTCGAACTAGGTCTTAAAAGACCAGTTCTGGAAGCAGTTTTATGAACGGGTTTAAGGGACGAATAGTCGATGTACATCTCTATAACTGTATATAACTAAAGTGTAAATCTCCTATTCATTCCAGTTCATAAAACTGCTCCTTGTTCATTTATTGTCTAGACCCACTGGTCAGAATCAGTTTCACCTCAGTAAGGAACAATATTGCCCTAACAAAGGGAATGGATGCCCTTCCGACCTGATGAAAATGTAAGGGAGGGCCATTCTTCCTTTCCTATCCTATCCTATCCTATCCTATCCTATCATATCCTATCCTATCCTATCCTATCTTATCCTATCCTATCCCGTAACTCAAAGATCATTGGCGCACCACAGATGATCGTTTAACCAGCGTACTCCATCTTTCTCTGTCCTCGGCAACCCTCGTGGCTTCTCTAACTGTCAAGTCAGGTAATGTTCCTCTGAAGTTTGGCCAAATCCGTTCAGCGGTTCTTGAGATATGTTGTCCTACGGACCGACTGACAGACCAACATTTGGCTCGTCCTGATTCCAGGACTATTTTAAAGTATTTTTGAGATTAGTCTAGAAATACAAAAATTGAAGTAAAACTCAATGACATGCACGTACGCAGAAATGTTATCAGTGGCTACAGTCACTGATGTTGATGAAAAAGATGAGGAGGAGGAGAAGAGGGAGGAAGAAAAAGACTGGAGTCTTGCATAGCGCTAATATCAATTCAGCTGTAGAAATTCAGTGCAGTTACTGCTTTAAAAACAAAGCTGTTGATCAAAACCTAAAAGGTCAGACAAAAATGTCCTTTCATGGCTTTCCCCTCCTCAATATGAGCATTAAATCTTACAGAGGTCCCAGTCACAGTGTGTTTGCAAGATTACATTATTGTGTGGTAGATATTTACAGTGACATTGAAAGAGAACAAATTACTGTACTGCTTACGTCGATAGTAGTATAACTTAAAATGATCAATATCAGTTTTAAAAACAAATTTCGGATCATATCAATTATTATATTGAGGAGCAAATACTTTAATTAGATTTGTTTTTGGATAATCTTCGATGAGGGTGCACGTTGTTTTGTTTTTTCCTCAGCTCACATCAGCAGTGGACAGCGATTTACCAGATTGCACGCCAAGGGAGTTAACGCACTCGTCATTTGATGCAATTGGATCAGCCAATCAACACCCAGCGCTCCCAAAGTACAGGCCCAGAATGCACCACAGGTATATTTGAAACTTGATTACTGTTAAACAGAAACTTAGGTCTACTTTATTATTGGAGTGTGGTTTATATTTAGCTAGAGTTTGCAGTGTTATGTGAAACTGGGGACAGTGGGCAGTCCACTGCCATAGAGCGAGAGACAGGTGTGTGGACATGTATTTATCCCCAAATGAATGTTTCAGGACGTGAGCACCGATATAGAATTTTTATGTGACAGGCCTGTGGTAGAGTTTCGCTAGTCTGTAGATAAATGAAGTTTGAAAAGGGCAAAAGAGGGGAGAAATCTGGGTCAGACAGATTAGCAGGGTCTAAGAGAGAAACGGCTTCGGTACTATTTCTTACATTTATCCGTCATTGCTACTCAGGATGCGAGGAGAAGCGAGAAGGAGAGAGAGAGAGAGAGAGAGAGAGAGAGAGAGAGAGAGAGAGAGAGAGAGAGAGAGAGAGAGAGAGAGAGAGGACAGGCGACAAATTGCCGCACATGGGGATAAGGTTAAAGTTCAGGGGCGCCCGGCTGGGTAGAAAAGAGAAAATGCAATTACCCTTGAGTGCGCATCAATTTACACTTCGAAGTGCGCTCCCAAGTTCTTTCTGACTTTACTCCAGCAGTTTTCTTGTTACAAAGCATTTTGGGAAGGGACGTGGTGTGGGAGGGGAGGAAAGGGGATGGGGGAAAGAGAAGGAGCGTGAAGTATAATACGGTTTTCATCAACAGACTTGCATGTCTTTCCATGTCATTGAAAAAAAAAAAAAACCAAATTTACTTTAAAAAAACCAAACTATTTGCTATTTTCGTTTTAGTTATCTTCAAGCTAGTGTATACAATTATTATAATGAGAAAGAAATGAATAACTAAAAAGAAAGTATAGACCTACTATCCTATAGGCCTACTATTATCCTATAGGTCTACTACTATCCCATAGGCCTACTACTATCCCATAGGCCTACTACTATCCTAATGCAGACAAAACAAGATGGAGCTATGCTCTTCACCAGGCACGCAAAACAAATATAAAATAATATTTCACAACACCACGAAACTCCCAAAACAAAATGATGTTAGAAGAAGAAGAAGAAGAAGAAGAAGGAGAAGAAGAAGAAGAAGAAGAAGAAGAAGAAGAAGAAGAAGAAGAAGAAGAGAAGAAGAAGAACAACAACAAAAACAACATACTTCTACTACTACTACTACTACTACTACTACTACTACTACTACTACTTATTATTATTATTATTATTATTATTATTATTATTATTATTATTATTATTATTATTATTATTATTTTAAAAATATAATATTTGAGAAACAATAGGCAAGAAACTGAAGTAGTAGTAGTAGTAGTTGTAGTAGTAGTAGTAGTAGTAGTAGTAGTAGTAGTAGTAGTAGTAGTAGTAGTAGTAGTAGTAAGAAGAAGAAGAAGAAGAAATAATATTTGAGAAACAATAGGCAAGAAACTGAAGTAGTAGTAGTAGTAGTAGTAGTAGTAGTAGTAGTAGTAGTAGTAGTAGTAGTAGTAATAATAATAATAATAATAATAATAATAAGAAGAAGAAGAAGATGATGACGATGATGATGATGATGATGATGATGATGATGATGATGATGATGATGATGATGATGATGATGATGATGATGATGAGGTAACAACAAAAAGAAGATGGCTAGCGAAGTATATTTTTTTTAAAAGTTATCAGTTAATTTATACATTTCTATAAGAAAAAAAGAAGTTATCAGTTAATGTATACATTTCTATAAGAAAAAAAGAAGTTCTCCATTAATTTATACATTTCTAAAACAAACAAAAAGTCATTATATTAGTAATAATAATAGGCCAGGGATAGTCAAAATTGCGGAGCGTAACTATAAAACATTATACTGTGTAGAGTTCATCAATTGACTGCATCGCATTTCTCATAAAATATTGTGCTTTTTCCTAAATGTAGCTAGATCCACTCTCTGTTTCAATGAGAATTCCTCTTATTGACATCTCACTGTCCCGTGGTCAATTCCCCACAAACTTTCTATGCTTCCTTTTTCAAGTCACACTTTCCCATGCATTTTCTCTAAATTTAATTTCAATGTGCATGTATCTCCCACCCTGAAACTTTCTTCTTCGTGTCCTTATCGAATTGTGTCTTCTTCCTCCACTTCTTCTTCGTCTTTTTCTTCTATGTTCTCACGTTTCTTTTTCTTCTATGTTCATACTTTTCTTTTTCTTCTATGTACATACTTCTTTTTCTTCTATGTTCATACTTCTTTTTCTTCTATGTTCATACTTTTCTTCTTCTTCCATGCTCATACTTTTCTTCTCCCCCGTGGGGTTGCCGGGGGTTTCTGTATAAATAGTATCCCCTCTTTCTGGAAATTTAGTGCTTTAAATTCTCACTGCCGCTGTCTTTCTCCTTTGTTCTTTCTCATTCCTACTCTGTTCTATCAATCTACTATACTATCTTCTTCTTCGCTAGACCAGTCACCTACCTTTTTTCTTGAAAATTCTTCCGGGACAAAACTCCTCATTTGTGTGTGAGGTCTGTTGGATCAGCTTGGGGCTATTCAACGCTTTCTGCCAAATGGTCTCTGGGGCTTCCTATGATGTTATTATTTGGCAATGTAGGCATTTTATATGTATGTGTTTTGTTGATATTTTATAATGATGTTTGTATTCTATTTTGTTTTTGTAAACGGGGGTTCGATATATTAGAATATAGCCTCAGCGTGGGATGTCTTTATTGTAAAGTGACCGGCTAGTGGAGTGCCTTCCGTGTTACCACTAGAGTTGTTTCGGCAGTTCTTTTATGCGGATCAGGGGTGAGTCCTCTTTCAGCGAAGTTTTGGTCTTGATTTTGTGGTCCTGATTCGGCTCTTTGCAGTCCGCTGGACCCTGTAAGCAATGAATAACTAACAAACTTCTATGTTAACACTTCTTCTTTTTCTTCTTCCTCTGGGTTCATATATTGTCTTTTTCTGTACTTAAAAAAAATCTTTTTCTATGTGTGTATGTATCCATCCATCTACATATCTATCTATCTATCTATCTATCTATCTATCTATCTATCTATCTATCTATCTATCTATCTATCTATCTATCTATCTATCTATCTATCTATCTATCTATCTATCTATCTATCTATCTATCTATCTATCTATCTATCTATCTATCTATCTATCTATCTATCTATCTATCTATCTATCTATCTATCTATCTATCTATCTATCTATCTATCTATCTATCTATCTATCTATCTATCTATCTATCTATCTATCTATCTATCTATCTATCTATCTATCTATCTATCTATCTATCTATCTATCTATCTATCTGTCTGTCTGTCTGTCTGTTTATCTGTCTTCTTTTCCTTCTACTCTTTTTATCCTCCTCCTCCTCCTTTCTCCATTTGTTTTTCTTCATGTTGCAGCCTTCTATCTCTTTCTTACTTTCTAATTCATAGACCGTATGGCTCCATCAAGAATGCATGCTGTGTAAAAAAAAAAAAATGCCGACGAAAAACAAAAAGAAAATTTAAAAAAAAAAGATAATAAAATCAAAGTTGAAACAAGATGGCAAGCCATTGGAAGGTATTTCCAGACACTGACATAAATACTCCAAACATAAGTATATTCAAAAATGTTTTATTGGCGCTGTTGTGAGTAGGCTTTATTGTAACGAAACAAAATGAATGAAAGCACGGAGTGATGGGCTACAACTGCTGAAAACACATTAACCTTTGCGGAGTAGAGCACACATGATAGCACAAAAACTCTGGTCACTGACCTTGGTAAGTTTCCTATGAAGTTTGATCAAAATCCGTTCAGAAACTGTGTGCAACGGACCAACCGACATTTGTCCCGTTATGATTCGCGATTATTGCAAAGTATTTGATGCTATTTCTGTATCTCCAAATGTTAAAAAAAGAAAAAAACTGGTCATAAGGTGCAAATTGGGCAATTGTGCAGATCGCCAAGCGAAGTCTAAAAGCGCTTGAATTCAATTTCCGCAGTTGATGTAACGGTTTTTATCACGCCGACACAGAACGCGTCCCCCTTGGCGTGCATCAGTAATTAGCCCAAAGTGATTTTTGGCGACATTTCTTTTTCTGTGAGTGTGTGTGTGTGTGCTCGCGAGTTCACATTTTCTACTTCATCCCTGATTTAGAGAATTAAGGTGCTGCTTTTTTCTTCTTTTTGGGGGGGTGGTGGGAAGGGGGGGGGGAGGGAGAGGAGGGGTAAGAAAAGAAGGATAGGAGAAAGAAGGAGCACGACGGGGTGAAGGAGAAAGGGAAAAAGACCTCCACTGGATATGGAACTGGGTGCGAATATCTAATACAATTATTTCGGTTTTCACCCTTTCCCATGAGAGAGAGAGAGAGAGAGAGAGAGAGAGAGAGAGAAAAGGAGAGAGAGAGGGAGAGAGCGAGAGAGGGAGGGAGAGAGAGAGAGAGAGAGAGAGAGAGAGAGAGAGAGAGAGAGAGAGAGAGAGAGAGAGAGAGAGAGAGAGAGAGAGAGAGAACTTCGTAATTCGTTGAAAATAAAACACGTCATTTGTCAGAGTTGTATTGTTTTGGTAATTGTCCTCTTTAGACTGATTTTCGTCCACCATTTTGTGGCGACCATCGCCGAAGCTCAGTGCTGGAACATTCGCCTGGCACACCGATGAACCAAGGTTCCAATCCCGTGAGTGGGAAAGATAAAAAGTGGCCATGTTTCACTGTACTTCTACCCTGTACTGTCGCTCTGGAGGCTCAGTGTTGATTTAAGTCCTTGTTACTGCTCGCCCTCCCAATTCATACACGGAAGTCACAACGCAGGTGTAGGTATAGGTTGAAATTTTATCCAGTACAACTGTACCCCGTGACCTGGTGAAAACTAGAAACTAGGTATAAATATCTAGTACCAAATGCAATAATTGACAAACACCGAGTTCAGCTTCGTACAAACACAAGAGATGAAGAAAGAAAGAAAGAAAGAGACAAAGACAGACAGACAGACAGACAGAGAGAGAGAGTGAGAGAGAAAGAGAGAGAGAGAGAGAGAGAGAGAGAGAGAGAGAGCTAATAAATGCATCATATTATTATAAATCAGGTAACGAACAAAGCCACATATCTCGGCAATAGTGTGGACTCAAAAAAAGTACAACTGATCAAAAAATTCGAAACAAGTTTAAGTAAGCTCAAGAAACGATGATATAAAGAATGAAACAGAAAGACTTATCCGAAATGATAGATCGTGGCCTAAACAATATAAAATATTTGAGTATTTACCTTGGAACCGCGTATTGGGGCGATACAGTACAAAACTGGTGCGATCGAACAAGACTTGTTCCTCGTATCAAGGTTGACATAAAAGTGAAGCGGAATTCCAAAATTCATCTAGGCTTACTTATTACCAAAAAATCAATTTGTGAACCCAAAAGAGCCTCGTTGTCAAACTTATAATTAGCATTTTTCTCAGTTCGCTTTTATGGCAACAGTAATTCCTATAGCAGAACAGCGCGGAACGTGATATTAAGTGGGTTAATAAACAAGCAAAAAACGTGCTGCTCGGTGCAAGGTATTACTAGCACAAAAAACTTAGCGTTGAACAATACAGTGAGCGATTTGTATGCATACGACCCAAAGCACACACGTATGCACGTACAGGAGCTACAAATGATTACATGTGCAGCCAGAAAGACAGATGAAAAACAAAGCGTCAAGGCATAACAAAAAAATCCTTCCAAAGCCAAATAAGGATAATATTGTCAACCAAAAAATAAGACAAGACAACTCAGACTTCCAATACAAATAAATCTGATCTAGATAGTGGTGTCTCATTAGCTTTTTATCATCGTTCAAACGTCTTTATTGGCACACGGGGGAAGAAGACCAGAGGGGTGGGGGGAGGAATACATACATACAAACATACATTCACCAAAACAAACAAACAAACAACAACAAATAGACGAAACAGGTGGCCACACAACATGAAATAATAACTAAGGAGCTCTTACTATCAGCCCTTCCGCGCGCTGAAAGGACTAATAAGGCTTGAGAGGGCCAAAAGCATAATAAGGAGGGAGGGAGGATGACGACACAAGACGAAAGATAACAAGGGGGGACAACGAAGAAGACAAGAAGACGCCTTTACATACAGACTCAACACACTGGCAAGAACACCCCCGGCCTTAACTTATCCCCGGAAGTTAATCAACATTGTCTCCAAAGCTATTTTTTGCAACTGAGATCTCAGCATTAGGTTCACTTAGAGTCCAGAGTTATTGTCTTAACGCAAGCAGGAGATACCATAACGTAGTCAACAGATAGCATGATACATGTCATAACTAGTCACTGTCAGACATTTAGTTTGTATAGTTAGTCTATGTAACCTCTAAAGGCTACTCATCACATCCACAGCTAGCAATCTAATTACTTGACTGGAAGGGTCACATGTAGAGGGATGATTTTGTGGACAGGCCTGTCCAGAAGTGAGGTCCGCACAACGTGGGCGCCTCTTTTCCCCTTTTCCACAGCTGCCAACCTGAGTTGGACAGACCTGACGAGACCGTCTCGACTGGGGTAGAGTTTCTCGATTCTGGCGAGCTTCCAAGTTCCTCTAGGCGTGCTTTCATCAGTCAGGATGACCACCATGCCCTCACGAACGGAGTCCTTGGCGTCATACCACTTCTTGCGTGGCTGCAGAGTGGACAGGTATTCAATTCTCCAGCGTTTCCAGAACTGCTCGACGAGGTACTGCACTCTTCTCCAACGCTTTGTAGAGTACAGGTCATCCTTCTGAAAGTTTCCTGGAGGAGGGAATATGGGTTCAGGTTTAACGGTGAGGAGATGATTTGGAGTTAAGGGAGCTGGGGCTGATGGGTCTTCGAGGGTGTCAACGCAGAGAGGTCTGTTGTTCACAATGGCGGCCACCTCGTAAAACAGAGTAGAGAGAGTGACAGCTGTCAATCTCATGCTGTGTTCCCTCAGCAATCCCTCGATCACGCCACGCGTCGTGCGAATGAGCCGCTCCCAAACCCCTCCAAAGTGGCTGGCAGACGGAGGGTTGAAGATGAAGTCGCAGCTTCTATACTGCATATCGCTTTTGACCCTGTTGCCATCGATGTTCTTCTTGGAGCTTCTCAGCTCTCTCTCACCGCCGATGAAGTTGGTGCCCCTGTCACAACGTATGGATCTCACGTTTCCACGAATGGCTACGAATCGCCTCAGACCACATATAAAGGCGTCCGTCGACATGTCTTCCAACACTTCTAAGTGAACAGCCCTGGAGGCCAGACATGTGAAGATGAGGCCATAACGCTTGACCTCTCTTCTTCCAGAAGCAACGTGAAAGGGGCCGAAGCAATCCAACCCGACGTGAGAGAAAGGAGGAGCAACTTCCGTTCTGTCTGGTGGAAGATCGGCCATCTTCTGAGTCTCAGGTTTCCCGCGCAACCTGCTGCAGTGGACACATCGGTGGATCACAGCGGAAACAACTCTCCTCGCACCACAAATCCAAACACCAGCTGTACGAAGAGCACCCATCGTGGTCGTCCTTCCTTGATGCCCATTCTTCTGATGGTGATGTCGGACAAGTAAGGTAGAGAGGTGACTTTCTTTGGGAAGTATAAAGGGGTGCTTGATCTGATAGTTCTCAGCAGACTGAGCGAGGCGGCCACCGACTCTCACGATGCCCAATTCGTCTATAGAGATGTCGAGACGTTTGAGCTCAGGGAGAGTGGATCGCAGCGATGCAGGAAAGTGTTGAGACTGAACACTCTGGATGATTCGCATGAGCGTGTCGTGGGTTTCTTCCAATGGTGACGGGGCTGCTTGTTTCAGTTTCGTACCCTTCTGTCGTATGCGCTTGACCCAGGCCAGGATTCGGCTGATGACGTTTAGTAGTCGATCGAGGGTGGAGAATCGGTTAACTATTTCCTCAATGCCCTTTTTTCCATTCACCGCAGTCTGAACTCCGAGGACCTTCACTTCTTTATCTTCATCAGCGACAGACACTTCTGGAATTTCATACACGATAGGTTTATTGCTGAGTAGCTGGGGGCCAGAGTGCCAGTTTGATTGGTTCATAGCTTGTACATCCAAACCCCGTGAAGCATGATCTGCAGGGTTTTGTTCCGTGGAAATATGATGCCACTGTTGAGGGCGACTGAAGTCACGGATTTGCTGGACCCTGTTGGCCACAAAGATATGGAATCTCTTCGTTTCGTTGTAGATGTAGCCGAGAACCACCTTCGAGTCAGTCCAGAAGTGATGTTGCGACACGAGGCCTTCAAATTCACGCTGAAGAAATCGAGCAGTTTTGACAGCGAGGACTGCTGCTTGTAGTTCGAGACGCGGAATGGTGACTGTACGAAGTGGAGCAACCTTGGACTTGGCCATCACCATGGAGCAGTGAGGTTTCCCTTCACTATCAACGACACGAAGGTAAGAGCATTCCCCATAGCCACTGTTGGAAGCATCTGCAAAATGGTGAAGTTCCACGAGTGACCAAGGCAGCTTTGCATTTGAGAAGTAGCAACGTGGTATCTGTATCGAGGACAGTGCCCCGAGATCGCCCAACCAGGAATTCCAACGCTCCAGTAGACCAGAGGGAAGTGTGTTGTCCCATTCAAGGTTCAGTCTACACGCTTCTTGCAGTATCAGGCGACCCCTGAGCACCACGGGCGAGACCAATCCCAAGGGGTCAAAAATCGAGGCGATAACGGACAAGGCTCCTCGCTTAGTCAATGGTCTGTCCTTGAACCCGTTGTTGAAATGCGAGGTGTCCGCTTCCAACGTCCAACATATGCCAAGGGCTCTCTCAATGGCACTTTCGCCCTTCTCAACTTTCCTGTCAACACTTGCAGTCTGGACCACCTCAGTTTCTGGGAAGGACGACATGACCTTCTGTGAGTTCGATGCAATCTTGTGAAGGCGTAAGTTTCCCCTTTCACAGATTTGGCGCGCTCCCTTCAGCAATTGTACGGCCTCAGCTTCGCTCTGGTCGGAGTGAAGACCGTCGTCGACATAGAAGTCTCGTTGGATGAATGTGGAGGCCTTTGGGTTCAGTTGGCGATTATCCTTGGCTAGCTGCTTCAAGGCGAAATTGGCGCAGCCTGGTGACGAAGCAGCGCCAAAAAGGTGTACCCTCATGCGATGATCAACAGGTTCGGCAGTCAGATCGTTTTGAGGCCACCACAGGAATCTCAGATAGTCTCTGTGACAAGGTGCGACGTGAAATTGATGAAACATGCGTTCGACATCGCAGGAGACAGCAATGGGAAACAGTCTGAATCTGCACAGGACTCCCATCAGCGAGTTCATGAGGTCTGGGCCTGACAACAAGTGGTCATTCAGAGATGTTCCTTGGCATGTAGCGGCACAATCGAACACGACCCTAATCTTGCCTGGCTTGTTGGGGTTGTACACTCCATGATGTGGAATAAACCACACGGTTCTTGAAGATGTGTCGGAGTTGCGAACAATTTCTGCATCACTTCGTTCTAACATTTGGTCCATAAACTCCTTATACAGCTGGAAATGGTCGGGATTGTTGCAGAACTTGCGTTTGAGACTCATCAGCCTTCTGTACGCGACGTATCTGTTGTTTGGTAGCTGAGGATCATCACCCTTGAATGGAAGTGGTAGTTCATAGTGTCCTTCCTCATTGACCTTGATGTTTTCAGTAAGAATCTGCATAAAGCGTTGATCCTCTTGCGAAGCTGGTTGTTCATCCGGGAAGGCAAAATCTCGCTCCATCATCTTGATGAGACGCTCATTCGTGACATCCTTGGTTCTGAAGGAAATCGCATGGACGGGAATGCTGGTGGTGCCGGTGTAGTGGGCAGATGGAGTGTTGACCTTTGGGATATTGGGATCGAAGGATCGCTGAACCTCGCCAACCACGCTCCATCCTAAACGTGTTTTTTGAGCGTAGGGTTGTCCAAGTTCGCCCGACACCACATGCAGAGGTCGTAAGGCTTCAGACACGTTGACACCAAGCAGTAGGGCGACTGGGGCATCGAAGAGGGGGTAGAAGTGGCAAGCGAGATGCTTGAGATGTGGCAGAGATTGAACAAACTCCCGTGTAGGAATCTGTCCCTTGTCAGTGCAGATCTCGCGATGAGAATGCGTGGCGGGCACATCAATGTAGTCACTGGAGTCATAAGCCCGCACTCTCAAGTCAGTGTAAGTCTTGCATTTGACCGTCTGTTTAGTAGACGTGAGCGTAGTCAGAGTTAAGCATGTGTCCCGTTCTTGCAGGTGTAATTTCTCTGCGACCTGGTCTATCACAAAGGAAGTATCGCTCATTGTGTCTAACATGGCGTACACCAGTACCTCGTTGTGAGGCTCGGATTTGGCAGACACATAAACAGGCACATAGAGTGAGTAGAGACGTGATGTAGGAAGCTGAGACACTCTGTAGGTTCTCTTGCCCTTAGTCTCTACATTTTGGTTTCGATCGAGATCACCTGCGAAATCCCCGACATTCACCTGACCTTCTTCCTTGGGCTCACCTCGGTTGTCTGAATCGCCACTTTGGCGATTTTCAACAAGTCTTGACTGTCTTAGAGGAGGGCCTAGGTCGTGCAAGGCGGTGTTGTGGTTGGCCTTGCACGTTTTGCATTCATACTTGGCACGGCATCCCTTTATGAAGTGATTGTTGTGAAGGCATCGATGGCACAGATAATTCTTTCGGATGAAGTCCCTCTTTGCCTCAGGTTTGATGGCGATGAATTTCCAACAATCAAGCACATGATGGCGGCCATGACAAAATGCACAACCATCACCTCTCTCTTGGTTGCTGTTGTTGCCTTGTCCCCTAAAGTCTCTAGGTTTGGACCGATCAAGTTCAGGAAGCTTATTCTGTTCTTTTCCATCCATGGCTTGGTTGGAGTTTCCGGACGTGACGAAAGTTTGCCCTCCTCTGCTTTGTCTTCCAGCAGGGCCGTCATACTCAGGGGGCCTCTTCTGGTTTTGTTTGAGATGAGCGTTGTGAAGGCAGTCAGTTTTCTCCTGCAGGAAAGAGACGAAGGTTCTGAACTCAGGGTATCTTCCAGTTGCGTTCTGATGAGATACGACTCGGCTACCCCAAGACATTGAGAGAGCCTCGGGAAGTTTCTGAAGCAGTTTCTTTATTTGCGACGGATCGTCAAGCATTGCTAGTCCTTGTATCTTTCGCGACATAACTTCACACTGTTTTAGATAATCGGCGAAACTCATCAAGGAGTTGTAGTCCTTGGCCCTCACGTTGGGCCAACTGTCAAGCTTCTCTTTGAGAGACTCCGCGATCGTGTAATCTTCACCAAATCTTTTCTGGAGTATCTCGAGAGCACTGAAGTATGATGACTCACTTAGTTCGTAGTACAGATCTCCCACAGCTTGCTTCGCAGGTCCGTCGATGTAATCTCGCAGAATGAGCATTTTGTCCTCAGGTTTGATCGAATCGCTGCTCACCAGATGCTTGAATGCGGCGATCCAGCTGGGGTAGGATAAAGGATCGCCCTTAAAGACTGGTGGCTTTGGCACGGGCAGCCTGGTGATGGCCATGGCTTCTGCTAAGCATTTAACGATAGCTTGGATGTCGGTATTCGCAGGGGTGGCAGAGACGACATGAGAACACTCTGCACGTCTGGACCTGTTGATCGATGGGTGCACTGGTTGACTTGCAGGAGGAGCTTGACTGACCTGACAGACTAAGGGCACGAACTCGGGAGCTTCGCTTCTCAGCGTCGAGTTGCCCAAAGGCATTTGAACTTCGTTGTAGTTCTGGTGCTGAGCGAGAGGGACGGCAGCAGTAAACGAAGTGTGGTTGTCTGGTCCTTGTCTTCGTTCAGGCGCGACACCGCCACTCCGTTGCACGTTTCTGTAGTCGTAGGCGTAGTTGTGGCTGTCTTGGTGGTCATGGCCAGCAAAATAAATTCTGGGATAGACCTGACCGGCCTCAGAGTGTAGTGGTTGGATTTGAGTAGGATGCCTAAATCGCTTGTGGCTTCCACCGACACTGCACTGTATGTATGGTAAAGACTCTTCTGTCTCAGCTATCCTTGCCAATGATGTTGGTCTATGCGCCTTAGGCCAAGTCTCTTGGTCATGATGGCTTTGGGTCATGCGTGATTTGACAACGACTTTATCAGTACGAGAGCGTTCACTTTCATCCACCAAGGTGGTAGTCATTTCAGTCTTTATCTTTACTGGATCAAACATAGTTCGTTCTTTCTCAACGTGGATACCAGCTAGATCACCAGGAAGGGTGTATGCTGCTTGGTTTCCTTTGAAATATGACGGCACGGAACTCGCATCGTGATTTATCCCTTTGGCAGAATTGACGTGAATGGCTAAACCTCCCGAGACGGTTTCAGGTTTGAGATTCAGAGTGGTGGAGATATTAGACGGTTGCGTTGATGAAAGCAGACTTATTTTGTTGGTAGTCTCGTGACCAACCATGAGTTGACTTCTTGCTGCTCGAAGTGCGTTGAAGTTCAGTGGTACGTTCTGATTTGAGTCTCTCACATTTTCGTTCACCATTTTTTCCTGGGCTGACGAGCTACGAGGCCTTCGAAAGTTAAATTCTGCGGCATCGTCAATTTCTCCCCTCTGTCCGTCAGGACGACATAAGAAGAGATCGTGGACCTTATCGATTGTAGGGAGTGATGACAGGGTGGAGCTAGCTACGCCAGATTTGGAGCTACTCTCCAAAACGGCTGCCGCTGCAAGAGCTGCGTTGATCTCTGCTTGCCTTTCATCACGTTCTTCTTTAGCCTTAATAGCCGCCAGTTGGTTTTCCATTTCTTGAATCTCTCTTCGGGTTTCACTTTCTCGCCGAGCTTCTTCCTCTGCTCTCCGTGCTCTCTGCCATGCCCTTTGTTGTGCCTCTTGTGCCTCACGTTGTGCCTCTTGTGCCTCACGTTGTGCCCTTTCTGTTTTACATTGTGCCCTTTGTTGTGCCTCTTCAGCTTCGTGTTGTGCTTCTTCTGCCTCCTTGTCGAGTTTAGCCTTTATTTTAGCTTCGTTTAGACGTGTCTGAACTTGCTGTTTTTGCCATTGTGAGCATTCCTTCTCGTAATTGGCTCGTTGTTTGACCTCCAATGCCGCAACCTCTGACAGTCTAATTCTACGTATTGAACTGGACGAGGAAGTAGATTTCATTGAACGAACAACCGACCTTCTGGTTAGAGATCTAGTATTGTTCACGTTCACTTCAGTTTGAGCTTGTCCCATAGGCGTTGCTGCATCACGGATTTCAGATTGATGACCCACAGAGTCAATGTTCATACGACTTCCAGTACACTCTGCCTCTGTCGGACATACTGGTTGCATGAGGCTAGTGAATGGGGTCGATCTGTATGTCAGGCTCACAGATTCCTCAGAAACAACACGATCATGAGGCACAGGGTTAGAAACTCCATCGAACTGCTGTTGAGGTTCAGATTCTACTAAATAAGGGGTTGTTTCAGCATCAGCATTTGCGTCAGCGAGAGGCAGTATGGATATGGAAAGGCGTCCGGCGAGATTGTCACTTTCTTTCCTCAAGACTGAGAACGTGGTTTCAGTATCACCATCTAGTTGTATGTATCTTAATGCATTCCTACGGGTTGTGAGAGCACGAGTGAGGTCTGTTAGCTGGTTGAGTAGTTTCTTGGTTCGCGTATGAGTTAAAGGACCCTGCTGGGTTTCAACGTTAACATCACGGATGAACGACTCCAATTCATGATAAGCACCGTGATAGTCACTAAGGCGTATAAGTCCATACTGTTCCACGAACTGAGAATTGGGCATGACGGTTCTTTGAGGCCTACTGTAAGACACAGTTGTTTCGTTTGAAGTTCCAACACGAGTTGCTGCGGACGACAGACATGCTGTATCAGCAGATGTGGGGTAAGAGGGCGATGTGGAAAAAGGAGAATCTACCCGCTCTTTGGTACCGATGGTAGATGACGTCACGAGCAGCGCATTTTCTTCAGACGACGCTGCAGACTCGAGTGCTGTTTCATGATGCAAGTCCTCTTCCTCCTGTTGCATGACTTGATGTATGGGTGCCTCCTCCGACTCGAGCAACGTCGAGAGGTCGGATTGGTCTTGTGGTAGGACTGTAGACTCGGCAAAGCTCATGTTCATCGAGTGGCGATTCTCTAGACGTCTCGCTATGACGGTGACTTAGAGAAGTCCGCAAGGTCAGCGGTCCCCAACACGCTCGGAAGTATCTGACCTCGGGATCCTGAATGGGTGGCATGAAGGGTGACGCGCACCTGGTGTGGTTGGACGTCAGCCTCGGATGCGCCAAGTTTTCACTGTTACTGCTCGCCCTCCCAATTCATACACGGAAGTCACAACGCAGGTGTAGGTATAGGTTGAAATTTTATTCAGTACAACTGTACCCCGTGACCTGGTGAAAACTAGAAACTAGGTATAAATATCTAGTACCAAATGCAATAATTGACAAACACCGAGTTCAGCTTCGTACAAACACAAGAGATGAAGAAAGAAAGAAAGAAAGAGACAAAGACAGACAGACAGACAGAGAGAGAGAGAGAGTGAGAGAGAAAGAGAGAGAGAGAGAGAGAGAGAGAGAGAGAGAGAGAGAGAGAGAGAGAGAGCTAATAAATGCATCATATTATTATAAATCAGGTAACGAACAAAGCCACATATCTCGGCAATAGTGTGGACTCAAAAAAAGTACAACTGATCAAAAAATTCGAAACAAGTTTAAGCATAAGCTCAAGAAACGATGATATAAAGAATGAAACAGAAAGACTTATCCGAAATGATAGATCGTGGCCTAAACAATATAAAATATTTGAGTATTTACCTTGGAACCGCGTATTGGGGCGATACAGTACAAAACTGGTGCGATCGAACAAGACTTGTTCCTCGTATCAAGGTTGACATAAAAGTGAAGCGGAATTCCAAAATTCATCTAGGCTTACTTATTACCAAAAAATCAATTTGTGAACCCAAAAGAGCCTCGTTGTCAAACTTATAATTAGCATTTTTCTCAGTTCGCTTTTATGGCAACAGTAATTCCTATAGCAGAACAGCGCGGAACGTGATATTAAGTGGGTTAATAAACAAGCAAAAAACGTGCTGCTCGGTGCAAGGTATTACTAGCACAAAAAACTTAGCGTTGAACAATACAGTGAGCGATTTTGTATGCATACGACCCAAAGCACACACGTATGCACGTACAGGAGCTACAAATGATTACATGTGCAGCACAGAAAGACAGATGAAAAACAAAGCGTCAAGGCATAACAAAAAAATCCTTCCAAAGCCAAATAAGGATAATATTGTCAACCAAAAAATAAGACAAGACAACTCAGACTACCAATACAAATAAATCTGATCTAGATAGTGGTGTCTCATTAGCTTTTTATCATCGTTCAAACGTCTTTATTGGCACACGGGGGAAGAAGACCAGAGGGGTGGGGGGAGGAATACATACATACAAACATACATTCACCAAAACAAACAAACAAACAACAACAAATAGACGAAACAGGTGGCCACACAACATGAAATAATAACTAAGGAGCTCTTACTATCAGCCCTTCCGCGCGCTGAAAGGACTAATAAGGCTTGAGAGGGCCAAAAGCATAATAAGGAGGGAGGGAGGATGACGACACAAGACGAAAGATAACAAGGGGGGACAACGAAGAAGACAAGAAGACGCCTTTACATACAGACTCAACACACTGGCAAGAACAGTCCTTACTCCTTCTGTGAGGTGGGTATCCCCGTCCGCCATATCGCCAATGGCGGGTACAGACGTAAAGCTTCAGTGGTCGTTCATTGCTCTATGTTCTGAACTGCACACAGCTTGCTACAGTCTTTTAGCATTTTCGCGAATAAAAATAGTAATAACGATAATCTTCACGGGCCCTCGTATCTGGACACACGAGCGTCTATGAAGTTTCTCCCTGCTGTGTAACGTATGTGATAATTTCATAATCCTTGGAACAAACTATATCGTGTCTCAAGTCCTCGCACAACTTTTTCCTTCTTTCCTACGCAGTTTCTTTATCCTTTAGCATTTCGTAATGGCTAGGACAAAATTCAGCAGTGCCTCTTGACTCCTATGTCACCGTCGTACTTTAGAACTCCTTGTTAACAATGTCATAATCTACCAAACAAAATTCAAGGCAGTTTTGGTAAAGTCTTCTTCTAACGTCGACCCAACCTATAAAAGGCTATTTGTTTCCGATGTATGCCTTTGAACAAAACACATATTTCCACATTCGGGTCCTGTGTCTCGGCTTTTTACTTTGTGAGTCCGGGGGCGGTTTTTGTGGCTAATTGGCAGTTTGCGTTGTGACAATCTGTTAATTGTGGAGCCAGCGGATCCCCAGCCCCAATGCCGGGTCAACAGGGGGCGCTTCTCTATGGAAGATATCTCTTTAACAGAAAGCTTGTCCCGGTGGCTTGTGGTCCAGTGCTTGAGTGTAACATCGATGAGTGAGAGCCTCAGCCACGTATCTCAGAAACCGCCATTTTGAGAACTACTGGATTGAAACCTTCAGACAGCAACCATAAATATAAAAGCAGATGCATGTATAAACAGTTTTTTTTAACAGTAACAACATTTATGGTTTACTCTAACTCTGGCATTTAAGTTTTATAACAGCAAATTAGTAGATAGTAGATAGCTGGCAATTAAGCAATTAAAATTTTAATCTGTTGTGGCATGAACGAGTCGTTGTGCGATATATTAAGTGGAATTAAAGAGCAAAACATCAAGTAGTAATGAATCAAATAAAAATAAATTCAAAACCTTCCCGTCGTAGAAAAAAAAAAGTACACTTTGCAAACCGGACTTATAATTTCACGCGGAACGCTTACGATAATACAGAATATTAAAGAAACGATATAAACAAGGCGGAAAGCCATTGAAATGTGTTTGCAGACGTAACACTCGCACACCTACAGAGCCCAAACATAAGCATTTTCAAATGGGTTAGCCTAGTTTCCTTGGCGGTAATGCGACTCGGCTATATATTTATGGACTTATAAAAAGCAATAAAATCATCATCATCATCATCATCATCATCATCATCATCATCATCATCATCATCATCATCATCATCATCATACACTACACTACAACGCATCTGCATTGCCGCAAAGGGAATGACAGCAGGCCAAGAATCTTATTTTAAAATCATAAACATTAATTAACACAGTGTATCGATTTCTACAAGGGTCTTTATATTTTCATGGGCCAAGTAGAGGGTGACTAAAACTGATATCGCATGTTATTTGACCAGTCACATTATGACAATGTTTGTAGCAAGCTGTGAAATCAGCCAGTCGTAAGAACACGGTACCTACGTTTGCCCATTTACGAACGGCAGTCTCCAATGCCTTTCTGCGAAGACTAAAACACCAAAAGGTCTTCTTGTGTTTTCTAAGACACGCTTAAACAGCAAGGTTTTCTTCCCAAACCGCCATAATGAAACTTGAGATTGGCGCGTGGGCAGTTGGGTGCTTGGATGGGTGGGTGTGCGCGTGTGCGTTTATGTTTGTGTGCGTGCTGAATAAAATGTGAAGGATAGTTCGTGATTTTTTGGACTATTTTTTGTTGTTGCGCATTTAGATGACATTATTGGAAAGCAATATGTAAAGTGGACGTTCACACACATCTTTCTCCTGTAGTATAATTTCGAGTCGTCTTTTTTTGTTTTTGTTTTTTTTTTTGTTTTGGGTGGGGGGTGGTGGTGTTATTTTTTAACCAAATGCATAAATCGATACATAAATGTTATTCGCATCTTTTGAGTAAATATGAAGCATTTTCAAATCTCGGTCAGACAATATTGCTTGTGAATATTGTCCCATCTCGCTGTGACAATTGTTGCCAAGACGCGAAAAACGTATAGTGTACCGATTTCCACAAGTGTCTTTTATTTTCATCGGCCGGGTAGAGTGTGACTGAAACTGATATCGCGTGGTAATTGACCAATTACACATGACATTGTTTCTAGCAAAATGTGAAATATGTAAGTCGTAACATTACAGGTCCTTCTTTAACTCATTTACGAATCGCAGTCTCCTGTGGCTCTTAAGCGAAGACTGACAAACCAAACGATCTTGTTGTATTTTCTAAGACGCGCTTATAACAGCAAGGTTTTATTCCCAAACCCTGACTAATTCACCATCAATCTACATTCCATCAGTCTACATTCCAAAGTAAGACTGCTGCGCTTTTTTGTCATCTCTATCTTCCTATATGCTTGCGAAGCATGGACCCTCACAGCAGATCTCCAACGAAGAATACAAAGCATGGAGATGAGGTGCTCCAGAAGACTTCTGGGCATTTCCTATACCCAACACATCACCAACGACGAAGTCCGACAGACCATCACACAAGCCATTGGACAACACGATGACCTGCTCACAGTGGTGAAGAAACGGAAACTCCGATGGTATGGCCACGTCACCAGATCATCAGGCCTAGCAAAGACTATTCTGCAAGGCACAGTGCAAGGAGGTAGAAGAAGAGGGAGACCGAAAAAGAGTTGGGAGGACAACATTCGAGAATGGAATGGTTTGACACTGAGCGAAGCCATCAGGGCTGCTGAGGACAGAGAAAGATGGAGTATGCTGGTTAAACGATCATCTGTGGTGCCCCTACGACCTCCGGGTTACGGGACAGGATAGGATAGGGATAGGACTAATTCACAAATACTACAGCAACAATGATCTCAAGAAACGGAAGGGTCAAAAGAGTGAATGGACTGACTGAATTAGCAAATGAAACTGGCATTGTTTTTCATTGGCTGTCTAAGCTATAGAGTTGACTGGAAAGTAGGCCTACATATTGAACGAAGCGAAGATATGACGGCCTACTAGCGCCAAAACCGAGAGTTCCAGGCGGATTGCTAGAGCCAAAACTGAAACATGATCACGCAAAGGTATTTGTAACTTTTCAATGATAATTGTAATTATCCCTTCATAATTGTAATTATCTTATGATATTTGTAATTATCTCATGATATTTGTAATTATCTCATGATATTTGTAATTATCACGTTTTGGCGCTAGTAGGCCGTCATACGGAGACGATACAAGGCCTGAAACTTGTGTTGTTTTTCACTGGTGAACTTTGGTTGAAGGAACTTGTCATGTGTCACGTTTTGGTGTTCATTTTTCATTACTCTCTCTGTGTTTTTCACTTTGTGTGTGTGTATGCGTGTGTGTGACGGGGCGAGTGGGTGCATGGATGGGTGTGAAATGCGCGTGTGCGTTTATGTTTGAGTGCGTGCTGGATAAATGTGAAGGAAATCTTCGTATTTTTATACTATTTTTGGTTGCGCCTTCGGACGACATTGTTGGAAAGCAATGTTTTAAGTGGTCGTTCACACACATCTTTCTCCTCTAATCTAATTTCGATTTTTTTTTTCTCCAAATGAAGAAATCGATATATAAATGCTATTCGTTTCTTAGATGTAGAATATGAAAAATTGTCATATCTCGATCGGACAATATGGCACTCGCGCGCACAGCGCGCTCGTTAAATTTGTCCGATTTCGATGTGACAATTTTTCCTATCCCACACCAACATGCAACTAAGGTATAACAATGTATTCTATCTAGATTAGATTATTGCAATTCCCTTCTCATTGGCTGTCCAGATTCTATCCCCTCTATGCTTCAAAAAGTTCAGAACTCTGCTGCCCGTCTTATCTTTAAAGTAAATCATCGCCAACCCTCCACACCTCTCCTTGTTAAGCTACACTGGCTTCCTGTCGCGGAACGTGTTAAGTATAAAACTGCCTGCATCTGCTACAATATTGTCATCGGTTCTGCTCCTTCTTATCTATCTGACCTTGTCTCCCTTTACACTCCATCTCGTTCCCTTCGCTCATCCACTGACTGTCGTCTTCTCCGTCAGGGCCGTTACAAAAGAAAATCTCATGGTTTCCGCTCTTTTGCTGTCCACGGCCCTCACCTATGGAATTCTCTCCCATTTCATGTTAGACATTCTACCTCCTGTGAATCGTTCAAATCCAACCTTAAAACGTATCTTTTCTCAAAAGTCTTTCAGCAGTATCTGTAGTTGTAAAAGGGGTTTGGAGGGGTGGGGGGTTAAGTAGTAATTTAGTATGTTTTTGTCATACTGATTTACACAGCAGTAGTAAATACGCGTGAAAGAGTAACTTGTCTTATAATTATAGTATATGTATAGTGTGTATACGTAAGAAAGTGTGCGTGTATAGCGCTTAGATCCTTAGGGTAGGCGCTTTATAAATGCTAGTTATTATTATTATTATTATTATTATTATTATTATTATTATTATTATTATTATTATTATTATTATTATTAACAATCCCCTTTTATCCCCATCAAGCTCCTAGACATTATATAACAATCCCATTTTATCCCATCACGCTCCTAGACATTATATAACAATCCCCTTTTATCCCCATCACGCTCCTAGACATTATATAACAATCCCCTTTTATCCCCATCAAGCTCCTAGACATTACATAACAATCCCCTTTTATCCCCATCACGCTCCTAGACATTATATAACAATCCTCTTTTATCCCTATCAAGCTCCTAGACATTATATAACAATCCCCTTTTATCCCCATCAAGATCTTAAACATTATATAACAATCCCCTTTTATCCCCATCAAACTCCTAGACATTATATAACAATCCCCATGTATCCCCATCCGGCTCCTAGACATTATATAACAATCCCTTTTTATCCCCATCCAGCTCATAGACATTATATAACAATCCCCTTTTATCCCCATCAAGCTCCTAGACATTATATAACAATCCCCTTTTATCCCCATCAAGCTCCTAGACATTATATAACAATCCCCTTTTATCCCCATCAAGCTCCTAGACATTATATTACAATCCCCTTTTATCCTCATCACGCTCCTAGACATTATATAACAATCCCCTTTTATCCCCATCACGCTCCTAGGCATTATATAACAATCCCCTTTTATCCTCATCACGCTCCTAGACATTATATAACAATCCCCTTTTATCCTCATCACGCTCCTAGACATTATATAACAATCCCCTTTTATCCCCATCACGCTCCTAGACATTATATAACAATCCCCTTTTATCCCCATCATGCTCCTAGACATTATATAACAATCCCCTTTTATCCCCATCAAGCTCCTTAGACATTATTTCAACATAGTATTGCAGTACAACACCTCGCGCACACACAAGCACCAGTGTCACTTACCTCTCTCCTCCCTACCTTCCCAACCCCCACCCCCGCTTTCTCTCCCACACACATATGCATACCATCACACACATCATAACTGAGCAATCCGAACAGCTGCATGCTTCCTCATCATCATCATCATCATCATCATCATCATCATCATCATCATCATCATCATCATCATCATCACCACCATCATCAACTACTTCTACTACTACTACTACTTCTACTACTACTCCAGTTGCTCTATACTACTACTACTATAACTACTACTGGCGGCAGGGATTGCTCAGTGGTCAGAGTGCACGACTTGTGAGAGTACGCCTTGGGCGACGTGGGTTCGAATCCTGACTTCAACAAACTATTGTGTGATTGCTGCATATTAAGGGCCAGCGCCTTGAGAAGCTTTATGAGCTTATAAGTGCGCTATATAAGAGAAATATCTTTTTAGTAGTGGTTGCAGCAGTAGTAGTAGTAGTTGTAGTAGTAGTAGTAGTAGTAGTAGTGGTGGTGGTGGTAGTAGTAGTAGTAGTAATAGTAGTAGTAGTAGTAGTAGGCCTAGTAGTAGTAGTAGGCCTAGTAGTAGTAGTGGTGGTGGTAGTAGTAGTAGGCCTAGTAGTAGTAGGCCTAGTAGTAGTAGTAGAGGTGGTGGTGGTAGTAGTAGTAGTAGGCCTAGTAGTAGTAGTAGGCCTAGTAGTAGTAGTGGTGGTGGTGGTAGTAGTAGTAGTAGGCCTAGTAGTAGTGGTGGTGGTGGTAGTAGTAGTAGTAGGCCTAGTAGTAGTGGTGGTGGTGGTAGTAGTAGTAGTAGGCCTAGTAGTAGTAGTAGTAGTGGTGGTAGTAGTAGTAGTGGTAGTAGTAGTAGTAGGCCTAGTAGTAGTAGTAGTAGTGGTGGTAGTAGTAGTAGTGGTGGTGGTAGTAGTAGTAGTGGTGGTGGTAGTAGTAGTAGTGGTGGTGGTAGTAGTAGTAGTAGGCCTAGTAGTAGTAGTAGGCCTAGTAGTAGTAGTAGTAGTGGTGGTAGTAGTAGTAGTGGTGGTGGTAGTAGTAGTAGTAGGCCTAGTAGTAGTAGTAGTAGTGGTGGTAGTAGTAGTAGTGGTGGTGGTAGTAGTAGTAGTAGTGGTGGTTGTAGTAGTAGTGGTGGTGGTAGTAGTAGTAGTAGGCCTAGTAGTAGTAGTAGTAGTGGTGGTAGTAGTAGTAGTGGTGGTAGTAGTAGTAGTAGGCCTAGTAGTAGTAGTAGTAGTGGTGGTAGTAGTAGTAGTGGTGGTAGTAGTAGTAGTAGGCCTAGTAGTAGTAGTAGTAGTGGTGGTAGTAGTAGTAGTGGTGGTGGTAGTAGTAGTAGTAGTGGTGGTAGTAGTAGTAGTGGTGGTGGTAGTAGTAGTAGTAGGCCTAGTAGTAGTAGTAGTAGTGGTGGTAGTAGTAGTAGTGGTGGTAGTAGTAGTAGTAGGCCTAGTAGTAGTAGTAGTAGTAGTGGTGGTAGTAGTAGTAGTGGTGGTGGTAGTAGTAGTAGTAGTAGTATAGCACAACTGGATTCAAATTTCCTGGTGTTGAAATACAAAGTTGAAAACTTCAATCTGGCGATGAGGGTAAAAACACGACTCGTCGTCACACAGTCCTTCATTATGTTCAGTACCTTCTTCTTGGACAGCCAACTCCCGATTGTATAGCTTGTGTCTTGTTTGACGGCAACAACCTGTCATTATGACACCCACCGGGGTCCCTCCTGTAACCTCCATGATAATTAGCACGCTTCTTTCCAATACGCCTCAAAATTTGAAACCACCCTCTCATCATCCGACAAGGGCTAACGGCGACTTCCCCCAAATACATCTTCAGTAAATAATTGCGTATGTTTGGTATGTTAAGAGGTGTCGGGGTGATTTTAGGGAAGGGAGATGAGAACAGACAGGGAGAGAGAGAGAGAGAGAGAGAGAGAGAGAGAGAGAGAGAGAGAGAGAGAGAGAGAGAGAGAGAGAGAGAGAGAGAGAGAGAGAAGAATAGACGGACAGACAGAGAAGATGTGTGTGTGTGTGTGTGTGTGTTTGAGTGTGTGAGAGAGAGTAGAGAGAGAGATTAAGTGTGTTTGTGGGTGAGAGAGAGAGAGTCAGAGAGAGAGAGTCAGAGAGAGAGAGGTAGAGAGAGAGAGAGAAAGAGAGAGAGAAAGAGAGAGAGGCAGAGAGAGAGAGTCAGAGAGAGAGTCAGAGAGAGAGAGGTAGAGAGAGAGAGAGAGAGAGAAAGAGAGAGAGAAAGAGAGAGAGGCAGAGACATAAAAAGAGAGAGGTAGAGAGAGAGAGAGATAATGTTTGTGCGTGAGAGAAAGCAAGAGAGAAGGAGAGAGAGACAGAGAAAGTAAGAGAGAGAGACAGAGAAAGAATGTTTGTGGGTGAGAGAGAGAGAGAGAGAGAGAGAGAGAGAGAGAGAGAGAGAGAGAGAGAGAGAGAGAGAGCGTGTGTGTCTGTGTCTTTCTGTCATTCATCCTTCTTCTTCCTTTCTTCATCCTCTTTGTTCTTTTGATGCCAAAATTAATGATAATTATCTGATGAAAACTAAAATTATGAGACTTGACGAGTAGCACATTGTGACACACGTGTATACTGACAACAAAATTATTGTTACAGTGACGTATGGACCCTGTCGCAAAAAAAAAAAAAAAAAAGAGAGAGAGAGAGAGAGAGAGAGAGAGAGAGAGAGAGAGAGAGAGAGAGAGAGAGAGAGAAGAAGAAGAAGAAGAAGAAGAAGAAGAAGAAGAAAAAGAAGAAGAAGAAGAAGAAGAAGAAGAAGAAGAAGAAGAAGAAGAAGAAGAAGAAGAAGAAGAAGAAGAAGAAGAGGCTGACAGCAAAAAGAAATTGGCTTAAAGAGTGACAGATAGGATCGGTGGGTTAAGAAATGAAAAAAAAACTTTAAAAAAAATCTCGGTTCTCCGTTTCACCTTTTCAAAACAAAGTGGTGCGCGCGCACACCGGAACACCCGATCCGTCATGGCTGCCGATAAAAGGCGATAACTGCGTGCGTTTTCTCGCGGATGTGAAAGATAAGGATACACAGTGTATCAGAGACCATGGGAGGCAAATGCGATCTTTTCAAGTATTTGTCATATCATAGTACTGCGCTCGTGAAATAAATTAGCAACACCGCTTTAATATGGCAAATGCGATCTTTTCAAGTATTTGTCATATCATAATACTGCGCTCGTGAAATAAATGAGCAACACCGCTTTAATATGTGACGATCGGTGGCAGATGTGAACGATACAGAGCATTAGCAATAGCTATAGTATCAGATAATAAAGGATCGGTGGGTGAAAGTGTACAACATCAGCCCTAAAATTATTGAAGTCATCAAAAGCCTGTATGACAAGACTACCAGTGCAGTCCTCCATAACAGCGTCATCGGGAGCTGGTTCAGAACAACAATCGGTGTGCGTCAAGGCACAACAATCGGTGTGCGTCAAGGATGCCTACTCTCTCCAACACTCTTCAACATCTTCCTAGAGCGCATCATGTCAGATGCTCTTGCAGATCACGAAGGCACAGTCAGCATAAGGGGTAGAGCAATCTCCAATCTTCGTTTTGCGGATGACATTGATGGATTGGCTGGAGAGGAACAAGAACTTGAACAGCTGGTACAGAGGCTTGACACCACCTCCAGAGCTTATGGAATGGAAATAAGTGCAAAGAAGACCAAAATGATGACCAACAACACCATTGGCATCAACACGGACATCAAAGTCCAAGGCCAGTCCCTCAACACAGTGCATAGCTTCAAGATCGCACAAACAACTGCAGCCCTGACAAGGTTGAAGCCCATTTGGAAAGACAGGACCATCAGCCTACATTCCAAAGTAAGACTGCTGCGCTCCCTTGTCATCTCCATCTTCCTATATGCTTGCGAAGCATGGACCCTCACAGCAGATCTACAACGAAGAATACAAAGCATGGAGATGAGGTGCTACAGAAGACTTCTGGGCATTTCCTATACCCAACACATCACCAACGACGAAGTCCGACAGACCATCACATAAGCCATTGGACAACATGATGACCTGCTCACAGTGGTGAAGAAACGGAGAATCCAATGGTATGGCCACATCACCAGATCATCAGGCCTTGCAAAGACCATTCTGCAAGGCACAGTGCAAGGAGGTAGAAGAAGAGGGAGACCGAAACAGAGATGGGAGGACAACATTCGAGAATGGACTGGTTTGACACTGAGCGAATCCATCAGGGCTGCTGAGGACAGAGAAAGATGGAGCATGCTGGTTAAACGATCATCTGTGGTGCCCCTACGACCTACGGGTTACGGGACAGGATAGGGGATAGGATAGGGAAAGTGCTCGTATTTGCAGAGACCAACGAAGCAAAATACAGCAATTGTCGTCTGACGGTACTCCGCACGTGTACTTCCCACAAAATTAAAACTTTTCATGTGGAATTCTGCCGCGGAAGTGAACTACACAAAACTACACAGAACTATACTGAGCATCGGGAATCAGTAAAAGGCCATCACCATTACTACTGATTCCAGACATAAAACTTGTTCCGAGTAAACTTTATCATAAAAGAGACTTTTCTTGTTAGGTATAGATTTTGTAAAATACTTTAAATAAGCTTAAATAAATTTGCTCTCTATCGACAGAAAATACTATCCTGGTTTGGGATGTCGGCAACAGTATTTCACACGGGTGAGACGATATTTTCGAACGTCATTTCTTCAAGCAACACTGTGGGGCTGTTGCCTGCTTGAGTTCTGAGACTCTGCCTGCGATAAGACGTTTGCGATTTGTCAGACTTTTATAATGCAAGGCCCACAGTCATCCTTCAGTAGCAGTCGCTAGCGCCGGCTGCTTTGATTACAAAACACGGCTCTGCGTTTCACAAAAACACTAATCGTAACAGGTAGCAATCTGAAGGGTGGGTGATTTTTACCGCCAAACACACACACACACACACACTCACCCACCCACCCATCCCCCCCCCCACACACACACACAAACACAACGTCGCAGAAGACTTCTGGGCATTTCCTACACCCAACACATCACCAACGACGAAGTCCGACAGACCATCACACAAGCCATTGGACAACATGATGACATGCTCACAGTGGTGAAGAAACGGAAACTCCGATGGTATGGCCACGTCACCAGATCATCAGGCCTTGCCAAGACCATTCTGCAAGGCACAGTGCAAGGAGGTAGAAGAAGAGGGAGACCGAAAAAGAGGTGGGAAGACAACATTCGAGAATGGACTGGTTTGACACTGAGCGAAGCCATCAGGGCTGCTGAGGACAGAGAAAGATGGAGTATGCTGGTTAAACGATCATCTGTGGTGCCCCTACGAACTCCGGGTTGCGGGACAGGATAGGATAGGAATAATAATAATAATAATAATAATAATAATAATAATAATAATAATAATAATAATAATAATAATAATAATAATAATAATAATAATAATAATAATAATAATAATAGAAGGTTGTTTAGCGATAAACGTATAAAACCCCGATCATTCAAAGTTGATTTATTTGTAGCATTCTGCTTTTTCCCCTAGACCCTTTCCTCTTCTCTTTAAATTACAACAACAACAACTGCTACTACTACTACTACTACTACTACTACTACTACTACTACTACTACTACTACTACTACTACTACTACTACTACTCATGCTACTACTACTACTACTACTATTACTCCCTCCCACCCCCTTCTTCTTAAGAGTTAAAACAGTTTAGTTGTTATTTGGTACAGCCTACCTTCGTAAGGTGAACCGCCGTGCACTATTATTACTACTACTACTACCACTACTACTACTATTACGTCCACCACCCTCCCCCTATTCTTCTTAAGAGATAAAACAGTTTAAATGTTATTTCACCCCACGTCTCAAATAGTTTGTGTGGTACATACAGCCTACCCTCGTAATGTGAATCGACGTGCACTACTACTGTACTACTACATGTACCTCTCTTCTCCCCCCTTCTTCTTAAGAGTTAAAACAGTTTAGGTGTTATTTCACCCCACATATGAAGTAGTTTGGGGGGTACAGCCTACCCTCGTAAGGTGAACTGGCGTGCACCAAAGCACGACCCTCACGCCAGCACCGATAACTTTACCTGAGATTTCAGAACTGACACAAACAAGCTACGAGATTAGTGTTACGCTGCGTCTTCTCACGCCTTACCTCCTTAACAACACACCTTTCTTCCTGAAGAACTCACTTCAGCCGGCCAATACCTCCACCAGTGTGCGCAGTTGTGTTAAAGTTATAGCCATTGCTGTCTGCATCATTACTTCAGTTCCCGCATTGCTGTAGGTAGGGTAGATTGCAATGCGGCTTGGAAAACCTTGCATCGCTTTATAGAGAACGCCGTTGCTGTGAAGAAGAAAAAAAAATTGTTTTTTGATCCGTACGATATTATTTTATGCTTGATGGTACATGTCTATAACCTGAGAATATCAAATGTTGGTATTGGGTAATAATTACAAACTGGATTAAGAGTGTTAGGCAAGGAGTTACAATTACACTACACTGGAAAGAGCCCGGTCAAGAATGAAAAAAGACTAATCTTATTGTTATAATACGAGAATCAGTGACGTCAAAATATTTTCTGGCGTCACTAATAATTTGCGTCATGCTTCCCACGTCATATGTTCAGATCATAAGAGGGTTATAATATTTCCCAAATATTTTCAGATAATAATAGGACTGGTGTAGTGTTATTTAATTGGTGTTTTTTTTTAACATCGAATTACGAGGTAATAAGATAAGTTAAACATGTATTGATCGTCTTGCATTTGAACTGCCTGAGCCTGCAAACAGGCGATGCTACGGACATCTTTGTACTGGGCATTCCACGCCAGTAAAATGACGGTGAACCTGTTGCGGTACGTGGATGACGTGAAGGCTGCATGCATCTGTCGTAAGACTATCTCTAGCAACAACAGACATCACCTTCAGCCTCCCCGCGTCACCCTCCCCCCAAAACGAGCTGAGAATCGAACTTGAGACGTCTTAGATACTTGCTTCTCGAACTAGCGACGTGTGCTGCTCGAGCCAAAGATGTCTGTTCTCGCAGACGTTCGCTGGAATCAAAGCAAGCAGCGATATCGGATGTCAATGCTGAGAACCATCATGGAAAAGGATTTAACGTTTGTTTTCGCCTTCCAAGCAACTGGAGCATGCCACGATGTTGTTGCAGGTTCCTCCAGTGCTGCAAAAAGCTATCGAAAAAGAGGAAGAAGAAGAAAGTAGACTTGCAGTTGTTAGTGGTATGGCGTTGGCATGAAGGGGGTAAATGGAAACAATTCCTAGGAGCGAGATGTTTGGGGGAAATAAAAATAAAGCGACGTCCTTTCATGTCATCTCAAACCTCGCGGTGCAGCCTGCTTTTATCCACAGCCCTTGCGCTGTGACTCGGGATATAAATATTTGACTTGCGCCATATTTGTCAAACTCTTGTGCTTATTTTAAGTGCCTGAACAAACGCACCAGCAGTTTCTTAAACTAAATTGTACAGAAAGTTCAACCAGTCCTTGCTAAACATGGCGGTGCTGGCTCTGATACTCGCCGTGACTTGTTTTTTCCCGTTTTCATCCATTTCTCACCTTTTTTTTTTTCCATCTCTCCATCCGAGCCAACATACACCCTAAGCAGACGGTAAAATTATTCGCCATAAACTCAAAATGAGGCAGCGCGCGCATCTGACAAAACAGCGGGAGTGAGGGGAGAGCAGTCTAAGTGTTTCTAGGAAAACATTGCCTGCGATCCGAGTCTGCTATTTCGCTGACTGGCTTGGCAGTAAAACTAGGGGCCCAATCGTGGATTTTGCACGTGAGCAAACACAACAGGCCGCGCTCTGCCAGTTTCCAGCTCAACTGACTTCTACGTCTTTTTTTGCCTTACGTACTTTTTGACGAGTTCGAACTTTGACCTGATCGCTACCTTTCCTTTTTCTGGAAAGACTTTAAGGGGGAGTCCGAACGAGCCAAATGTCGGTCGGTCCGTGCGAAGTCATATCTCAATAACTACTAAATGGATTTTGGCCAAAGTAACCTTACCTAAGATTAGTGTCCTGCTCCACTTCCCCCATTCCAGCCCCTATATGTGTATTCATATTAGCTCTACCGCAAAGATCAAGGTTGAATAATGTTGTTGCTAAACCCGTTTAGCTCAAACGTATCTCAAACACGGCTAGACCGTCTATGATAATATTTGGTACACGGGTACTTGAAATCATGGGCCATTCTGGCAGTCAGTCGGTCCGCTGTTCCGAATTTAACATTTTTGTTCAAAACACTTCTGGCCTCATCTCACGAATAACTGAACAAACCTTCATCTTTTTTGCTTCGTGCATATTCTAGCTACGGCTAAGCACGTTGAATCATCCATATATGTACTTTCTTAAAGGTCAAGGTCATATGTGCTTCAATTCACCGTTGTTTTGCGCTATATCTAAACACTGCCTGAACCGATTTTGATACTTTTTTTTTCTCCAAGCAGCTAGTTCCGATCGTGGCCTGTCAATCCACGTTTTCCTTTTGCTTCTTGAGGAGAAAGCCCAGTCACAACACCGTCAGCAAATGTAGCAATTTTGGAAATGTTCATTTTATTGGCTGTGTCGAACCGTTGGACGGCATATCTCAAGACCCGCTGGACGGATTTTGACCACATTTCATAGGAACATGACCTAGGTTAGCGGCCAGCGTCCCGTCCAACGTATTTGCTCTATCACAAAGGTCAAGGTCGCGGTTGCCAATTCTTTACGCAAAGCGCACTGAAACGTCTCCGACAGTGCTGCTGGAGAAGTATATTGTTTATTTTACACATTTCGTCATTGTTCATACTGTAGTTAGGTCAGTCAATATCACCTTCGTCCGTTTAATACTTGTAGTAATCTGAGGTTAAAAAAATAAAAAATATTATTTTAAATACATGTTTATGTGTATATGTAGTTTTTCGTTGTTTTCTGCTGTGTGCCATTGCCTGCAATTATTATTTATTTTTTTGGGTTTACATAGTTTTTCAATTGTGTGTGTTTTGTTTAATGTATTTATTTAGAATTTTACAGTTTATTATTTTTTATAATTCTGAAGGTCGCTAATGACGTGTGTTTGTGTGTGCGTGTGTGTGTATGTGTGTGTATGGGTGTGTACATGCGTGTGTGTGTGTGCGTGTGTTGGGGGAGGGTTCGAGCAATGGTATGTAATTAAAATCAAATAATATATTTCACGTGTAATTATATATTCCTATTACAATGTTGCTTGTTTCCATACTTGTGTAAAGTTGGTCAGTGCACGACATGTTTACATTACACATGTTTCATGCGGAGTTGGAACTGTAAGGAGTGAGGAACTGTTGCCTGAAATGATTAGCGTGTAGAATAATTACTTCCCGGGTTCTAGCATAATATCTTCATTCTGGTTGTTTTCATTATTTTCTCTAAATCGGGTGATGTTTCTTTGTATTTATGATGTGTATCAGAGAATGTCAGATGCCCTTGCAGATCACGAAGGCACAGTCAGCATAGGGGGAAGAGCAATCTCAAACCTTCGTTTTGCGGATGATATTCATGGATGGGCTGGAGAAGAACAAGATTTTGAACAGCTGGTACAGAGGATCGACACCTCCTCCAGAGCCTATGGAATGGAAATAAGTGCAGAGAAGACCAAAATGATAACCAACAACACCAATGGCATCAATACTGACATCAAAGTCCAAGGCCAATCCCTCAACACAGTGCATAGCTTCAAATATTTAGGAGCCATTGTATCAGACAATGGGTCCCGACAGGAAGTCCTCTCCAGGATCGCACAAACAACTGCTGCCCTGGCGAGGTTGAAGCCCATTTGGAAAGACAGGACCATCAGTCTACATTCCAAGGTAAGGCTGCTGCGTTCCCTTGTCATCTCCTATATGCTTGCGAAACATGGACCCTCATAGCAGATCTTCAACGAAGAATATAATGCATGGAGATGAGGTGCTACAGAAGACTTCTGGGCATTTCCTATACCCAGCAAATCACCAACGACGAAGTCCGACAGACCATCACACAAGCCATTGGACAACACGATGACCTGCTCACAGTGGTGACAAAACGGAAACTCCGATGGTATGGCCACGTCACCAGATCATCAGGTCTTGCAAAGACCATCCTGCAAGGCACAGTGCAAGGAGGTAGAAGAAGAGGGAGACCGAAAAAGAGGTGGGAGGACAACATTCGAGAATGGACTGGTTTGACACTGAGCGAAACAATCAGGGTTGCTGAGGACAGGGAAAGATGGAGCGCGCTGGTTAAACGATCATCTGTGGTGCCCCAACGACCTCCGAGTTACGGTATAGGATAGGTTAGGATAGGATTAGAGAATCTGAATAAATTGCCAAATGTGTGGGTGTGTGGGTGGGTGGGTGTGTGCGTGCGTGCGCGCGTGTGTGTGTGTGTGTGTGTGTGTGTGTGTGTGTGTGTGTGTGTGTGTGTGTGAGCGAATTAAACAGATCACAACTCAACTCCATTTGTAAGTGGATGCGGTTGCCTGGAAATAATTTTATATGGCTTGCCATCTTGTTCTGTTCCCCTTAGTTTACCTGTTCAGCTGTTCTGCTTATCATACAGCGACTTGGTTTTTCCTAGTGTAACCTAGGGTGCAATTCAGGAAGCAGTTACCCGGGGGATAAATCCGCCAAGCCGTACAATACGGTACGGAATTACTCACGTACAATACGGTACGGAATTACTCACGTACAATACGGTACGGAATTACTCACGTACAATACGGTACGGAATTACTCACGTACAATACGGTACGGAATTACTCACGTACAATACGGTACGGAATTACTCACGTACAATACGGTACGGAATTACTCACGTACAATACGGTACGAAATTACTCACGTACAATACGGTACGGAATTACTCACGTACAATACGGTACGGAATTACTCACGTACAATACGGTACGGAATTACTCACGTACAATACGGTACGGAATTACTCACGTACAATACGGTACGAAATTACTCACGTACAATACGGTACGAAATTACTCACGTACAATACGGTACGGAATTACTCACGTACAATACGGTACGGAATTACTCACGTACAATACGGTACGGAATTACTCACGAACAATACGGTACGGAATTACTCACGTACAATACGGTACGGAATTACTCACGTACAATACGGTACGGAATTACTCACGAACAATACGGTACGGAATTACTCACGTACAATACGGTACGGAATTACTCACGAACAATACGGTACGGAATTACTCACGTACAATACGGTACAGAATTACTCACGTACAATACGGTACGGAATTACTCACGTACAATACGGTACGGAATTACTCACGTACAATACGGTACAGAATTACTCACGTAAAATACGGTACGGAATTACTCACGTACAATACGGTACGGAATTACTTACGTACAATACGGTACAGAATTACTCACGTACAATACGGTACGGAATTACTTACGTACAATACGGTACAGAATTACTCACGTACAATACGGTACGGAATTACTTACGTACAATACGGTACAGAATTACTCACGTACAATACGGTACGGAATTACTTACGTACAATACGGTACGGAATTACTCACGTACAATACGGTACGGAATTACTCACGTACAATACGGTACGGAATTACTCACGAACAATACGGTACGGAATTACTCACGTACAATACGGTACGGAATTACTCACGTACAATACGGTACGGAATTACTCACGTACAATACGGTACGGAATTACTCACGTACAATACGTTACAGAATTACTCACGTACAATACGGTACGGAATTACTCACGTACAATACGGTACGGAATTACTCACGTACAATACGGTACGGAATTACTCACGTACAATACGGTACGGAATTACTCACGTACAATACGGTACGGAATTACTCACGTACAATACGGTACGGAATTACTCACCGCTTCGCGGATTTACCCACTGGGTTACTGCTTGTTGAATACCACTCCTGATCATCCCCTTTTTTAGCCACGGCAGCCACACCTCATCTGCACCGGGCGCCTCCAATAACCCGAAACGGAAGTGCAAAAAAATTACCTCAAGAAAAAAGTTCCTTCCAAACGATTGTAAACTATAACCTAGATTAAAAACAATTTGACCAGTCGGTGGGTGGGTGGGTCAGTGATTCGTTACACTGAGCGTCCAAGTGCGTGCGATATGGGGTCATGGATTAATCCTGGCTTCAGCAAAGTAAACCACGGGTGGTCCTCTAAGAAGCATTTACCCAGTGAATACATCCGCCAAGCAAGCTACTGTGCGGCTTCGCGGATTTATCCACTGGGTAACTATCCTATCCTATCCTGTCCCGTAACCCGGAGGTCGTAGGGGCACCACAGATGATCGTTTAACCAGCATACTCCATCTTTCTCTGTCCTCAGCAGCCCAGATAGCTTCGCTCAGTGTCAAACCAGTCCATTCTCGAATGTTGTCCTCCCACCTCTTTTTCGGTCTCCCTCTTCTTCTACCTCCTTGCACTGTGCCTTGCAGAATAGTCTTTGCAAGGCCTGATGATCTGGTGACGTGGCCATACCATCGGAGTTTCCGTTTCTTCACCACTGTGAGCAGGTCATCGTGTTGTCCAATGGCTTGTGTGATGGTCTGTCGGACTTCGTCGTTGGTGATGTGTTGGGTATAGGAAATGCCCAGAAGTCTTCTGTAGCACCTCATCTCCATGCTTTGTACTCTTCATTGGAGGTCTGCTGTGAGGGTCCATGTTTTGCAAGCGTATAAGAAGATGGAGATGAGAAGGGAGCGCAGCAGCCTTACCTTGGAACGTATTGAACATTGCTCACCACTTTTGGGACAAGTGCTGCAGCTGCATCAAACATCAACAAAGTGTGTTGTGGTCCATACAGGGGTGGAATTTAATTGCGGATCCTTGGTGTAGTGTCCTCATACGTCTTACGTCAGATGATTTCGCTCAAAGCTGTGTCAGGCGACGAGCCATTGTGGGCTGCTCTGGTCACTGCCAACTGAAATCAAAGGTAAGCGATTCACTTCCCCACTGCAAGGATCAAAGTACATTTTTGTTTCATACAAATGCAGTACTGTTGTTTAAAAAGGGTATAAGCCGTGGCCAATAGGGAGTTACTTCTCAGCCACCCTATTTAACTGTCAGTAGTTGCAAGACCCGATTATCAGACCTATGAACCAACATAACCGCGGAATTGCTTCAAGCAGGAGGACAAGCTATGATTGACGCCCTCACCATTATCTGTAACAAGATCTGGCACACTGGGGAGTGACCTACACCATGGACCCAGTCGCTTGCCATCTATCCTATTCTATCCTATCCTATCTCGTAACTCGAAGGTCGTTGGGGCACCACAGATGATCGTTTAACCAGCGTACTCCATTTTTCTCTGTCCTCAGCAACCCTCATGGCTTCGCTCAGTGTCAAGCCAGTCCATTCTCGAATGTTGTCCTCCCACCTCATTTTCTGTCTCACTCTTCTTCTGCCTCCTTGCACTGTGCCCTGGAGGATGGTTTTTGCAAGGCCTGATGCTCTGGTGACGTGGCCATACCATCGGAGTTTCCGTTTCTTCACCACTGTGAGCAGGTCATCATTTTGTTCAATGGTTTGTTTGATGGTCTTTCTGACTTCGTCATTGGTGATGTGCTGGATATAGTAAATGCCCAAAAGTCTTCTGTAGCACCTCATCTCCATGTTTTGTATTCTTCGTTGTAGATCTGCTGCGAGGGTCCATGTTTTGCAAGCGTATAAGAAGATGGAGATGAGAAGGGAGCGCAGCAGCCTTACCTTGGAACGTAGACTGATGGTGTTGTCTTTCCAGTTGGGCTTCAACCTTGTCAGAGCAGCAGTTGTTTGTGTGGTCCTGGAGAGAACTTCATGTCGGGACCCATTGTCTTATACAATGGCTCCTAAATATTTGAAGCTATGCACTGTGTTGAGGGACTGGCCTTGGACTTTATGTCAATGTTGATGCCTTTGGTGTTGTTGGTCACCATTTTGGTCTTCTCTGCACTTATTTCCATTCCATAGGCTCTGGAGGTGGGGTCAAGCCTCTGTACCAACTGTTCAAATTCTTGTTCCTCTCCAGCCAATCCATCAATGCCATCCGCAAAATGGAGGTTGGATATTGCTCTACCCCCAATGATGACTGTGCCTTCGTGATCTGCAAGGGCATCTGACATGATGCGCTCTACGAAGATGTTGAAGAGTGCTGGCGAGAGTAGGAATCCTTGACGCACACCGATTGTTTTTTCTAAACCAATTCCCGATGGCGCTGTTGTGGAAGGTTGCACTTGTAGCTTTGTCATACAAGCTTTTGATGACTTAAAAAATTTTAGGTCTGATGTTGTACACTCTCATGGTTGCCCACAGAGTTGCATGCCACACATAATATAGATGTTGTTGGTGCAGTAGGTATTTTTTGCAGATTATTCTAAGGTTAAAAATCTGTTCAGTGGTATTTCGCCCTGCCCTGAATCCTGCTTGTTCTTCAGCTATGATTTGTTCAGCTTGGGGTTTCAACCTGTTGAGTATTATTTTCAATAGGACCTTGCTGGGATGGCTGATGAGGCTGGTGATGCGGTAATTTTCACACTCCTGAAGAGTACCCTTTTTGGGAAGAGTGTTGATAAGCGACTGTGTCCATGGTTTAGGCCACTTCCCACTCTGCCAGATCTTGTTACAGATAATGGTGACGACGATGATGATGAAGTGATGATTAACGCCGCTTGTCCTCACTCTTCCTCAAAAAGGTAACCTTCAGGAGTGTGAAAATTATCGCATCACCAGCCTCATCAGCCATCCCAGCAAAGTCCTCCTGAAAATAATACTCAACAGGTTGAAACCCCAATCTGAACAAATCATAGCTGAAGAACAAGCATGATTAAGGGCAGGGCGAAGTACCACTGAACAGATATGGCCACGTCACCAGATTATTAGGCCTTGCAAAGACCATCCTGCAAGGCATGGTGCAAGGAGGCAGAAGAGGGAGACAGATAAGAGGCGGGAGGACAACATTCGAGAATGGACTGGCTTGACACTGAGCGAAGCCATGAAGGTTGCTGACGACAGGGAAAGATGGAGTACGCTGGTTAAACGATCGTCTGTGGTGCCCCAACGACCTTCGAGTTACGGGATGGGATAGGATAGGATAGGAACCAATGAAACGGGGCCGGGTTTAGATTTTGGATTGGAGGAACAGGAGGGAGTGGGGTAGGGGGATAGGGGGCGAGAACTATACTGCAAAGTAACAGTTGCAAAAACAATCATCTTATCAATGGCATAACTGATTCTATCGTAATTCCCAGGGCTGCTGCTGTAGCTGGTCTGACAGGAGCGAGAAAATCAAGAAATGGCTCAAATTTGCCGCGCCGCTGGGTGCCGGATTGTAAGCTGCACGTGCAAAAATAGGCACAGCCTGTACGAGACTGCTTGAGTTGACGCAAGTGCTGTACAGCAGGTATGATTCTGATGCTCTGACTTGTTTCACATGTCTCTCTTCCATCTTTACACCTCTTTCTATCTCTATCTTTGTCTGTCTTTCATCTCATTCTCTGTCTTTCATCTCTTTCTCTGTCTATCTCTGTCTGTCTATCCATCTGTCTTTTTCACCTCTTTTTCTCTCACGTCTTTTATATTTTACTTGTAAATATTCGTTTTGTCATGTTTGTATTTTGTCTGTTCATAGTTTATCAGTGTCTTGTTTTTGTTTCACATCTTTTTGTAATCGTAACGGACTTTAAAGATCCTGAACCGTTTGACCGAGTCTGGCATGCAGCTCTGTGGGCAACCATGAGAGTGTACAACAACAGCCCTAAAATTATTGCTAGTCATCAAAAGACTGTATGACAAAGCTACCAGTTCAGTCTGTCTATCTCTATAATTATGTTGTAACCCACATCTGTCCACTCTTTGATACTCAGCTTTGAATGGGGTTCCCTTCAGGAGCTCAGGTGGGGGGGCTGAAAGACGCAGGACGGCAGGCTTAATTAGCGATGATTAGATTTGACCTCACACCACGCCTGTTGCTGACTTGGTGATACGACACTCATCGAAAACATCGAACTGCGACATTGAACCAAACCGGGTTGTTTTTCTTGGTATCATTAATGGTCGTCGTCGTCGTCATCGTCATTAATCATCATTACCGTCGTCGTCGTCGTCGGCCCCGCCACAGGTGTAGTCGTTGTCGTCATCACCATGAGGTCTCAATTATGTACCTTTCAATAAATCAGCAATTATATGAGTAAAACACGCACATGCCAAAATACCAGAGAGAGAGAGAGAGAGAGAGAGAGAGAGAGAGAGAGAGAGAGAGAGAGAGAGAGACAGACAGACAGACAGAGACAGACAGACAGACAGAGAAAGACAGAGAGAGAGACAGATATAGAGAGATTATATTACAGAATTTATTTTTACATAATTTATTCAGCCAAATGACAACTTATAGTACATATACCCGATGCTGTAATCAGTCACGAACACACACTCATCAACACCCCAAACTTAGCATCAGTTCACCTTTTCCCATCAGTGTGAAACTTTTGAGTCATTGAGCCATCCGCTACCTAGATCTACCATGCAAACAGTCGCTGTGCCTTCTTAAATAAGCCTTAAGCAAAAGGCACTATGATAACATAATTGGGCAATCATAATTGTAGAAAATTTTGACGGGACCGTCATGATTTTTTTTTAAAATGCCAGGCTTGAGAGCGCCGTCTCCAAATGTACAAATGTGTGTGAATAAGTACCGCCAAATGGGAGGGTGCAATTAGTATTTTCTTGAGCAGGAGAGGTTGTGTGTGCTGCGTGTGTATGTGTGTGAAAAGGTGAGAGAGAGAGAGAGAGAGAGAGAGAGAGAGAGAGAGAGAGAGAGAGAGAGAGAGAGAGAGAGATTGCGTGTGTGAGATGTAAGTTTAGCTCACCTTCTTTTCAGAGTTCCATTTTTGCTTGTAATTGGCCTCCCTTCCCCCCCCCCCCATCTTCCTTCTCTCCCCCTCCTTCCCCCGCGCTGTGATCATCCTTTTTGTGTGCAAATGTTTATGCGCTTTATAAATTTCAATTCCTTCACATCATTAACAACAAGGGACCTTAACTACTAAGCGTATCTTTAATTAAAATCGCACCTGTGTGAACGAACCTCAGGCCACTTGGTAATCACGGTCTGCGTGTAAATCTGGCTGTTCTTACACGTCGCTCTCTCCCAGGCAAATAAACACTGCAGCTGTCTGCAACGTTATCGCCGCACCGAGCCGCAAGCCACAGTCGGGAGCTTATCCAAACGCGCATCGCGAGCGTCCCCCAAACGAATACAATCTTCATCTTAATTGAGCTGACCTGATCGTGTGTAACAATCATTGTAATTTATTTGTTGACTTTAGTCCATTAGAGTTGCAAAACCCAATCTTTCTACTGCATGCCAAAAGTACACAAGCTTGTAGTTTTAAGAGAGAGAGAGAGAGAGTCGGTGCAACATTTTTGAATGTGGTAATCACAATTAAAAAAATGAATAGCTAACGCCATATCCACTGAAATGTTGCCAATTGACGTTGCCATTGCCATCTTTTTGCAGTCATGCGTCATCGTCAATGCACTGTGGAAGAAATGTATAATAAATCTACACTGATTAGGACAAGTCAACCAACTGGCGAGTTAATTGTATTATTTATTTATATTTTGTCGTTTTTAATAGTGCTTTTGCAGTTCCAGAGCTTCTCATGCTCAAGGACCTGGCCGATACATGATTCAACTTTCCCAGTTCTTTTCCATCATGATCTGGATGCTCCGCATTGCAACTGCCATATTTTAATCGGGAGATGACTGTTCCTTCTCCTAAACGTCTATAGCAGATTTGATCAATTTCGTTTAAAACAAATACCCCCCGGCTGACTACAGCTGATTTAATTAACACCACTTTATCTAGAAATCACAAGATAAACTTTTGTAGCCCTCAGTTATGTAGATCTATTATTCTGAGCTACTTCCATCCACTTCTCGGCAGAATAAGTTTACTTTTGTCTTTGCAAAGATCAGGCGCAGTCAGAAGTTTCATACCAGAAGTGTGCAGTTTGTTCAAGACCTCGTGCTTTATCGAGTAAGCTTACCAAACTTCAATGAACATTTTTCGAGGACTATTGGGCTGTTTAGTAAAGTTTGCGATAAAGAATTTCCGACACCATTGCACAGCGCGCGCGTGTGTGTGTATCGCTATTAATTTCTCTGATGAATTAGGGGAACGTTGATACAAATAACTTATAGAGACTGTGCAGAACGTATCTGATTAATCTGATAAGTTTATGTGGAATGTGACAAAATGACAAATGACGAATGAGTGCAATTTAGATTTGACAAACTGATTTTGATGTTATCTAGATAAGTCAAAATTGATTGAATGTTTTGAACGTCTTATCGAAGGAATATAAATCTCGGTGGCAAAGGAGCGCAATGTTTAGACTTGTGTAAATGGAACCAGTGAAGGGGAATTTGCTATTGTTGCTGTGGCGAAATATTTACTTGACACGAAGTTCTGCCTCAGCTTCCAAAAACCTGTTGACCAGGTGGCGGCTGTATTGGACTTGCTTCATTTCCCCAGGCCTTGACTATTTTGGTGCCCTGATAGCGCAGTTGATAAGAGCACTGGTTTTCCATGCCCAAGGTTGCAAGCTCGGACCCTGCAAGGAGCGAACTTGTGTGATTTATTTATGAGACTTTTGATACCACTGAGGCATCCATTAGTAGTAGTAGTAGTAGTAGTAGTAGTAGTAGTAGTAGTAGTAGTAGTAGAAGTAGTACTACTACTACTACTACTACTACTATTACTATCACTACTACCTACTATTGGTATTATTAGACTGAATTCAGTTGCTCAAATCACGAAACCTCAGGGGTGGGAATTGCTGAAGTGAAAAATAAAGGAAACTAGGGGGGCCCGGGGGCATGCCCCCCCGTAAAATTTTCAAAATCAAGAACAAAATCTGTGCAATCTGGCGTATTCTGATTGCAAAATGTAAGTAGTTTTAAGTATGAAAAACATTCTTTTTTGTCTTTTTTATTGTGCTTTTTGTTTGAATGACCAAAGAATATAATGCTGTGATGTAGTGCTGATAAACAATGTACAACAAACAGACACGTTGCATAAAGAAAATAACATAAATTCAAAAAGGATTTTTGTATATAACTGTATACATGTACAGTGATTATGTGAGAGAGAGAGAGAGAGGGAGAGAGAGAGAGAGAGAGAGAGAGAGAGAGAGAGCTGTACACACACACACACACACAAAATTTGTACATAGTAGCTGAACATGTACACAGCTGTATATTCAACATCTGAATATCAACTGTCAAAACTAAACATGTGCCTGGCTTCTTCAGCTTGCGAATAAATAGGCTGAGCCGATCATCATTGACTTCGTACTCCAACCAATCCCACCTCCATTTGTTTTTGACGCCAAAACCTTCTTGAAAAGTTTAACCACGCTGTACAATCATAGCCTTTAAAGACATGATGGCGGTGATTAAGTACAACGACCTCGACCTCTCACTTCCGGTGAGACTTCTGTTGCGCTGTGTCTAAACACCGCAATAGTGTAAAAAAAAATTTTTTTTAATTTTTTGGCGGAAGCATTATTGTTTTTGGCGGATGGGATTTTTTTAATGGCGGAAATCCGCCAAATGGCGGACAATTCCCACCCCTGAACCTAAAACTAAACAAAGCCCTGCGGCTATTAAAACATAATTTCATTTCATAGTAAAGGTTATCCAACAGCCCCTTTAGGCTAGGGTGAATTCTATTGACTTACACAATTACATCAATGGATTGTTAGTCCATATCAAAATCAAGTTGATCTTTGTATTGCAAAATAAAAAGAGCATCTTTTATACAATATTATTTTGTTTGTTTGCTTTTTTTACATTGGAGAAAAACCAACAACCCATAAGTGTGCCTGAATATTTAAATGTAAAAAGCAGTACTTAGACAAAGAATAAAAATCATATGTCATCATTTACCATCTGCAATCCACAACAATATTGCGTAATTAAGCTTATTTCTTTTGAAACTGTGGAAAGTAAAGAACGATTTTGTGTGTTAGTTTACTTTAGTTTTGGTCGCCTGCCGTGCTAAAGACGAGTGGTGTTGACACTCCCAGCCGTTCCAAAATATAGTTCGCGGCGGAGGAATCTCAAGTGAGGCGCCCCCTAGGGGAACTACTTTGTCAGACTGTAATGAGATCCCCTCTCGAGGCCATCTCCCAATTAATTCTCTTTGTTCTTCTGTACCTTTACAACCAGACTGCTTGAAAGCAAAATTTTGGGGCCAGAGTTTTGTTGACGTTGATAGGATGTTCTAGATACAAGTCGGAGCTTGACCCACCGCCGCAGCTCCGTGGTAGAGCTCTCGCCTGGAACACCGATGACACAGGTTGGAATCCTGTTGCGGGCAAGATATCAGTGACCGTTTTTCAGGGCCCAGCTTAGCAGTAGGACTGTTTTGGGACTGAGGAAGAGGTAGGAGGTGGGGGGGGGCGGGTAGTGTCGATTTACGTCCCTTAACCCTTGTTCTATTGGGATGGTTATCCCCGTCTGCCGTATCGCCAATGGTGGGTTAAACCTCAATGGTGGGTGTGGACGTTAAACCTCAATGGTGGGTGTGGACGTTAAACCTCAATGGTGGGTGTGGACGTTAAACCTCAATGGTGGGTGTGAACGTTAAACCGTTAAACCTCAATGTACATTCATAGATATAAGGATACACAAATCTCCATCGCCAAGTGGAGAGAGAGAGAGAGAGAGAGAGAGAGAGAGAGAGAGAGAGAGAGAGAGAGAGAGAGAGAGATACCAATGCAATTAAAGATCAGATGGCCAATGTACACAACGTACACAATGGCCAATAGTTGCCAGTTAAAAGTCACATTGCTGACGGGCTAAACACAGAGCGGTTTGTGCAATCGTCCATTCTGCATCCTTATTCTGCATCCTCATTCTGCATCCGTCCGTTAAAAAAAAACCAACAAACTATTACATTAATGACAAAGTAATTTGTTCACGGTCTGACTTTCTCTATGTCGCAAGCATCTCAGTTTCTAATGTTGAGCCCTTGAAAATGCACAGTAAAAGGAGGAACTCTTCCCTCCCTACCCCCCCCCCCCCCCCATCCATTTTTTCCCCTCCATACACACACACACGCACATACAGAGAGAGAGAGAGAGAGAAAGAGTGAGAGAGCGCGCATACAACCAGCAAAACAAACACAAAAGACACCCACACACCCACCCACCCACACACACACCCACACACACACACACACACACGCATACACCCACACACACACAGAGCACTCAACCAGAAAAACACATACACGCACACATAACCACACGAAGTGCAAAACAGAGAGAGAGAGAGAGAGAGAGAGAGAGAGAGAGAGAGAGAGAGAGAGAAACACACAGAGGAAACAAGTAAAAGAAACCACACACACACACACACACACACACCCACACACACACACATACAGCACAGGACAGGAAACGGACATGTTACTAGAGATATGTCACAAACAATCCAGTTCCTAATTTTGAGCTCTTGAAAACGCCACGTAAGCTGAGAACAGGAGGAACTCCCCACTAGCAAAGTTGTTCTGGAGTGTGATTAGATTATGCCTCTCTCTGTTAGTGGTAACATGCCGCCATCTTACAGACCTACATTCGCCAACATTCATTTCCACTTCTTTCCTCTTAATAATAATAATAATAATAATAATAAGAAGAAGAAGAAGAAGAAGAAGAAGAAGAAGAAGAAGAAGAAGAAGAAGAAGAAGAAGAAGAAGAAGAAGAATTCTTGCTGTTCGCGCATTATTCCTAAATCAGACTTTACAGCGCGGTGATCTGTAGCCAACATATACGTTCACTTGTTAAAGGAATTTCTAAATACACAACCAACACACATTGATTGCAAACATGGCGTGGAAAGCCTATTTTAAGACCGAAAGCAAAGCAAATTTGTATTTTTGAGCATCTTGAGAGACTGCATCCAATACCATTATTGAAGGGAGGGAGGAAACCGAAGTACCCGGAGAAAACCCTCGGTGACCTGAAAGGTCGCGTACATAAGACACACATAAGTTGGTCCTCTGCTGGAATCCAACCTGCGACTGTCGGCACAGGGCTAACCCAAAGCGCCACCAATTTTGTGTGCCTATTAATAACATCAAGGTTGATTCTAAAAATAACACTGCTGCGAAAGTGTGTATAGCTGGCACGGTTGTTTGTTTACATGACCTCCCCCGTTGAGGTGTCGGGGGTTTCAGTATAAATAGTATCCCCACTTTCTGGAAATTTAGTGCTTTAAATTCCCACTGTCGCTGTCTTCCTCATTTGCTCTTTCTCATTCCTGCTGTGTTCTATCTATCTGCTATACTATCTTCTTCTTCGCTGGGCCAGTCACCTACCTTTTTTCTTGAAAACTCTTCCGGGACAAGACTCCTCATTTGTGTGTGAGGTCTGTTGGATCAGCTTGGGAATATTGGACGCTTTCTGCCAGGTGGCCACTAGGGCTTCCTATGATGTTATTATTTAGCAATGTAGGCATTTTATATGTATGTGTTTTGTTGATATTTTATAATGATGTTTGTATTCTATTTTGTTTTTGTAAACGGGAGTTCGATAAATTAAGAGCATAGCCTCAGCGTCCCCTGCGTGGGATTCTTTATTGTAAAGTGACTGGCTGGTGGAGATTTTCAGTTTTACCACTAGGGTTGTTTCAGCAGATCTTATGCGGATCAGGGGTTGTCCGGTCCTGATTTGGTTCGGAAGAGTCCGCTGGACCTAAAGCAATAATCATGTAATGTTATGTAATGTTTACATGACAAGGAAGAGACGCCTAGCACTCGAAGCTTCGGGGTAGGATTGATTACCCATAATCTCATCTTTCAAGATGACAACAGTGCAAGTAACACCCATTGTTACGAAAGAAACCAACTTTGTTGATGTTCTGGTCCGTTAAGTAGGCCTAATGTTCGGGAACTTTCTTCATATTAGTAATCGTTTCTGTCACTGGCATTCGTTCTAGAGTCGAACCGTGAAACACGTTCGTACGTAACGTAGCCTTATCCCCAACCACCCCACCCCTCAATACCCTCTCTCTCTCTCTCTGTCTCTCTCTCTCTCTCTCTCTCTCTCTCTCTCTCTCTCTCTCTCTCTCAAGAAAAGAACAAACGAACCCAATAATAAGTGGGTGTATCAAGGTCCACAAAAAATCCAGACGATGGACATGGCACAGTCCCGGCGGGGAACATCACAACCAGATCGACTACATCATGGTCAAGAAACGCTTCAGATCAAGCATCAACATTGGCAGGACACGCACTTTTCCAGGAGCAGACATTGGAAGTGACCACGATCTCGTGATGATGTCTTTCCGGCTCCATTTGAAGAGAGTAAATACAGCAAAGTGCACTAGGCTGAAGTTCGACCTGGACAAACTGCAAGACCCGGAGGTGGCAAAAATATTTCAGGCCACAATTGGAGGGAAATTTGCACCACTGCTTATTTTGGGGGCAGGCGAAGTAGATGTCAACACCATGACCAATACCTTCAACTCAGCTGTAACAGATGCCGCCACTGAGATCCTTGGCAAGCACCGACCAAAGAAGAAGCCGTGGATCACACCTGAACTTTTGGATCTGTGTGATAAACGAAGAGAGTTAAAAAAGAAAAAGAACACCTCACAGGGAGCTGATGTCTACCGAAATATCAACAATGACATCCGAAAAGGCATGCGCACAGCAAAGGAGAACTGGATAGAAGATCAATGCCAGGAAATAGAGAAAAATCTGAACAAGAACAACAGCAAGAAGGCCTACCAGACTGTGAAGCGGCTGACAAGTGTTAAACAGCCCAAAGTCTCCACTATCCAAAGCAAGTCTGGCATTTGCCTTACAGAAGAACAAGAAGTCTTGGACAGATGGACAGAGTACTGCTCTGACCTTTACAACCATACACCAAATGGAGACCCATCAGTTCTAGCATGTCCCGAGAGCAGAGAAGAAGAAGAAATCCTCCCAATTCTCCGGGAAGAAGTTGAGGCAGCAGTGCAATCGCTGAAGAAAGGGAAGTCAGCGGGAGTGGACAACATACCAGCGGAACTGCTACAAGCAGGAGGAGAAGCGATGACTGATGCTCTCACCATTATCTGTAACAAGATCTGGCAGAGTGGGGAATGGCCTACACCATGGACCCAGTCGCTTGTCATCACTCTTCCCAAAAAAGGTAACCTTCAGGAGTGTGAAAATTACCGCACCATCAGCCTCATCAGCCATCCCAGCAAGGTCCTCCTGAAAATAATACTCAACAGGTTGAAACCACAAGCTGAACAAATCATAGCTGAAGAACAAGCAGGATTCATGGCAGGGCGAAGTACCACTGAACAGATTTTCAACCTCAGAATAATCTGTGAGAAATACCTACAGCACCAACAACATCTATATCATGTGTTCATAGACTTCAAGAAGGCATTTGACCGAGTCTGGCATGCAGCTCTATGGGCAACCATGAAAGTGTACATCAGCCCTAAAATTATAGAAGTCATCAAAAGCCTGTATGACAAGGCTACCAGTGCAGTCCTCCATAACAGCGTCATCGGGAACTGGTTCAGAACAACAATCGGTGTGGGTCAAGGATGCCTACTCTCTCCAACACTCTTCAACATCTTCCTAGAGCGCATCATGTCAGATGCTCTTGCAGATCACGAAGGCACAGTCAGCATAGGGGGCAGAGCAATCTCCAATCTTCGTTTTGCGGATGATATTGATGGTTTGGCTGGAGAGGAACAAGAACTTGAACAGCTTGTACAGAGGCTTGACACCACCTCCAGAGCTTATGGAATGGAAATAAGTGCAGAGAAGACCAAAATGATGACCAACAACACCAATGGCATCAACACGGACATCAAAGTCCAAGTCCAATCCCTCAACACAGTGCACAGCTTCAAATATTTAGGAGCCATTGTGTCAGACAATGGGTCTCGACAGGAAGTCCTCTCCAGGATCGCACAAACAACTGCTGCCCTGACAAGGTTGAAGCCCATTTGGAAAGACAGAACCATCAGTCTACATTCCAAAGTAAGACTGCTGCGCTCTCTGGTCATCTCCATCTTCCTGTATGCTTGCGAAGCATGGACCCTCACAGCAGATCTCCAACGAAGAATACAAAGCATGGAGATGAGGTGCTACAGAAAACTTCTGTGCATTTCCTATACCCAACACATCACCAACGACGAAGTCCGACAGACCATCACACAAGCCATTGGACAACACGATGACCTGCTCACAGTGGTGAAGAAACGGAAACTCCGATGGTATGGCCACGTCACCAGATCATCAGGCCTTGCAAAGACCATTCTGCAAAGCACAGTGCAAGGAGGTAGAAGAAGGGGGAGACCGAAAAAGAGGTGGGAGGACAACATTCGAGAATGGACTGGTTTGACACTGAGCGAAGCCATGATGGCTGCTGAGGACAGAGAAAGATGGAGTATGCTGGTTAAACGATCATCTGTGGTGCCCCTACGACCTTCGGGTTATGGGACAGGATAGGATAGGATAGGTATCAAGGAAACACAACTCTCATCACCCTGTTTGTCCGGGACGATTGTGTTTGCATCATTATCTGCCCCTGACTGTAAGGCTATAAATATCTCTGACGCTTCCCGTCTGGCCCTGTTCTTTTCCTTGGTCTCCTCTCTGAAAATCCTTACGGGAAGAGAGGGGACTATAAACTGATAAACAAACAAACAAACTTTTCCTTGGGTCTCGTTTTGTAGTCTCCCTTGGTAAGCCCTTTCTTCTCCGTTTCTCCGAAAGTGTCGTCTGCTTGTTTTGTATTGTTGTCTTTTGACCAAGAAAGATAGTAAACGAACGTGCACTGGCTTTAGTGTCAGTAATATGGTTTCGTGGCATATTTATTGTCCCATTGGTAATCGATATAGTTGTTTGTCCGCATATCGAGAGATACACGAATATAGGCCTTATAATTATTTAGATTGCTTGTATCACCACCACCAGGCTGTGTACCAGATGCTTTACAGGCCGAGGTGGAGAAACTCTGGAACCTTTCCCTCATACTACACCACGCACCCTCTCTTCTGACCCACACGTTTTTCCCAGTCCCTACTCGACAGGGGTTGCGGAATTGCACTTTTTTTGTGCTCCGAGGGAGATGAACACTGTAATTATCCTCTCTAAAATTGACCAACGGGTGCACGGGACAAGGGGAACACGCGAGTCAAAAAATATAAGCTAAACTTGCAAAGTATACTAATTCTTCTTAGGTGAGAGGGATTGGTTTGTATCTAAGCTAAACTTCCGAGGTATACTCATTCTTCTTAAGTGAGAGGGGTTGGTTTGTGACTATAATTATAGACCTACGCCCAATGAATGTGAAATATCATGCATTATGTTTAAAAATCACACCTGGGTAGGACTTCACGAGCGAATTACGAATTTGGGGGTCAAAAAAAATGTCCGAGCCATTTGAGCTCGTTATTTTTTGGGTCAGGGACAGGTTGTATGCAATATGTAAATGTCATTTTCCCTAGTTAAAATCCTCTCTCGCTGTAAATAACAAGGCCAAATCTGAAAATGAATCTTTGTGAGACACACACGCGCGCGCGCACACACACACACACACACACACACACACCCACACACACACACACCTACTTGCAATACATCACAACTGGGTTTATTTAAGAATGTAGGAATCGGAAAGTGATTTTTTTGACGGAAAAAACGCAAACTTCTTCTAAAAATGTAAGAATCTAATGCAAAATTGGCTCTTTCCGTCTAAAAAGTTGACCTAGTTCGTCTCCTTTAGGCGACGAAATAGGTCGAATTTTCTTCAAAATTTCTCCGAAAATTGACTGTATTTTCTCCGTTTCGGATAGAGCACTCCTGTGTACTTAAAACACTCTCATGCACTACAACTGCACTCCCATGCACTAAAAGAGCACTCCCGCGCACTTAGAAAAAAGTGGGGTCCTGGAAAAAAGTGGGTTCCAAGCAAATGAACCCATTTGTTACTAAGAAAGACAAGGTCTGCTACCCATTTGTGCGCTTTTGTGGGTACCCACACACACACACACACACACACACACACACACACACTCTCTCTCTCTCTCTCTTTCTCTCTCTCCCTTCTCTGTTCTCCAGTCGTCTGTTCCGCCACCCATGCAGAGGCAGAGAAAGATGTCATACATCAATTCTACACCACTGCCCTCCGCCGCCATTTGTCAAGCAAGGGAGGCAATTTGTACACGAGTTATTGCGCTTCGTTCCGCTTTTTCTCCCTTCGGCGTGATGCGCGCAAAATGGGATCAAGTCCTAACAGCAATATCGTAAATCCAGAATCGAATTATCGTTAAAGACGCCGGCGGTAACGCGAGAGGCCACCGGAATGAACACATTTATTCTTTCCCCAGCACCGCGTATTCATGTTTCTGCTTTCTCTCTCCAACGTTCCGTCTTGTCTGTCTCATGCTGACATTCTTCAAAGGGACACAATAATAATAATAATAATAATAATAATAATAATAATAATAATAATAATAATAATAATAATAATAAGATAAAGGTAGTCCCATAGCCTTGTGGTCGTAGGGGAGCGTGATGTTGGAGATCACACTTATCTTGCGCCAGCGTAATGAGGGTGATGCCCATCTCTCTCCCTCGCTGCTTTACCTTCCCCACTCTTAAGAGAGTAGGTACTCAGTCACAGTTGAGCCAACTGGGGGCGTTGTTATTTGTCGCTTCACGTTTTGCGGTCACCCATCTGTTACATTGGAGACGCGTGCGATAGTAGGCTTGCGTCACACGTGTGTGACGCGCGCGATAGATCTGTTCGTTTTATTTTGCAACGCATGCAGTAATGGAGTGTATTTATCTTTGATTTGATTTTGCATTGTTATTAGAAGAAGCTTTGTATAACGTTGGTAATTTTAGTTGGTCGATATTATTTGAGAATTTTCTAGAGTCAGTTGTTTATTATCGATCGAAGCGTATGGATAATTCTAGTGGTAACCACGAGACGCTTCCATCCCAAATAAGGTTGTGTGACGTGAGACAGTGATGATGAAATTACTTTTGATTGGTTGTGGTCTTATGCAGGGGTATTCTCGCTTGTTCTGGAATAGAGAGAGAGACTATTATAAGTGCCGCACTGTTTCAAAATAAGAGAGAGTTGAAAGTACAGAGAGCTGTTGTGTTAGAATTGAGAAAGTTGTTAAAAAGTGGAAAGTTCATAGTTGAGAATTGTAGAATGGAAAAAGAGATTGAGAGATTGTATGCAGTTGTTGATGTGTGCTGAATAAGAGTGGAAAACTACATACGACGACTCCTGACTTGTTGATGATTGAACGGGTTGCGTGGATAAACGAATCTGAGTTACACCTATCAGGATTTCAAGCATCGGGGCTGAATCAACTACTGATAGAGAAAAAAACAACATCGAGTGTAACACCATCCAAGTGCTAACCGCACTGGACGGTGCTTAACTTGCGACACAGTAGCGAGTTCTCCAACCACGGCGCTATCCGACACCCCATATAATAATAATAATAATAATAATAATAATAATAATAATAATAATAATAATAATAATAATAATAATAATAATAATACTAATAATAATAATAATAATAATAATAATAAAGGATGCTATACCGCATTATTCCAAAATCAGACTCAAAGCGCTGCGATCTGTAACCAACATACACGCTCACATCTTACAGACACTCCTACATACACAGCAAACACACATTCATCACTCAAACATGTGGTGTAAAGGAACGTCGCTATTAGAAGACGGAAATGAAATCGAATTTTTGTTTGTGAAAGTTTAGATTGACTGCGTCCGATACCATTATTGAAGGAAGGGAGGAAGCCGGAGTACCCGAAGAAAACCATAAGTGACCTGAATAGTCTCGTACCTAAGTCACATAAGTTCGCCCCTTGAGGGAATCGATCCAGCGACCTTCGGCACAGAAAACCAGCGACTAATCCACTGCGCCACAAGGCCAACCAATCCACATCTGCATTAGCATGCATAGACAGAGGCAACGCGAACTCTGGGACTAAACCCCCGCGACGAAACCGTCAATTTACAACGCATTCGTAGGTGGATTACCGTCCCCAGACACATAAGCATATAGGGGACAATGCCACTTACAACGCATTTCGAATAAGCGACCATTTGAATGGGATTTAATCCTGCCAAAATTGGACCCTAGGACGAAGGGACATTAATTCTATGTTGGACGCTGAGGTCGCAGTTAAATTGACCATTGGTCCCACTCTCGTAGTTCAGTGGTATACGAACGTTCTCATGGCACGTCGGTGTCGAGATAAAAGTGGAGATGTTTCACTGTCCATCTTAGCGTTGTGATTGCTCTGGTGGTTCAGAAGTTTATTTAGGTCCTGATCCATTCTTCCCTAGGGTGGTATTTATCCTCTGTCTGCAGTATCGTCAAAAGTGAGTATAGACATTACACTTCAATGTTGAGTCAGCCAATGGTGGGTATAGACATTACACTTCAATGTTGAGTCAGCCAATGGCGGGTATAGACATTACACTTCAATGTTGAGTCAGCCAATGGTGGGTATAGACATTACACTTCAATGTTGAGTCAGCCAATGGTGAGTATAGACATTACACTTCAATGTTGAGTCAGCCAATGGTGGGTATAGACATTACACTTCAATGTTGAGTCAGCCAATGGTGAGTATAGACATTACACTTCAATGTTGAGTCAGCCAATGGTGAGTATAAACATTACACTTCAATGTTGAGTCACCCAATGGTGGGTATAGACATTACACTTCAATGTTGGGTCAGCCAATGGTGAGTATAGACATTACACTTCAATGTTGTGTCAGCCAATGGTGGGTATAGACATTACACTTCAATGTTGAGTCAGCCAATGGTGAGTATAGACATTACACTTCAATGTTGAGTTAGCCAATGGTGGGTATAGACATTACACTTCAATGTTGAGTCAGCCAATGGTGGGTATAGACATTACACTTCAATGTTGAGTTAGCCAATGGTGGGTATAGACATTACACTTCAATGTTGAGTCAGCCAATGGTGGGTATAGACATTACACTTCAATGTTGAGTCAGCCAATGGTGGGTATAGACATTACACTTCAATGTTGAGTTAGCCAATGGTGGGTATAGACATTACACTTCAATGTTGAGTCAGCCAATGGTGGGTGTAGACGTTACACTTCAATGTTGAGTCAGCCAATGGTGGGTATAGACATTGCACTTCAATGTTGATTCAGCCAATGGTGGGTATAGACATTGCACTTCAATGTTGAGTCAGCCAATGGTGGGTATAGACATTGCACTTCAATGTTGATTCAGCTAGTTTTTTTCTAGCGCAATGTGGGCTTTCTCCGGGTACTCCGGTTTCCTCACTCCCTTTAATAATGGTATTATGCAGTCAATTTAACATTTCAAAATTAAACATCCATGTCCTTTACGTCTTCTAATAGCGATCTCCCTGCCTTTACACCGCATGTTTGAGTGATAGATGTGTTTGTTGTGTGTGTGTGAGAGAGTGAATGGAACATGTGAGGGTGTATGTTGGTACAGATCGCCGCGCTTTGAGCTGTTAGGTAGTGACTTTTAGCGTTAAACTTGGAAACGGACAATAGTTTAGCACGTTGTTTTATTGTTAGGCCTTTGACTTCACTGTTTTAAAAAACAGACAATAACCTTTAGTTGACTGTAGTCGCCACGTAATTGCACGTGAGATACGATAATTATTCATTAATCATTACCTTACATAGAATATGTTTAGAGGGTGAGTTGGTCTTGGTCAGACACTACCACACCACCAAGCAAAGAAGATCGCTGAAAAAGGAAAGAATCTGGCCAACGACTTCGGTTGTCCACTTCAGATGGTGTGACATCGTCCGCAGACGGATTGTACGCCACGTCAGTGAGGTGTTGCGAGATCATACTAGATCGTCATCCGGAGCGGGACACGTTTGTGTACACTTTAATGTTCTGGCTTAGGAACGCCAATACCCTACCCGTCAAGATTGAACATTTATGTTTTGAAGCTCGGCAAGGCCTGGTTTCACAGTGCTGATAGGCCTATGAATAGGCACATGAAACAAAAACTATTTTCATGTCAATAGTTTACCATGCTTTGAAATGTTAATAACTTTGTTTGTTTAGTACACATGCATGAGTGAATGTGAACTGATATTTCATCTATGTCTTCAGTTGCTTACATTCATTAATCCGGTATATTACTTCTTTTTTGTCTTGTAAGCCTAAATAACTTTATTCATGTATGAAGAAGGAGTTAGGATAGAGAACCTACAAAGTTGCCAAGGGGTGGCCTCGTGGCGCAGTGGATAAGTCGCCGGTTTCCTATGCCGAAGGTCGCGGGTTCGATTCCCGCAAGGGGCGAACGTATGTGACTTAGGTACGAGACTATTGAGGTCACCGAGGGTTTTCTCCGGGCACTCCGGTTTCCTCCCTCCCTTCAATAATGATACAGGACGCAGTCAATATTAAAAAAAATCAAAAATAAAAATTCGATTTTCTTTCCGTCTTCTAATAGCGATCTCCCTGCCTTTACACCACCTGTTTGAGTGATGGATGTGTGTTTGGTATGTGTGAGGGTGGATGAGACAGGTGAGCGTGTATGTTGGTATAGGTCGCCGCGCTTTGAGCCTGAATGATTTGGGGTAAGGCGCGTATAGCATCCTGTATTATTATTATTATTATTATTAAATACTAATTTAAAATCCTATACATCCACTTCATAACATGAGCCTGAATTGGGGATTTGGGAAAAAGCGGGTATATAGCACCCAGTATATATTATTATTATTATTATTATTATTATTATTATTATTATTATTATTATTATTATTATTAATAGTAGTAGTAGTAGTAGTAGTAGTAGTAGTAGTAGTAGTAGTAGTAGTAGTAGTGTGAAAAGCTTGCCCTATGGGATGAGAGTATAAACCGAGGTCCAGTCTGTGCACGCACGCATTCCGTTCCATGGCACTGAGGCTATGTCCTAGACGAAGGAGTGCCAACTACGTACTACTGCAAGCACCACGGCCTGTTCCCCTTCGCTGTGGATGAGGTCGCTCTGTGCCTGCCGTGCTTTCACTGAGAAGGAAAACCCACATTTTTGGCCGCATGAGTGACATAAATTATTCCATATTCAAATTGATCCACTTCAACTTTGCTCTCACACAACGCACTCATACACACATAAACACGCACACACACACAACACATACACACACCTCACATACATAGGCCTACAAAACACATACACACAATACATACACACAACACAAACACAATACATACACACAACACATACACACAATACATACACACAACACATACACACAATACATACACACAACACATACACACAATACATACACACAACACATACACACAATACATACACACAACACATACACACAACACATACACACAACACATACACACAACACATACACACCACGCACACACACCACGCACACACAAATAAGCATACACAACACATATACAAACACACGGGCTCGCACACACAAGCGTTCAGAACATCACAAATGGGTTCATTTAAGAATGTAGGAATTGGAAAGTGGTTTTTGAAGAGAAAAGGGTTAGGGTAAGGGTTAGTTGCAGCGCTGCAACTAGCCCTTACCCTACCCTACCCCTTTTCGAGAAAGTTGACCTAAATCGTCTCTAATAGGCGACGAAATAGGTCAAAATTTCTTCAAAAGTTTTTCGAAAATTCACAGTAATTTTTCCGTCCCGGATAGAGCACTCCTCTGTACTCAAAACACTCCCGTGCACTGTAACTGCACTCCCGCGCACTAAAAGAGCACTCCCGTGTGTTTAGAAACAAGTGGGTTTCTCGAAACAAGTGGGTTCCTTCGAAAGAAACCCAGTTGTTACTAACAATTACAAGTTGTGGAACCGACTTGATCACTTCGGAACGCACAAGAAACACACACACACACACACACACATTTTTGTACAAACGACGTTCTGATGACTGTTGTGAAAAAAACGGATTATTTTGACACACTTTCCATTTCTTTGACATTATTTTGACATTTTCCAATTTTTGAAGCTATCCCTAACCCTAACCCTTAACCTAACCCTAATCATAAAACAGCTCTAACTCAACGGAGAACTATTTTGACGGCAAAATAGTACGGCCTTCCAAAAAAGTCAGAAGAAACCATGTGGAGTTTCATGTGTGTGTCATCAAAACGTCGTTTTTACATGCCCACACACACACACACACCCACACCTACACACACACACACGCACACATCTTTTTTTTCCGATTCCGGACTATGTCAGAGTATTTCCAGATCTTTATCTAGAAAAGCACGGAGAACGGACATTGTGATTTACCAATGCATTGTCCCCGAAATATTCTCTGTATCCTCTCTGGCTTTGCGACAACGGCCGGAAATAAGCATGCAAGACAGCTGGAATGATAAGCAGAGAATCTGGAATAATTGAGAGAAGATTGTTACCTCCCTTCACACACAACCATCTTGTCCCCACTCTCTTGATCTACAATACAAGGTGATTTAGTTTCCTCTTTCAAGTATCCTCAATGAAATGATTTGTGGACATTCGATCTCATCTCGGTTTTGTCCCACCGCCCTAGCTCAGTGATAGAGTGTTCGCCTGGCACACCGATGACCCAGGTTCGAATCCCGTAGTGGGCGATATAAAATGTGGCCATTTGTTACTTTCCATTTTAGCAGTATGATTGCTCTGGTGGTTCAATGTTCATTTAGGTCCCTATCTCTTGTTCCCTGGGATGGTTATCCCCGTCTGCCCAGGGTGGGTGTAGACGTTAAACCTCAATGTTCATGATCTTCGAACGTAAGACTGCTACCGTTATGCTATCGGGGATCCACTGTACTGTGGTTGATGCCGTGGTGATGTTTGCGACAACATCCGTCGCCCATGGTGGTGAAATGCGGGGCTGCATTCTCAACGAGAGCGTGGCAGCCGCAAGAACCGCGCTACCCAGGACAGGGGGGAATAGGACGCAGCAAGGAGAAGAGTGGGGATGGATGAGTGTGGAGAGAGGACAGGTGGGGGTGACCTAAAAACACGCTAAACTATGAAAAGGATGAGAGATGGAATAGTAAGTTTAAAAGAATCAAAGGCAGACGGAACAATAAACGTTTGGAGATTTTGTTTCTTTGTCAGCAAACAAACTAAAAACAAAACAAAAATGACGTACATTAACGTTGACGCAAAACATCCAAACATGTGTTATAAAGCACTTGGGGAATGAGGGGGTGGTGTAGGTAGGGGGGGGGGGGCGTGGTGGGAGTGAGTGAAGCGAGACCTCTCTAGGCCTATAATACTCTGTGTCGGGTTGAAAGATGATCTTCTATCGTGGCACGGGTCCGTCCTTTTTCAATCACTGATTTCCCAATATGGAAACATGCAGAAGCAGCGATCTTGCAATCTTGGGGATGTGGGGAGGGTTAGGGGGGAGGAGGTAAGGGGATAGACAAAAGGAAATACCAGAGAGAGAGAGAGAGAGAGAGAGAGAGAGAGAGAGAGAGAGAGAGAGAGAGAGAGAGAGAGAGAGAGAGAGAGAGAGTGCGTTGGAGAGGAGGGAGAAGGGAGGGGGAGGGAAGCTGCACGAGAGGAAAATGTATAGAATGATGTAGGCGTAATAAATTGTGCAGCTGTGTAAAGTGAACTGGGTCCCGGGTGAAAGGTTCGTTCAGTCTGCACACAGACTATCACAAGCCAGGCTTGATAGAGCTACAACGACCACGGTGTGACACTGCGAAAACTTGCAGCGAATGCGCACCTAGGGAGTGGGGAGAGTGTGTGTGTGAGGGGGGGGGGTGCAGAGGGATGCGGTTTTTGGTTCTCCGCTTGAATTCAGCTTTCACTTTGTATCGTTCTTATTTAGCGCTTTTCCAGCTCAAGAGCTGCTCAAGGCGCTGGCCGATATATGACCTGAGTCAAGCTGCCCGAGCGAGGCGCCAATGTGCTGCCTTGAGCGCATCGTCTGAGGGCCGAGACAATTGAGCACAGCCCTGGATCGAGGATGGCAGGAAGGGAACTCGTGCTTGTTGGCTGTGTTAGTGTGACTTGCGTTCACCCGTCTCGTATATGAGCGTCAGGATCTTTATTAAAGTCGGTGCTATGGAGTGCATAACGGCAGTCTGGACAATATGCTAAGGTCTTGAAGTTGGACTCCGCTCTCTCACACTGGGGTGGGTGGGGGACTGACGTTGACATGTAGATACAATACAATACAATACAATACAATACAATACAATACAATACAATACAATACAATACAATACAATATTACTTTATTGTCTGATGTTCATCACATACAGAAACTTGTCTTTGGCTCGTCGTCCGCAAGAAGAATGCAAAATATCCATTTTATATACAAACCAGCAAAGGCACATTCATTTCTAATGGCACAGCAGCAACCTTAAATTCCAATCAAATACAGGCATTCACAATCCAAACCCCACATCAATAATACCTAATAATTTTACATTCACGCAAAGAAAGCACAAACACACCCTGTGACGGTGGGTCTATTGTTACTGGGCTCTGCACAATGGAATGCTATTACCCACTCGTCTTTGTCTGCGGGGATCGGCTAGTTTAATCACCCTATGACTAATCTTAATACATTTATATGTTTAGCTCGGTCTGTGTTAGGATGGGGTTACAGAGATAGGGAGAAAATGGTAAAAGCTTCACTGACACACTAGCTCTCGCACGGCTATGAAACATAAATAGTCCAGCCACTTGTTAACAGTAAATATCACATATTTATCTCCTCTACTCAATACATAATTCTCTAAACACTCTTATTAACTTTAATGTCCAAATTCACTTCGAATAGTTCGTTCCTTGATGGGTCTATGCTGCTACTGTTCTTGATATTTGCTAATGTCTCATCATTGGGCTATTTGTTCTGGTTGGCCTAATGTTTGTTTTCAGGAGAGTGGACTACCGCACAGTCCTTCTAGATCAGTGTTAGTGCGTTTCTTCTTGCACTTAGCTGATTCGTTGAGGTGTGGTGATGGTGTCTCCTCCTTTGTTGTTGACTATTGGGCGATCGGAGCTCAGTGCTCGATATTCCCCTGCAGGCCGAATGTCAGGGTTGACTCTTAGTGGTCTGTTTTCTGCATCGGACCAACAAGCCTGCTCATCTGCAAAACATAAGACGAGTTTCTGCAACGCCTTGTTTAAAACGGGTGTGCAGAGCGTCTCACTGTTGGCATAAACAGCCCTCAGTGAGATCGCATCCACTTAAACAAATAAGTGACGACCAATTCTTCTAATTCTGTGGTCGACTGGAATCTCCAACCTAATTCCTATACCTATACACTTCATGGCTAAACTAAACACATGGAGAAGTAATTAACAAGATACACATTCTCTGGTACCGCCACTGGTCTGCAATAATACACATAGGAGAAACAACAGTTGGACAGTAGGGGCTACGTCATGGCGGCAAAACCGGTCGCGTGCCCGCCACGTGGTCAAGCAAAGTTTGACTAACATTCACAATGATAAAACATGGCAAGACTTCACAAACATAATCCACCAATATTATCAATAAATCGCGAGGAACCATAAGATTGATCATTTACCTTCTTGACAATGTCAGGCTGTGGCTATACTGCGATGAATTGAATTTCAACCGTCACCTGCTTCGTCTTTCTGCTAGAGCAATCTTTCAGAGCGTTGCTCCTTCGCGTGTGAGAGTTAGGCACAGAATGACTACTTAACTGTGTGGTCAGCCAAAAGCCCGCGAAAATCTCGTGAGATGAGCGCCGTCTATCGGGTGGTGGTGGCTATATGTCAGCAGGATGAGGTCACTGCCTATCCTAGCGAGAGTTAGCTTACACATGCTTAGCACACAACTGACTTGTGTCGTCTTCTAGGCAGCGACTTTATGTTACACAGGCTACAACAGGCTGAACTATTTAAGGCGAGAAGCCTTAGTGCAGAGTCTAAATAGCCTCTCGTGACACACACACACGCACGCACACCCACACACAAAATAATCTAATGACAGCACAAGTTGTTGTCTTAAACTATACATATCATGGCCTATACATGATTATAATTGCAGTGCTTAAAAGGTAGAGGCATGACTAGAACATTCTACATTCAGCTATACAAAGATGACATTCAACAACCAATTACATAATACAGTGCAGTAGCAACATTCTTAAAACAAATTAGTAATAAAATACACAACAAAGGCACAACTAAAGTACATTTAAGAGTACTACCATTACAATGGTTAGGATCATTAAAATAACAAGTTACATGTTATGCGACTAGAACAAATTCATTCAATTTACTAATTAAGAATGTCATAGCTCAGCAGATTACCTCCAAGCATTCGTGACAATTATGGTGTTAAGTATGATGTTAAGTAAAATGACTATATATATATATACACTATAACATTCACCCCATTATCCCACCCACCCCCTTACTTACCCCCCTCCACCACATTCTACATTGGCACACCCTATTCCCCCCACCCACCATCAATCCACACCCACACTCAGAACTAACAGTTGTACATTACTTTAGGTGCTAGAAGATTGGGCTTTGGAATTCAAAAGTAAAACTGCTTGGGGGATGAAGGATCTTTTAAACTTGTTCTTCTTAGCCTTTGGTACAACATACCGGCGACCTGAGGGGAGGGGTTGAAACTCTGAAAACAAAGGGGTTCGGCGTGTGTGATGGGAAGGGCACTAGGATGGGTAGGTTTAAGTACTGAGTACGGGGGGAGGTGGGGAAGGGTGGTGTTGTTGTGGGTGTCGGAGCAGAAAGATTAACGCTAGCCAAAATAAGTGGCACATCTGACAGATTGTGCTTTAAGTGTGGGCATGGTCCAGGAGCAGCAAATAAAGGCTAAACAACCCACACCTGCCTAATTGCTCCGGCCTGGGCCACATTCTCGCCTTCACACTCCTATACCTACTCGCAACGCCTGAATGGCAAATGGCGTCCCAAAACGCTGACTGAGCTGAGAGCGTACAGTTGACGAGGCAAACTAAGGCCTGTACCGAGGGCAATTTGGGCTGCGGCTTGTAATCAAACTTTATTTTTACGATCATGCCGCAGATGTGTACGAACATCACACGCAATCATCATGTATGTGTGATTCTGATGATAACAATTACATGCAGGTGTCCAGCTGGCTTGAAACATGCACACACACGAACGTACGAGCATGCGCACGCACGCACACAAGCGCGCACACACACACGCACACACACACACACACACACTATAGACCTAAACGTTACTGCTTGCGTGTGCATTTATTATACAGTGATTGTGTGTGGTTGTTCTGTGGATGTGTACGCGCCCGAGGACACAAGTGCGCGCTCGTGCATGTGTGTTAGTGTGTGGGGGTGAGTGTGTGTGTATGAGAGAGAGTTTTATTCATTCATTCAATCATTCAAATAAAAGCCATTGACTTGTGATATAATAGAATACATTGCCACAGAACTGTACATACAATTCAATTAACCATCCATTTGCCCATATTTAATATCCAAGGCAAAAAATCTTTTCTGCGTGTCTGTTACGTTGGAGACGCGTGCGATGGTACATGTAGGTTTACGTGTGAAATGCGCACAATAATAGGCTTGCGTGTGTGACGCGCGCGATAGATCAGATCGTTTTGTTTTGCAACGCATGCAGTAATAGAGTGTATTTATCTTTGATTTGATTTTGCGTTGTTATTAGAAGAGGCTTTGTATAACGTTGGTGTTTTTAGTTGGACGATATTATTTGAGAATTTTCTCGAGTCAGTTGTTTACTATCGATCGAAGCGTATGGATAGTTCTAGTAGTAACCATGGAAGCTTCCATTCCAAATAGGGTTGTATGACGTGAGACAGTGATGATGAAATTACTTTTGATTGGTTGTGGTGTTTTATGCAGGGGTATTCTCGATTGTTCTGGAGTATGTAGAGACTATATAAGTGCCGCACTGTTTCAAAAAGGTGTGTGTTGAAAGTAAAAAGTTGAGAGTGGAAAAAGCGATTGTATGCAGTGTTGATGTATACTGAATAAAGTTGGAAAACTACATACGAAGACTTTGCCTTGTTGCTGAGTGAGCAGGCTGCGTGGATAAACGAACCTGAGTTAGACTTTATCAGGTTTCAAGCATGGGGGCTGAATGAACAGATAAAAAATACAACTACGAGTGTAACAGTGTCCATTGTGCCAGTGTGAATATTGTGTGTGTTTTGAGTGCACGGTTGTGAGTTCATTTTCTTCAAGCGTTTGTTGGTTTCAATGTTATATCTCAATCAGAAGACGATAAATTTATATAAAAATGCTCTTTCGAAAATTGTAAACAAATTGTCGAAGTGTGTGCATGCGTGCGTGTGTGTATGTGTGTGTGTTTGTGTAAATTAGTCTAATTAGTCTGTGCTTACAAGTGTGTTTGTTCTTCTAACCTGACATTCCGTAATAATTGTGACATTTGTAGATGCAGGCAGAGTATGAGACAACCTCTAGTCTTACTGGCTGTATTACGCATTGCGAGTGCTATGAGCTGTGGAGGTTGGAGCCCCCAGCATTGTGGTTTGACACGTGGCGGAACGTTCCTGCAGAGGTGTTGCCTCCATTGACACACACGTATGCATACATACAGCGTTCTTGAGACGGAACGAGACGTTTTTCCCTCTCTCAAGTCTCAACAGTTGTTACAGCAAGGACTACTCACTACTGCGGGTGACATGAAGTAGACACGACTACTAAAGTTCCCCCTCTGTCATGTCAAGGCGGGAAGAGAACTTGATAAGGATGCGATTACATAATACTTGTAGCGACCCTGCAATCTGCAGTAGATAGCTTTGCTCCAGCAGCTAGACGAGACCTTCTACCTCTCTCAAGTCTCAGCAACACTGTTTGGTGCGCATGATTACTCCCGTATGATGATAAAACAACGCCAGTTTTCCGAAAATCCACACTTTTGCGTTTGGGTGGCCTGCATTACGTTTGTGTTTTGTTGACGTACTTGTCCGGATCTCGATCTCGCAAGCTAAGGACACCCGACAATCAAAATTTAGATTAAAGATGTGTCTCGTCGCCTTTACTTCTCTGTGAGAACGTAAAAAAATCTTATTTTTGACTCCCCCAAATGAGGCGCTTTTTTCCGTCGACTTTTAATGTGCAATGGTCAACACATCTATTGCGACCTCAAAGTAAATTCGAGGTCTTTTTTGTTTTCACACGTTTATGTTCCATAATATGATAATAGAAGAATTTATTAGTCCACATTAATTAGGCGAAAGCTGAAAAAAAAAGACATTGGGTTCCTCGGTGATGTCACTTCGCGAGTTTCCATCAATATAGCCTGAAACGATTAAAAAAAGTATGTGGGAGGACAACATTCGAGAATAGACTGTCTTGACACTGAGAGAAGCCATGAGGGTTGCTGAGGACAGAGAAAGATGGAGTACACTGGTTAAGTGATCTTCTGTGCATGTGGTGCCCCAACGACTTTCACGTTACGGGATAGGGTAGGATGGGATAGAATATAACAGGTCCACCATCAGCTGCGTAGAAACAAACTACTCCCGATAGAAAACTCCATGTGTTAGCGCCTGTTATTAGGTATTCCAAGTGAGATAAAACACTGCGTACCTATAGCAGACAGACCTTTTGAATGGTCGTACAGGAAGTTTAGATTCAATGCTCTGGAACTGTATTCCGGAAGAATTAAAGCACTCCAAAGACATCCTGACGTTGGGCAGACAGCTGAAAGCAAACTTGTTTTGTCAGCAATAGTAAAATCTCGTACAGTGCACCAAGGGGTCTCTATTGACAGTTCATCATTTTTATTTTCCATCCTCCCGTGCGCTACCAGCACATCCTCAAAGGACATGGAGATTTTTTACTGGCGCAATACAAGTGGACATCATCATTACCATCACCATCATCATCATTATCATTATTATCATCATCATCATCATCATTATCGTCGTCGTCGTCATCATCATCATCATCGTCGTCATCATCATCATCATCATCATCATCATCATCATCATCATCATCATCGTCGTCGTCGTCGCCATCATCATCCTCAACATGAAATATGTACGAAAATGTACAAGCAAATGGCTTAGTGTGAAGCAGACATTTTAGAAGTTGTCACACGGTATTCATCAATAGTTGTGTCACGTGGGGTTTATGGGCTCTGCACAATGGAATTATGGACCCTCACGTTTATTCGGTGGGAACTGCTAGTACGTCACCCTATGAATTACTTTAATAAATTTATTTGTTTAGCTCGTTCTGTGTTAAGGTTGGGGTACAGAAATAGATAGAAAAATGGTAAAAGATTACTGTCACACTAGCTTTCACACGGCTATGAATCATATGTAGTCCAGCCACTTGATAACAGTTAAAATCACACATTTATTTCTTCTACTCTATACAAGATTCTCTAAGTACTAATCTAACTTAAAAAGTCTCAGTCACTGCTAATAGTTCGATCGCTGATAGTCTAGGCAGCTGTTATATCTTCCTCGGGCACTTTGCTAGTATATTTCATGTAGATTTGGACTACTGTGGTCCGTTTTACAGTTTCTGAAGAGTTGGACTACTGTGGTCCTGTTATGATCAGTTTAAGTGCACTTCTGGGGGTACACTTAACTTTCTTATGGTGCGGTCGAAGTCCTTCTGTGAGGTAGCTTCTGGTACACCTTTGTAGTTGTGTAGTTGGGTTCCCTTGCCACGCTGTGGGGTCTGACCGGGTGTCTTTCAAGGCAGCTCTGTCCGTCTTGTGCGGTAGAGTCTCCTCAACCAACTGGTCGTTTCTGTGGAGTGGGGATAGCTCGGGATAGCTCGCCTGCTCGTCTGTAATATAAGAGACGAAATTCTGCACAACCCTGAATAATCGGTTTGTGCAGAGCGTCTCACTGAAAGCCAAAGTAGCCCTCAGTGATAGCTCCACATCTCTATACATAAGCGACGAACATTCTGCTACTTCCGGGGTCCACTGGAATCTCACTCTAAATTCCCATACATACATAAATATCAATCGTGTCTAACTATACACATACAGAATTAATAATATTAGGGAGTGTCAGCAATGACCGAAAATCAGGTTTTCGTGGCTGCTACGTCACTGGGAATTACCGGTGTTTTCCAGGTTACACAACGTCACAGTTGTCTCACCACCGTCACACGAGTTTTGTGGTCAGCACTCGTGTTTTCGTTGACTATTTTCGTCAGGCAGATTTATCTCACACAGATTACCTCATTAAATTAAAATCTACTGCAGTGTGCATAAAAACAAAGCTCCAAGGACTAGTAAACACTGCGATCTTTATGATCATGTCGCTGACTGCTTCAAAACAGAGCCGCTGCATTGCATTTGAAGCAGACCGTTTCAACCATGTTTCTCGGCATTTTACACCACAGAAAACTTGCTGGTAAAACAAGGTTGGCTAATGCAAGTACCAAGTGTATTTGTAATCATGTATTGATACTATAAATGTGTCAAAACACTCACCGAAAACCGTCGAGAAGCTTTTCGTGGAAACCTGCAAAAGTCCCACGAAAATGGCTGCTTTCGCCCACAGGAACTACTTGGCGGAAGTACACAGGCGTCAACAAACCGAGGGAATCCCCACCGAAAGTGTCTTTTCGGCCTTTGCTGACACTCACTATTATAAACATTCACGGGTACAGCCACTGGTCTGCAAACATACATATAAGTTAAACAACAGTGGTTCCGTACGGGATACAACATGGCGGCGCAACCGGTCGTGTTTCGCCTCGTGGTCGGCTCTTTCACGTGGTACGGCAAATTCGGATTAATAATTCACATTTATGCATAGCAAATTCCACAAACATAATTTCAACAATAATACAAATATATCACGATGAAACAGAAGGGTGTTCATTTACCTGTTTGACAAGTTCAGGCCCGTGTTGACTGAATAGAATTCTGAGATTCTAAGTCCTGCTTCCTGGTCTATGAGTGAAGATAGTTCTCTGCTAGCTAAGGAGATGTTACTTCTTCCTCGTCTCACACACGACTGATTCAAACTGTGTTAGGCTTTGACACAGTCAAAACTGCTCTACCCACTTAGCCTGCTGCTGATTGGTTAAAACGGTCCGATTCAAAGCTCAAGTGCTGAGTCACTGCGATGCGTGGGTCGGGCTCGCGGTGTGTGGTCTGCTGCGTAATTTAATTGCTGCTGTGTAATAGTCTAACTTCTCTACTGTTACAAAGACTACACATGCTAAATAGTCAACAAGCAGAGTTAAACTAGCCAATTCATGACAAGTTGATTCAGCCCCGATGTTTGAATCTTGATGAGTGTAACACGAATTCCTTTATCCACGCAGTCTGTTCACTCAGCAGCAAGGCAGGAGTCGTCGTATAAAGTTTTCCAACATTATTCAGCAAACATGAACAGCTGCATACAAGATCGCTTTCCAAAAATCACTACAAAGACCACTCCTACAGTCAGACAGTGCATTACTTATATAGCCTTTCTGCAATCGAGAAAAAATTCGAACATTCAAAAATGACGCAATAACACCCAATCAAAATAACACTCATCACCAGAAATAAGCACTGTCTTATGTCACATAACGTTTATAAATCTACATGATTCGACCAGCTTTTACCCGTAACATCTGGAAAATTTGGTCGATAATAAACAAGTAATTCCAGAAAATTTTCAACATTATCAACCAACGGATATTATCAACAATATAAAAAGCTTCTTTTAGCAACAGCGCAAAATCAAATCAAAGGTAAATACACGCTATCACTGCATGCTTTCAAAACAAAATGATCGTATCTATTGTGCGCGTAACAGAAATTTTGTTTTGTTTTGATCTGGACTTCAGACGCACTTTAAAGTGCAAGGAGCGTTTAGGCCTGAGTTCAGCCTCTGGCACCGGATACTGAGTGCAGTATAATGCACGCATGCGCAGTCGGCTGCTCATCTCTCACCGCTGGGTAATGATGGTGTAGTAGGAATGGCGTGAAAGTTAAAGCGGCGAATCGCAGCTCGCGTGAATTTCACACCGTTACCCGCTCATAAATTATCCCATGTCAAACCCGTCGCACGTGCGCTAGGAATTTTTGACACGCCGTTCGTGAACTCGTGTTCACTTTCCTGTCAGCATTATTTTGACGTGTACATTTTGTAGTTTTAGTTTAGTCTGTATTTAATATTGTTGTATTTCCAGATAATATTATCTGGATCCGGAGGTGGGGGGGGGGGGGATTGGAGAGAGAGGGGAGGGGGAGGGATAATTAGACCGAGCTAAATTTGTTTGCCGGTCAGTTGCATGGGAAGCTGTTCGCTGTTCGCACTGGGATTGATTTTCAGGCAGTTAGGACCAACTCTTTATGCGCTGTGTGAAAACTGACCGACCAACAGGCAAGGTGGGAGGAAGACCAACAGTTGGCTCGTTCTGATTCTAGGCTAAATCAATTTATTCTCACGTAAGTCTGAGAATGCAATTACGACTCACAAACTTCTCCTTGTCCCGTTCAGCAGGTCAGTTGGTGACAGGTTTCAGCCCTCATTCCATAGTACGGTCTTTAAATATCCTGACGCTCATGTCCTAGATTTAGTACCACTACACAAACACACCCAGCAAGCACTAGGTCCCTTCTCCCTCGTGCTCGGTCGCCCAGGATAGTGCTCAGCTGTCTGGGTAGTCAGACCATGCGCCCAAAGACTGCAAGTGGGCGGCAGGAGTTAGGTTCTTATCGGCCACCGCCTTGAGCAGGCCTTGACCTGTAAAAGCACTATACAAGAAACTTAAAATAAACATTACATTACATTACATTACATTATTATTGCTTTAGGTCCAGCGGACTCTTCCGAGCCAAATCAGGACCGGACAACCCCCGATCCGCATAAAAGATCTGCTGAAACAACCCTAGTGGTAAAACCGAAAGCTCTCCACCAGCCAGTCACTTTACAATAAAGACATCCCACGCAGGGGACGGCTGAGGCTTCACCCCAACTTATCGAACCCCCGTTTACAAAAACAAAATAGAATACACACATCATTATAAATTATCAACAAAACACATACATATAAAATGCCTACATTGCTAAATAATAACATCATAGGAAGCTCTAGTGACCACCTGGCAGAAAGCGTCCAATATTCCCAAGCTGATCCAACAGACCTCATACACAAACAAGGAGTCTTGTCCCGGGAGAGTTTCCAAGAAAAAAGGTAGGAGACTGGTCTAGCGAAGAAGACGATAGTATAGCAGATTGATAGAAAAGAGCAGGAATGAGAAAGAGCAAATGAGAAAGACAGCGACAGTGGGAATTTAAAGCACTAAATTTCCAGAAAGTGGGGATACTATTTATACTGAAACCCCCGGTACCCCAACGGGGGTATTAAACAAGAAGCAATTCACAATACTACAGGATGCTATCACGCGCTTTTTCTTTCTTTGAACTCCAAGCGCGGCGATCTCAAGAATCGCTTTTGCAGAAGACGGAAGAGAAACGTATGCTTATTTGTGAATACTTAGGTTGACGGCATCCAATACCATTACTGAAGGGAGAAAGGAAACCGGAGTACCTGCTGAAAACTCTCGGTGTCCTGAAACGTCTCCTACCTATGTCATGTAAGTTCGGTCCATGAGGCGTTCAAACCCGCGACGGATACGTGGACAGAAATATAGCGCACTTTCCTATTTAAATAAATCGCCTCAAAGCGCAGTCCAAATTCACACGTCCAAAAAGAATATCATTACAATTTCTTAAAAAAATTAAAGAAAAGGGATACATCAAAGAGAAAAAAGATGGGGGAAACAACAACAGGAAAATATATAACAGGCTGTCAGATGTGGGTTGGTAGAGACCATTCGGAACAGATCATTGTTGTGCAAGATGGTTAATGAGCCAAGGAAGACGACAAGAAATGAGGTTTTAGGTTCTGTTTGATGGAGGAGATTGAGGGTTTGCTGCGGAGAGAAAGTGAGAGTTAATGATCTACACTGTCTTGAGAGAAAGATGGAGTACGCTGGTTAAACGATCATCTGTGGTACCCCCAACGACCTTTGAGTTACGGGGTAGGATAGGATAGGATAGGACTTGTGTAAATTCCTTGTTTGAGGTATAGCAAAGATGCGTTGTCTTGTGGTATTGTATATGTTACTATACATGTACAGGGGCCGTGGTACGACTAATGTCTTGTGGTATTGTATACATTATACGTGTATAGGGGCGGTGGTAAGACTAATATTTTGTGGTATTGTATACACGATACGTATCTAAGGGCGGTGGTAAGACTAATGTTTTGTGGTATTGTTCATACACTATACGTGTATAGGGGCGGTGGTAAGACTAATGTTTTGTGGTATTGTTCATACACTATACGTGTATAGGGGCGGTGGTAAGACTAATGTTTTGTGGTATTGTTCATACACTATACGTGTATATGGGCGGTGGTACGGTTGATTTTTTGTGTCTGGTAGTGAAGACGAAGATGACTAAGGACCTAGCGGTGCAGAAGTGAAAGTTTCACAAGTTTGATGAAGGCAATGACAGCTGCGCTGAAGCCATCTATTCTGCTGAGCCACTGCCAATCAAGCACAAAAACAGAGATTTTAACTGTTGTTGTTGCAGTTTTTGTCGCTGTTGTCGTTGTTATTGTTGTTGTTATTGTTGTTGCTGTTGCAGTTGTCGCAGTTGTTTTGCAGAAAGCGCTTTTCCATGTTTTTTTTGGATTTAGGTCTTGTGATGGCTGTTGTCATCGTCTGTTGTTATTTGAGAATGTTGGGGCTGTTAAATTAGAGACAATCGAACGAATACACCAAACACCCCTTTTCTTAATGACCTGGCTCTGTTACTTGCCGAAAGCATCCTTATTTCTTTATTTATTGCTATTACTGCTGCTGCTGCTGTTGATGGTGGTGATGATGGTGATGATGGTGATCATGATTTATTTGAATGTTGCAATTAAAAGTCGTGGTCGAAATACAATTTTTGCAAAAACTGACAGAGACAGACAGACAGTTTGAACGACAGACAGACCGAGGGGTAGGGAGCAATTTCTTTTAAAAACGACAATGACAGAATTTTTTGTTTGGCGATATTATCCATGTATAGCATGCCCAGTGAGGTGGGACTGAAGATGGCGGGGAGGAGAAAGATGTGGGTTGGGGTGGGATTGTGGGGGTTGGTGAAGGATATAAGATGGAGAGACAGAGAGAGTGAGAGAGAGAAACAGAGAGAGAGAGAGAGACGGAGAAAGAGAGACTAATTTGGGAATGTGATACTGAAATGTTTGATTGATTGTGATTTTGTTGTCATGTGTGCGTTACTTTGCTACTGCTCCATCTATTTAAATTGACTTGAGATCTATTGATTGTTTGAATAAGTGGCTTTTTCATTCCCCCACCCAATCATTAATTGATAGGCGTACTTGTTCTGCTAGAGATTACTGGCACAGGTGGCTGTGATTAATGCTAATAGTGATAGAGATGGCGAAGAAGCTGAACGGGAAAGAAAGAACGATAGAAGAGGAAGATGACTATGATGATAATGATGATGATGATGGTGATGATGATAATGATGACGATGATGATGATAATGATGACGATGATGATGATGATGACGGTGACGATAACGACGTTTATGACCCTGCTGTTGCAGCTGCTGCTGATGATGATGATGATAATACGACAGCTGCAACTGCTCATGTTTACGTTGTAGTTAGGTGATACTGAAGGCATGTACGAAGGAATGAGAGAGAGAGAGAGAGAGAGAGAGAGAGAGAGAGAGAGAGAGAGAGAGAGAGAGAGAGAGAGAGAGAGAGAGAGAGAAGTCAGATAGTCAGACAGATACGTAGAGACAGGGAGGGGAAGAGGGGAGATAGAGAGATACAGAGAAATAATACCGACAGACAGACAGACAGACAGACAGACCATACAGCCAGAGACGATTGTGGAGCAAGAGACTGAAAGTAAAATTAAGAACGGGCAAGAACTACAAAAGCGACCACACAAAAGCGAAAGACAAAGTGTCAGAAAGAGAAGAGACAGAGCAGATGGCTGTACTACATAACAAGAGACAGAGATGATGGCAGTACTATATAGTAAGAGACAGAGACAATGGCAGTACTACATAGTAAGAGACAGAGAAGATGGCAGTACTACATAACAAGAGACAGAGAAGATGGCAATACTACAAAACAATAGACAGAGAAGATGGCAGAGCTACATAGTAAGAGACAGAGAAGATGGCAGTGCTACATAGCAAGAGACAGAGAAGATGGCAGGGCTACATAACAAGAGACAGAGAAGATGGCAGCGCTACATAGTAAGAGACAGAGAAGATGGCAGTGCTACATAATAAGAGACAGAAAGGATGGCAGTACTACATAATAGGAGACAGAGAAGATGGCAGTGCTACATAGCAAGAGACAGAGAAGATGGCAGGCTACATAACAAGAGACAGAGAAGATGGCAGCGCTACATAGTAAGAGACAGAGAAGATGGCAGTGCTACATAATAAGAGACAGAAAGGATGGCAGTACTACATAATAGGAGACAGAGAAGATGGCAGTGCTACATAATAGGAGACAGAGAAGATGGCAGTACTACATAAGAAGAGACAGAGAAGATAGCAGTGCTACATACCAAGAGACAGAGAAGATGGCAGTGCTACATAGTAAGAGACAGAGAAGATGGCAGTACTACATAACAAGAGACAGAGAAGATGGCAGTACTACATAGTAAGAGACAGAGACGATGGCAGGCTACTTAACAAGACACAGAGAAGATGGCAGTGCTACTTAACAAGACACAGAGAAGATGGCAGAGCTACATAGCAAGAGACAGAAGATGGCAGTGCTACATAGTAAGAGACAGAGAAGATGGCAGTGCTACATAACAAGAGACAGAGAAGTTGGCAGTGCTACATAGTAAGAGACAGAGAAGATGGCAGTACTACATAACAAGAGAGAACGGAGAGAGGGAGAGGGAGCGGGCAGAACAAACATCATTAGGCAGGATGCGGGCAGAACGAGCATCATTAGGCAGGATGCGGGCAGAACGAGCATCATTAGGCAGGATGCGGGCAGAACAAACATCATTAGACAGGGAGCAGGCAGAACAAGCATCATTAGACAGGATGCGGGCAGAACAAGCATCATTAGGCAGGGTGCTACATAACAAGAGAGAAGGGAAAGAGGGAGAGGGAGCAGGCAGAACAAGCATCATTAGGCAGGATGCGGGCAGAACAAGCATCATTAGGCAGGATGCGGGCAGAGCAAGCATCATTAGGCAGGATGCGGGCAGAACAAGCATCATTAGGCAGGGTGCTACATAACAAGAGAGAAGGGAAAGAGGGAGAGGGAGCAGGCAGAACAAGCATCATTAGGCAGGGAGCAGGCAGAACAAGCATCATTAGGCAGGGAGCAGGCAGAACAAGCATCATTAGGCAGGGAGCAGGCAGAACAAACATCATTAGGCAGGGAGCAGGCAGAACAAGCATCATTAGGCAGGGTGCTACATAACAAGAGAGAAGGGAAAGAGGGAGAGGGAGCAGGCAGAACAAGCATCATTAGGCAGGGAGCAGGCAGAACAAGCATCATTAGGCAGGGAGCAGGCAGAACAAGCATCATTAGGCAGGGAGCAGGCAGAACAAACATCATTAGGCAGGGAGCAGGCAGAACAAGCATCATTAGGCAGGGAGCAGGCAGAACAAGCATCATTAGGCAGGGAGCAGGCAGAACAAACATCATTAGGCAGGGAGCAGGCAGAACAAGCATCATTAGGCAGGGAGCAGGCAGAACAAGCATCATTAGGCAGGGAGCAGGCAAAACAAGCATCATTAGGCAGGGTGCGGGCAGATGGTTCCAATCGTCAGGCGTGTTACCTGCTTCCCTCCCCTTGCAGCACCTGTTGTTCATTTAACACTCCTGCACTCACTCCCCTGCCTTTCATAAAGCCTCTGGAGAAGAACAAAATAAATTTTAAAAATATATAAAAAGGACCAAAAAAATGATGGCCACCATCTTCTTCAAGATTATTTTCATCTTGAAGAACATTTAGCATTCATACACCGGGAGACATTTGTTGTTGTTGTTGTTGCTGTTGTTGTTGTTGCTGTTGTTCTTTTGCAGGCTGATTTGTATGGGCGTGTAAGCTGTGTTACCTCTAGGTTGTACGACATTGAATTCTGTTCTAGAACTTTCTACCGTTACCTACATGGTCAGTTTATACTTAAAGGGCCAGGTTATCGGAGACTGTTATTTGTTTATTTGGGGGGCAATGAGTTCACTTGCAAAGTTTTGCATTGTTGTCAAATTAAAAGGTGGCATCGAGGATAACCATTGCTAACACCGTCCGCTAAGTTGTTAGTTTGCTTTTTTCTTGTCAGGCATCTCTTCTTTGTCAGGTAAACAAACAGCTGTGCCTGCTATACTCACTTTGGCATCAGTGCTGTTTTTAGAATCACCCTTGATGCTATGAATAGGGGCACAAACAAAGGACTTTGTCAACTGATACCAAGGACAGGGGAAAAAAAGGACTTTGTCAACTGATACCAAGGACCAAGGACAGGGGGAAAAAGGACTTTGTCAACTGATACCAAGGACATTGGGGAAAAGGGACTTTGTCAACTGATATCAAGGACAGGGGGGGAAAGGACTTTGTCAACTGATTCCAAGGACAGGGGGAAAAGGACATTGTCAACTGATATCAAGGACAGGGGGAAAAAGGACTTTGTCAACTGATATCAAGGAGATGGGGAAATAAAGGACTTTGTCAACTGATATCAAGGAGATGGGGAAATAAAGGACTTTGTCAACTGATATCAAGTAGATGGGGGAAAAGGACTTTGTCAACTAATATCAAGGAGATGGGTGTAACAGCAGAAAATATAGTGACGACAAAATGTAGGAAATTAGCTTAGCGCAAAATAGATACCATCGAATGAAACTGGACGTTAATTCAGTAGTTAAAAATCAAATTGTGCATATGGGAACCTTGCAGGTGTCTGATGCTATAGACACTTTGCAGAGGAGACCGCACACGTATATCTAACGAGAATAGCTCTGGGAAGGTTTGTGGAGACAAACGCATGACGATTGCTCCCGTGGTACAGAAGGAGGACAACCAAGATTCTACCTTGCCACGTCCTAACCTCGCAGCTTCAAGAGTTAGACGATTCATCCGCTCAACCTGAGAGGCAAGACTTCTCAGAAGGACTCAAGCACTCTCATCGACAGAGCAGCTAAGTCACCCACAAATGCCATCTGATTTCACCCTCGAGGAAAAACTGATATCAAAGAGAGGGGGAAAAAAAGACTTCGTCAACTGATACCAAGGACAGTGGGGAAAAAGGACTTTGTCAACTGATATCAAGGAGATGGGGAAAAAAGGACTTTGTCAACTGATATCAAAGAGAGGGTGAAAAAAGGACCATTTAGATTTACCCATTTTTATAAGATGCTTTCATTCTTGGAAATAATTGAGGATCAGCTCAATTCAGTTTAGTGTAGTCAATTACATTGTTTATTTTTAAGTTTCGCCGGACTCTCACGTGTCAAAACAGGACACCTCTCTCTCTTTCTCTCCCTCCCTCCCTCCCTCTCTCTCTCTCTCTCTGACCTAATGCTATTATCCAATTAAAGGTTTCGACTTCGACTTCTCTCTCTCTCTCTCTCTCTCTCTCTCTCTCTCTCTCTCTCTCTCTCTCTCTCTCTCTCTCTCTCTCTCTGCCTCTTACAGTCACTGTTTCTGTCCGCCAGTCTGTCTATCTTTCTATCACACACACAAGCGCCACGCACACACGCGCGCGCGCTCGCACATACACACACATGTTGCTCATTACGCATTAGCAAACCTGTTGGAGTTATCTGTTGCCAAGAACAACACCCTGTTGGCGTGAAGTGATGGAAGAAGAGGAGGAAGGGGAGGAGAGGGGCAAGAAAATTAGCTGGTTGTTAGCACGTCACTGTGGCATCCATCTTGTTCTGTTTTGGCCAAAAGATCACAATTATATTCCAGCAACTGAATAAGTTCTTTATTATAATAGGACTTTTATTTTTATACTGCATCAACACGACTTCCTGTTTTGCGAAAATGGATTTGATCTTGACAGTTAAGCCAAAGATGATCTGTTTTAACCTCTTTGGTTAAGCTGAAATAACACGAGAAACAAACGCTAAACAAGAAACACCAAACGTGTGTGAAGCACGCCAATATTTTCGACTTTTACTATGTGTCCATGTGTGACGATGTCTGACACATCTCTTGTGCAAATGTGTGTTGTTGTTTTTAATGATTCATGTTTTAGAACCTGTTCTATAATTTTTGGGTGCGCCATCACTGCTGTGTCCAATTAAATTTTAACCTAGAATTAGGGGGCGGGGGTAGGGAGCGGTGATGGGGTGTTCGTATAGTACCTTATCAGATCCTCGTACACTTCCAGCGCACGCGCAAATCAAGTAGTCGAGCGTCAAAAATAGCGGTGATAATTCGAATCTAACAAGGCAAAAATTACACATGTACAAACAGTCTGACACACTGAAATGATCCATTTTGGACAGTAAAGTACTCAATAAATATTACGATCGCATCGCCTGCTGGCTATTGCGTTAACCAGCTTAGAAAACGGCCACATATCGCTGACGCGAAGCAGTCAAAGGATGTAATTCCTTTCAGAACTGTGCTGTTTTATGAAACTTCGTGTATTTACGTGTGGCTATGTCACTGTAGCAACACAATCAATTCGGAAGTTGCTTTTATGCGGAAAAGTTGCTCCTCTGACTTCCCCTTTAGCAAACCTTATGAGGGTGGGGGTAGGGGTGCCAAGGGTTTCTGTATAAATAGTATCCCCATTTTCTGGAAATGTAGTGCTTTAAATTCCCACTGTCGCTGTCTTTCTCCTTTGTTTTTTCTCATCCCTACTCTGTTCTATCAATTTATATTCTTCTTCGCTAGACCAGTCACCTATCTGTTTTCTTGAAAACTCTTCTAAAACTCCTCATTTGTGTATGGGGTCTGTTGGGTCAGCTTGGGAATATTGGACGCTTTCTGCTAAATGATCATGTTACGTTGAAACGCGAATGGTAGTACGTCAGAAACGCGCACGATAGAGCTAATCGTTTCGTTTTGCAAAGTATTCAATAATGGAGTTTATTTACCTTTGATTTGAGTTTGCATTGTTGTTAGGAGAGGCTTTGTATAACGTGGATAATTTTCGTTGGTCGATATTGTTAGAGAATACTCTGGATCTCCTTGTTTACTATCAATCGAAGTTTCGGGATGATTGTCGAAGTAAGAGAAGGTTCGGGGTATGTGTGGAGAGATGAATGACGTAAGTCAGTGATGACGATCTTTAATTCTGATTGGTTAGTTGTAATGCGTCATTTCTAGAACAAACTGTCGTCATCTCGAAGGATAGAAAAAATTATATATTCGATGCTTTGTGTGTTGTGAAAAGAATAGTTGCTGTGAAAGTTGTTGAGTTGAGTTGAGAATTGTATGCAGTTGTTGGTGTGTGCTGAATAAAAAGTGGAAAACTTCATACGTCGACTTTGTGACTTGTATGCTGCTTGAGCGGGCTGCGTGGATAAACGAATCTGAGTTACACCCTATCAGGAATTCAAGCATTGGGGCTGAATCAGATACTGATAGAAAACACCAACATCAAACGGAGTGTAACAGATCACTATTATTTAGCAATGTAGGCATTTTATATATAAGCTTAAGTGTTTTGTTGATATTTTATAACGATGTTTATATTCTATTTTGTTTTTATAAACGGGGGTTCGATAAATTAGAATATAACCTCAGAGTCCCCTGCGTGGGATGCCTTTATTGTAAAGTGACCGGCTGGTGGAGTGCCTTCAGTGTTACCACTAGGGTTGTTGCAGCGGATCTTTTATACGGATCAGGGGTGAGTCCTCTTTCAACCAAGTTGTGGTCCTGATTTTGTGGTCCTGATTCGGCTCTTTGCAGTCCGCTGGATCCTGTAAGCAATGAATAACAAACTAACGTACTTTTGATTAATTTATTTGTTTGTAAATGTGCCGGTGTTACACAGGTCTTCCGCTGTTTTGCAGTAAAGAATTGTTGACTGACAGCAATGAATGAGACTCAATACAATATTGTAACGCTGCCTTTGGCAGTCAATAAGAGAAGATAAAGTTGTAGAAGAAGGGGAGGTTTATGTGGGTGGATGGTAGGTTGGGGTAGTGTAATGCGTGAGACTGTAGTAAGGACTATGGAAACGGATGAAGAAGAGGAACGGAGAGAGTGCAAGAAGGAGAAGACGAGACAAGGAGAGAAGGAGGGAATGCAGGGTGAATGAAGCAAAAGGCCAGAAAAAAATGTGTTTTTGTTGTGACTGCAGGAGCGGGTGCTAGTTTGGTAGTGTTTTGGATCCAGAGTTCACACTCGGCTGAGCTTACACCCTCCTGTTGTGACAGCTGACGGCAAGACGATGGTAATGCCAAGGGGCACAACTACGTCTCTTCTTCAAACAAGAACCGGCCCAAAGAGTTATCTTCTGGTACATTTTCACAGTTCTCTAGCAGGCAGCAACTTAGGGTCTTGATTGGAATCCATGCTCGGCTGATCTTATCTTACACCGTCCTAAAAACAAAAGTCTTAAACAACGCAGGTAATCATAAATAACGTACAAGCCACGCTGACTGTATAATAATGGACGCAATAAAAAGAGGCGCGAAGCCATCAGAATGCAGACTCTACAGGGTGGTGGAAAAGTAACTCCCTATAGAACATTGTAAATAGTACTGCGTCTGCATGGAAAAAGAATGTACTGGATCCTCAGAGTGGGAGAATTAATAGGCTATCTCTGATTTTCATCTTACAGTGGCGAAAGCAAGCCTTAATGGCTCATCGTCTAACACTTAATCTTAGGTCATCCCATGGGAAGGCGTGGTTTTTTTTTTTGTTTTTTTTTTTTAAATAACAACTATTATCCCCACTTTGTGGAAATGTAGTGCTTTAAATTACCACTGTTTCTGTCATTCTCATTTATTCTTTCTCGTTCTTAATCTGTTCTATCAATCTACTTTCTTCTATCTTCTTCGCTAGGCCAGTCACCTACTTTTTTTTTTTAAATTGAAAACTCTCCCAAAACTCCTCATCTGTGTATGGGGTCTGTTGAGTCGAGCTTGGGGATATGGGACGCTTTTTGCCAAATGGTCACTAAGTTTTTCTATGATATTATTATTTAGCAATTGTAGGCCTTTTATATGTATGTGTTTATTAGTATTTTATATTGATGTTTATATTTTATTTTGTTTTTGTAAACGGCGATTAGATAAATTAGAGTACAGCCTCAGTGTCCCTTGCATGGGATGCCTTTATTTTTAAAGTGACCGGCTGGTGGAATGTCTTCATTACGATTGTTTTAGCAGATCTTTTATACGGATCAAGGGGTGAGCCCTCTTTCAACCAAGTTGTGGCCCTGATTCTGCTCTTTGCAGTGCGCCGTACCCTATAAACAATGACTAATTAACTATCATGCCGTATGTCTTGTCAACGGGGCTCGCGCATGTAGTGTCAGTCGACAGGCCATTATTGGTTGCTCTCGTCACTATGAAATGAAATCACAATTACTTATGTACATTCTACTACTGCAGGAATGACAATACGTTTTGATTCAGGCAGAGGCAGTAATAGTTACAAAAATTATAAGCAATTGGCAATAGGGAGTGACTTTTCAACCACATTAATTATTATATACTAATAGCCATTGTTACATCATCTAACCCTACCGTGCTGTAAGAATTAATTCAATATTTATCATCCGGAATCAACTATGAGTCTTACTTTTTTTTAAAAAAAATCAAGGCTAAGCCTATTACGAAGACACTAGCGTCCAAGAGTGAAGGATTCCCTGCAGAACTGTTTAGTTCCGAAACAATCCACAGCCTTGTGTTTCCACCTGCTATCGACCAATAACCACACTTCGCTCGCCTGCAACCTGGAGTGCCTTGTCCTCTGGCGCTCGCTTTTATCTTTTATTTGTTGTTGGAAGTAGCGTTGTTGTTGTTGTTGTTGGTAGTGGTGGTGGTAATAAAGTTGTTGTTATTATTTTGTTGTTGTTGTTGTTGTCGTCCTTCTTCTTCTTCTTCTTCTTCTTCTTCTTCTTCTTCTTCTTCTTCTTCTTCTTCTTCTGTAGTACTGCCGCTGCTGCTGCTGCTGCTGAGGATGGCAAGGACAAAGTGGCAACAATGATGACGACGATTAAGACGACGATGGTGGTAATGATGATGATGATGTGAGGAAAACGAGAGGTAATGCGCATGGCTACCAGCGCTTTCAAGATACAGTTGAAAGTACCGCTGAATAGCGTGAACAGGATATATCGTACTATCGCCAAGATAATAACTTGAGTCCGCTATGAGCGGGCGAGGCTACTTGCGAAATCACGGAAAAAGCGCAACAATATTTGACTGCAGTGAACTCATGAAAATAGAAAAATGTAAGTTTCGTCTCCTCTAGGGGACGAATTAGGTCAAACTGTATTAGTTTCTAGGTCAACTGTCTTTTACGAACCGTTTGAGAATGTTTTTGAACCGTTTGTTGACGCCGGATAGTGTCCTCACTTGGTTTCATGCAATTTAAGAATCCAACAAGGCAATTGGGTTTTTGAGACGGAAAGAGCGGAATGTTGTAGAGCAACATTCTGTATATATTTACAGTAAAATTGCGCTTTTTCCGTGATTTCGCAGGTAGCCTCGTCCGCTCATTGCGGACGCAAGTTATTATCTTGGCGATATTACGATATATCCTGTTCACGCTACGCAGCGAAGATTAGAGGTGTATCTTGAGTGCGCTGGTACCTTGGTGCAATGGGTGAAAACGACGACGATAATGATGATGATGATGATGATGATGATGATGATGATGATGATGATGATGATGATGATGATGATGATGATAGCCCTCTCATCAATGCGCTCCCACGGGCTCGGCTCCGCGCGCCGGGGGTGGACCCCATGCCTCTCTCTGGCTGGGTGACCAAGTTGCCTACCCCTTTTTCTTCTCTTTTGTCTTGTTTTGTCTTATTGGTCCTTTCACTATATTCTCTTCACCTTAAATTCTCCCAGTATACTATGCAGTTTTGACTCCCTTTCTTCTGCCTTACCGGACTTTCCCTGTCTTCTTTTTCCCCATCATTCCTTCTTTTTCTACCTTCTTTTTCTCTGTGGCCTTCTCTTGGCCCCCTGCGTTTGCCGTGCAGGGCAACCCGTGTCGGGGGGGAGAATGGGATCCTGGAGGTTGAGGTCACTGAGGGACTGCGGTCCCTCACACTAACACACCTCTTTGGCCCGGACTTCTCCTAGACGGGAGGCTGGCGTGGCCCGCGTCAGTCAAGCGGCTGGTCGTGTATTGCCCTAGCTCTGCTAGAAGGCTGCGGCTCATGGGTCAAACTTGAACAAAACCGTAGTGGCAGTGCGGGATTGTCTGGGTGTATATCCCCCCTGTAACCCTGGTGCGTTTCCTTGCTGGACTTTCCGCTTGGACGCATCCCCTTGTTGGACTCCGTGGTGGGTGGGGAGCAGGGGGGATGAATTAACAACTAATTAACATGGCTTCAACAAAAAAAAAAGACTGCATGATGACGGACTGGACACGGACACGGACAGTGACATGGAGACGCGACAACAAGCTTGTGCATCGGGGGTGGAAGGGGCCTGGCCTCGTTTTTTGGTTGTGGAGGGAGCTGATCCGGCTATGCCAATAGGCAAGCTGTCTCCGTTCGCCATACAGAAGGGTTTTCAATCCGTCTGCACAATCGGGTTCAAAGATGTGAAAAAACGGAGATCTGGGGCCTACCTGGTGGAGTGCTCAACCAAAAGGGCACCTGATAGTCTTCTAAAGAGGAATTCGACCGTATTTGTTGACAGACAAATCAAAGTTTCTGTGCATGGACGGTTGAATTCCTCCAAGGGAGTCATCCGATGTCAGGATTTGATTGACATGTCGGAATTGGAAATCCGAGATGAGCTCTCCAGCCAGGGGGTCACAGCAGTTCAGCGGGTCTTCGTCACCAAAGGACCCCAACGTATCCCCACCAACACACTTTTTGTGACCTTCGCTATGGCCAAGTTGCCGGAGTCACTCAAGGTGGGGTACCTTAGGGTGAAGGTGACGCCGTTTGTACCATCACCGTTGCGATGCTACCGCTGCCAAAAGTTTGGTCACGGTAGCAAGACCTGTAAAAGCAAAGAAATATGTCGTGATTGTGGTAAAGACAAACATGAAAACGAATGTACCAATCCGATTTGCTGTGTGAATTGCGCCGGGAATCATTCTTCCAGCTCCAAAGATTGTCCTCAGTGGCAGCTGGAGCTGGAAATCCAAAAGGTGCGGGCCACTGAGAGTTGCTCCTTTGGCGACGCCAGGAAAAAAGTTCTTGCAAGTAGGCCGGTGCTTAAAGAGAGGTCCTTTGCGTCTGTGGCGGGTTCCACATCTCATGTGGAACCTAGCGCACACTCGACAATCGACACCGCCATGAGTAAAATAACGCAGATCTTGGACACGTTGTGCAGACGGATGGATGCTTTAGAAAAGATGCTCGCGTTGTTTGCCCAGAAGGGGGTTTCTCCAGCCCCACCGATTCCACTGGAGAACGTGCCGACGGGCACGTCAAAAACCGTCACTCCAAGCGCGCAGACGGCCGCGCCAAAAGCCGTCACTCCTGCCACGAAGGAGGTTATGCCTCATGCCACCGCACCAGCAACGACCGGTTTTAGCGACCGGGTAGTTGCTGGGGCGACTAAAATCCTAGTTACCCAGCAGAAGAGCGTCAGAGGAGGAGAGGGAAAGATTGGCAGGGGTGAAGGGGAGAGGGAAGATATAAAATCTAGTGCTGGGGAGAGGGGGAGGAAGTCCGCTGGCAGTTCGGGTTCCGGGTCTTTGACAAAGAATCAAAGGCCCGGACCCCTTTCTTCCAAGCCCCATCAGCCTCTCGAAACGGAGAACCGTTTCGGGGGGTTGATGGAACATGAAGAGATGGACGAGGGTCCAAAAGATAAAGAAACATAATTGTGCTCTCGGAGATGAAAATTTTAGCATTCTTTTACTTAATTTTTATGTCCATTTTACAATGGAACATCCGAGGGATAAGGGCAAATTATGAGGAGCTATGCTGTCTGCTGACAGAGCATCGACCTGAAGTATTGGCCCTTCAGGAAACTCTCCTGTCAGAAAAACATCCTATAGATATTACTGGTTATTCCTCTCTAGATTGTTTATCTTCTAGAGGCGTTTCACTCTTTATCCATAGAAATGTCCCATTTAATCCAATTTTACTTAATACAAGTTTACCAGCAGTTGCAGCTAGAGTATCTCTTTTTAAATCCCTCACAGTTTGTTCTCTATATTTGACACCATCAATAAATGTAACTAAAAGTGAACTTGAGAATTTGGTCCAACAATTACCTACCCCTTTTTTGTTGTTGGGAGATTTTAATGGACGCTCTCCCCTGTGGGGTAGTGATCGTACCGATTCTCAGGGTAAAATAATTGAAGACATTTTAGACTCGTTAAACCTAGTGACTTTGAACGAGGGTGCTCCAACTTTTTCCTGTTCTAGAACTGCTTCTTTGTCCCACATTGATATATCGATCTGTGATCCCTCCTTACTTTTGGATTTTAAATGGACAGTTTTAGAAGATCTCCATGGCAGCGACCATTTCCCGGTTTTATTAAAACATGATTCAGATAACCTTGAGCAAACTCATGGCAGGTGGAAACTGAAACAAGCTAACTGGAGTCTGTTTTCTAACCTGTCTGAGGCCCAGCTACGTGCTAAGAAACAGGAATTTTCAAATGCCTTAGATCCAATACAGCTTTACACTGACATAGTTATTAACAGTGCCAAGGAGTCCATTCCGCAAACTTCGTCAAACCCTCACACACTTAAAAAACCCTGGTTTGACGATGAATGTAGAAAACTTCAGCAAGCTCGTAAAAAAGCTTTAAGAACTATGTTTTTATACCCAAGCACTGAAAATAAACAAAACCACCAACGTTTGCGAGCGCAATGCCGACAGCTCTTCAAACGAAAGAGAAGGGAATTGTGGAGAGGTTTCTGCTCCACGCTTAGTTCGAAAGCGAAACTGTCGAAGGTGTGGAAAGTAGTCCGCAAACTCAAAAATAGAAGTAACAAACAGGTGAGCCCATGCCTTACTGTGCAGGGTGACGTTATCGGAGATAAAAAATTAGTAGCTGATCTTTTGGCTTCTTCTTTTGCTGCAAATTCTTCCTCTGAAAATTATTCTGTCCCTTTTCAAACAGTTAAAACCCGTAAAGAAAAACAACAGTTAAATTTTACCTCCGATAATTCTGAAGATTACAACATTCCGTTTTCATTAGTCTAGCTTGACGATGCAATTAACAAAAGTGCAGATTCAGCAGTTGGACCGGATGATGTACATTATCAATTTCTCAGACATTTAACAAGGTACTCACGGTCTCAACTGCTGGACATCTTCAATCAGCTCTGGATCACTGGCACCTTTCCTCCCTCCTGGAGAAAGGCCATTATTATACCCATCCCTAAACCTGGCAAAGACCATACTAACCCGACAAACTATAGACCAATAGCCTTAACGTCTTGCTTATGCAAGACGCTAGAAAGAATGGTTTATTCTCGCTTACTGTGGTATCTAGAAACAAATAATATTTTATCCAACACTCAGTGTGGCTTTCGAAGTGGTCGAAGTACTGTTGACCACCTGGTGCGACTGGAAACTTTTATCCGTAACGCGTTCGTCCAGGGTGAACATGTCGTTGCCATCATGTTTGATTTGGAAAAAGCTTATGATTCCACATGGAAATATGGCATTCTTTCAGATTTACAAGAAATGGGTTTGAAGGGACATTTACCTCTGTTTATATCCAATTTTTCTAACAGACAGAATTTTTCAGGTTAAGGTTGGGGGATCTTTGTCAGATACGAGAGAACAGGAGATGGGAGTGCCTCAGGGTAGCATCTTGTCTCCCTTGCTGTTTAATATTAAAATAAATAACATTGTTCGTTCCGTTAAACGGGGAATTGACAATTCTTTGTTTGTTGACGATTTTGCATTGGTAGCCAAAGGTAAAACTTTGGCATCTGCAGAACGTCAGCTACAGTTATGTGTCAAGGCCGTTGAAGACTGGGTTTTACAAAATGGCTTTAAATTTTCTGAAGCAAAAACTGAATGTATTCACTTTTCCCAGCACCGGGGAATTATTCAAGACCCTACTATTCTCCTCAATAAAACTCCAATAAAGGCGGTCCAACAAGTCAAATTTTTGGGTGTTATTTTTGATCAAAAGCTATCTTTCATTCCTCATCTGAAAATTTTGAAAACTAAATGTCAACAGGCCTGCAATTTGCTCAAGGTTATCAGTGGTACAGACTGGGGTGCTGACAAGAAAACTTTATTGCTGTTATATCGTTCTTTAATTAGATCCAAGTTAGACTATGGTTGCATTGTTTATGGTTCTGCTAGAAAATCTTATCTTAAGATGCTAGATCCAGTGTCCCATCAGGCACTACGCATTGCTTTGGGTGCGTTTCGCACTTCCCCTTGTGAAAGCCTTTATGTGGAAGCTAACGAACCCCCGCTGGAGCTGAGACGTACAAAATTGTCAATGAATTACTATTTAAAATTAAAAACTGATCCTATGAACCCTGCTTATGACTGTGTTTTCAACCCAGATTTTGTTCAGAAATTTGAATCCAAACCTAACACAATCCCTCCGTTTGGCATCAGAATGCAAGTTCATCTGGAAAAAGCAGGCATTGATGTTGCTTCCATCAACGATGATGAACTTCGGACTGAAGCTCCCCCATGGAAATTATGTACCCCAAACATTAATTGGCAGTTGTCCGCTTTCCTTAAAAACAATACCTCTGAAACCGTATATAACCAACTTTATTTAGAACAGTGTGCATTATACCCAGGATATGAACAACTTTTTACAGACGGGTCAAAGAAAGGAGATTCAGTTGCTGCTGCGTCTGTCTCCGAGAGACACTTAGACCAGCCTTTGCAACAGCGTTTACCTGATTTTTGTTCTGTTTATACAGCTGAGCTCAAGGCAATTCATTTAGCTCTGAAACAAGTTTATCAATCCAAAAGAACCTCATTTTTAATCATGTCTGATTCATTGTCAGCACTTCAAGCTCTTTCCACGAGAAAGATATCACACCCTTTTCTGGCAGAGATCCATGAGCTCCATACACAACTTGTTTCTGAGGGTAAAAAGATAGTTTTTATGTGGGTCCCTGGTCACATGGGCATCCGCGGCAATATTGCAGTAGACAGGGCGGCTAAAGATGCTATACATCTCGATTTCCCTCCAGAGATTTTCCAGTTTGTGCCCTACTCTGACCTACGTTGTATGACTGGATCTTATTGTAAACGACTGTGGCAGACTGACTGGTCTAACCATGTCAACAACAAATTATTTCAAATTCTTCCCGATTTGTCCACTTCTTTGCCTAACTTTGCATCCACTCGCAAAGAAGAAACAGTGTTATCTCGCCTTCATATTGGACATACTTATGTCACCCACAGTTTCCTTTTAAAAGGAGAAGAACCCCCATGGTGCTTTGCATGTGATCAATCCTTTTCCGTTCGACATTTCATGTCTGAGTGTGCTGATTTGATTGAGGAAAGGGAAACATATTTTGGTTCCATACCTTTCAAAGAGATTTTTAAAGTATGTAATGGTCAACGTCTGTTTCAATTTTTACATGATGTTGGTTTGTTTTATCGCATATAAATCGTATCGACATGTTTTGTTTAGTTTGGATTTTATTAGGACAGAATTTAGTGATTTGATTGAAGAAAGAGAATATATTTTTAATACATCAGTTTTAAAGAAGTCTCTTAAAGAGGTGTCATGTGAAAGTTTGTTTGTGTATTTAAGAGTAACAGGCTCGTTTTTTTAAGACTTGAATCATTTTATAA
>CM072511.1:5550691-5555691 GCA_036898135.1 Oncomelania hupensis | reverse complement strand
TAAATCAGCCCGCTCCCGTCAGACACATCCTTTATATTTTAGGCAATTAGTACACTGTGATTACAAACGCCCCTACAATTTAGCCAACACTGAGTGACATGTGAAACGTTGACCTGCGGTTCACTGTATGTGACGCAAACAAATGTATGCGATATACTGTCCCTGCGACCGAAATTCACGTGGGGTGGTTATTTACAAGCACTACAAAATATACAGGAAAGATTTGTCAGTCCTAAACTCCAACCACGTATTTGCATAGGCCTCCAAAACGGCACGAACCTGCCTCAGAGGTGGCGGCGGGGAGATAACCTCGTCTGAACTCAGGGCCCATAAATCCTGCCATGCGAGGCAAGAGTTGCGTTACTTTGCACCTCGAGGTGTCGCTTTGTCGCCCCTCGAGTTTCGATTGTTCTAGCAAATTTCTGACGGCGCCCCGTCGTCCTTGTTTGCTCCGACCCCTGTTTTGGCGGACCGGGGCTAATTCATCTTATTTTTCCCTCACGAGCTGGCGGAGTGACTGAGTGAGGGGGGGATTCACGGGGTGTGCTGCACAGAGAGATTCTAATTTAAAAACAACAACAAGAAAATAGTAATCGTCGACTACAAATGTTGTCCTTCGGTAGATCCACAGACAAACAAAACACGGTCGCGCGAACATATGAACGCACACGTGCACACGTACACACACACACACACACACCCGCTCACGTACACACATGCACACACACATACACATATACGGAGAGAGAGAGAGAGAGAGAGAGAGAGAGAGAGAGAGAGAGAGAGAGAGAGAGAGAGAGAGAGAGAGAGTCAATAAATCTGTATTCACAGAAAATGCAGTGAAAACTTGGCTTGTCGCTTATAATATGCAATAATCACATGCACACACACACACACACACCCACACACAGAGCGGACAGGTTCACAGCTAAACAACGAATACACCGATGTGATATTGTTACGTTTGAGAGGCGCACCATAGATCCGATCGTTTTCTTTTGCAAAGCATGCAATAACAGAGTGTATTTACCTTTGATTTAATTTTGCGTTGTTGTTAGAAGAAGCTTTATATATTATATATATATATCTAAAGTTAATAATTTTCGTCGGTCGATATTATTTAAGAATTTTCTAGAATTACTTGATTACTATCGATCGAAGCATCTAGATAAATGTAATAATAGCTAAGAGATTCTTCTAACCTAAATCAAGTTATATGACGTAAGGCAGTGCATAGTTCCGGTAACGAGTTTTATTTTGATTGGGTATTGCTGCGTCATGCTGGAATGTTCAAACTTTCTCTCGATTATAGAGAGACTATATAAGTGGTGCACTGTGTTTATTTGGAGAGTGAAAGAGTGATTGATTTATGGAGATTGTTGATGATTGTATGCAGTTGTTGATGTATGCTGAATAAAGTTGGAAAACTTCATACAACGACTCCTGCCTTTTTGCTGAGTGAACAGGTTGCGTGGATAAACGATCTGAGTTACACTTATCAAGATTTAAGCATCGGGGCTGAATCAACCATTGATAAATAAACCACCGTGTAACAGGTATGTAAACAAGGGTAAGGGGAATAACTTCAGCTACGTCCAACAACATTGAGCGACATTTGGACGGGAGATAATCCAATCAATTCTATTGTAATGTAGCGAGCAGCTACCAAAGCCGGTAAGAGACAGAATCCATTTTAAAAAATTGTTCGTAAGGTTTTTGTTTTAGGTGGACAAAATAAACCCTACCCTACTCTACCCTATTCTACCACTTTATCATTGTTTAATGTGATAACAAAGCCCACTTTATCATTGTTTTAATGTGATAACCAAGCCCACTTTATCATTGTTTTAATGTGATAGCAAAGCCCACTTTATCATTGTTTAATGTGATAACAAAGCCCACTGTATCATTGTTTAATGTGATAACACAGCCCACTGTATCATTGTTTAATGTGATAACAAAGCCCACTTGATCATTGTTTAAAGTGATAACAAAGCCCACTTTATTATTGTTTAATGTAAGAACAAGGCGAATGTTATGGTAAACTCGCTTTTGCTAAAAGTAAACACAGCCTTTGAACTGGGGTCTTCGATAGTTCAATCTTTGAAATAAATAAGCTATCCGATTTTGGAAGGATTGGGGAGTGGGATAAGGGTGGGAGTTGGATAGGGGTGGGAGTTGGATAGGGGTGGGTGTTGGATAGGGGTGGGAGTTGGATAGGGTGGGAGTTGGATAGGGGTGGGTGTTGGATAGGGGTGGGAGTTGGATAAGGGTGGGAGTTGGTTAGGGGTGGGAGTTGGATAGGGGTGGGTGTTGGATAGGGGTGGGAGTTGGATAGGGTGGGAGTTGGATAGGGGTGGGTGTTGGATAGGGGTGGGAGTTGGATAGGGGTGGGAGTTGGGTGAGGAGTGGACTGCAGGTAGGATGGTAGTGTCGTGTCCAAATTGTCGTTGGCTGGTTGTATTTCTTTATTTGAATACCCAAGCTGTTAAAAGTCAAATAGGAAGTCAATGAGACAAGATATCGAATGCTAATATTAATGTTGGATATTCGGGGCTTGGTTGTTCCCGGGCCTAGACCTCACACGTTGACTATCGCACACAGGACGATTACACAGTATCTAGACAACAAATGTATTTGATTTAACAATAATGGCTGCTATTATTATTTTTTGAAGTATTGTTGTCTCTGCAGATTAAAACAAAATTGCTGCTAGCTTTTTTGGTTGCAAGATTATTTTGGATTTGAATTTGGCCTATGAAAGACAGTGGGATTACATGGTATCTTGACAACAAATAAATTTGATTTTAAAATATTTGTATCAGGCAAAACAAATAAATTAAATTTTAAAAAAAGCTAGCGTCAAGAAATAAAGAATGCTTTGGATGTAAAATTTTGACTATCAAACACAAACCGACTATAAAGGTATCTAGAAAAATTGTATTTTAACTTTTTAAAAAAGTAGATTTTTTTAAAATATTTATTTTATCGTTCTGATATAGCGCTTGTCCAGTTAAGATCTGCTCAAAAGTATGATCTATCACAGGCAGTAACTTGTTGCTTATTGCGGACAGATGACCACTGATACTCCAAAGCAATGGTGAGGCCAAAGTATGAAAGCAAACATCAACAACATCAACATAATCATTATCATCAACAACATCAACAACAACAACAGCAACAACCACAGCAACAAAAACAATAACAACAACAATAAAATACAAAAAGATCGTTTGGATCGTAAATTGGTTACTTCGATAATTGTACTTCGATTCCCTTGTGTCATAGTTAACATCGACTTCAGAAGTATCCCAACAAGAATCTAGCAACAAGCGCCCGTCGCCTTGAGCCGCTTTTTGAATTGGAAATATGCGCTGCGTAATTCCATTTACAGATATCGTGTAAAAGAATTTTCCTGCTGCGTTGGTTAGGCTTATTTTAGGGGGTAATTACATGCACATGCCCACGATCATTTTATCTGACGCTTTCACACCCACATGATTAAACATCGCCAGTTCAAAGAAGCAGAAGAGAGAGAAGACAGAAAAGAGGGGGGAGAAAGAGAGAGAGAGAGAAAAAAAGAGCGAAAGAGAGAGAGATTAAAGAAGAACAAGAAGAAAATGAAGTGATTTGTATTTAATGAACACCTGCGCATGGGGCGGTTAGTTTTTCATGGGGATTGAAAGGGCTAGGATGAGGGGATGGGGTGGGCGGTGGTAATGGTGGCGGTGGGAATGGGGGGGGGGGAGGGTGAAATGGAGTGATATTAATGAGTCGGAAGAAATCAGCATGAGAGGGAGATTGTCACTCTCTTTTAAATTCAACTTTTACGCACTCGCACGCACAATCACCCACAGAAATGCATTCACGCACACACACGCACGCGCGCCTACACACACACACACACACACATCTTTGATACCTGGCTCAGTGAGGTAGATGTTAAGCAAAGTCGGGAAGAGTTAGTTCTTGGATGGATGACCAAGCATGGAAGGCCCCCAAAAGACACAAAAAGATTGAAACAAGCGCACGACACACCCCAGCTGTGACTAAGTACGTGGATCTCTTTAGAACAAGAGTAAGGAAAAGCAGCGAGGGAGAGAAGAGAGTCACCGCCCTCATTAAGCTGACCTGTAGAAAAGAGCAGTCCCAAGCTCTTCCCTCCCCAACGACGGGAAGGTTAGGGGATACCTTTACCGTTTTATCCGAGACAAAATCATTTTAACGTACATTTAGTGGTCCTAATTCGGCTCTTAGCAGTCCGCTGGACCCCATAAACATTGAATATTTAGTCTAATCTAATCGAATCTAATCTATACAGACTTTTTTTTTTTTTGGTGCAAAGTTCTTCTATGTAAACGGAGAAGCGGGCGAGGCCTTTGATTTAGAATTTGATGAATGGTATGTGCTATGCTTCAAGTTTTCATTTAGCTGTATGCTTGCAGGTGCCAGTCATAAAAAAACCAACTACTTCTTTCACACGGAACAGAGAGAGAGAGAAAGAGAGAGAGAGAGAGAGAGAGAGAGAGAAAGAGAGAGAGAGAGAGAGAGAGAGAGAGAGAGAGAGAGACAGAAAGAGAGACAGAGAGAGACAGACAGAGAGACAGGAAGAAAGACAGAAAGAGAGACAGAGAGAGACAGACAGAGAGACAGGAAGAGAGAGAGAGAGAGGGGGGAGAGAGAGAGACAGAGAGAGAGCAGAGAGAGAGAGAGGGGAGAGAGAGAGACAGAGAGAGAGGAGGGAGAGAGAGAGAGAGAGAGAGAGAGAGAGAGAGAGAGAGAGAGAGAGAGAGAGAGAGAGAGAGAGAAGTACAGCATGAAAAAAAGGCTTGTTGACTTATCACTACGTAGTATTTTTGCACCTGGTCGAGTGGAATGGTTATATGTAGAATGCTTGTTTATTGATGGCGTCCTTTATTTATTGATGTATTTCTTTATCCGAAACGTGATTTCTCTATGTCAAGGAGTGGATGTAGTTATACATAACAAGCTACAGCAAT